>CM053268.1:31958452-32445952 GCA_028583415.1 Protea cynaroides
AACTCTTAATGGACATGTTTAAATTTGGGCTTATAAAACCCGATACCAATTTAGCCCGGACGGAAATCGGCCCGGACCCTATTGACACCCTTACCCCGTTGGATGGCCGACACATGAGGCTTGGGTGAATCCGAGCCCTCCATCCTAATCGACACCCCTATTGGTTGCTCGGTGTCGGCTCGGATGAAGGCGCTCAGTTCCCAAGTCCTAAAGGGCTGTTGATAAAACTTCAACTGTGATTCTTACCAGTTCAAATTTCTACTCCAACTTCAAAATGATTCGGGAGTATAAGGGAATAGAAACATGTTTGTTAACCTAATTTAACCATGGACTCCAGAGTGATAGTGGTGGATGACAGATGGTGGCACTAGTGGTGAGTAGTGATGGTTGGTGACGGTGGTAGTGGGTGGGAGGTGGTGGCGAAGGGTGGCGATGTGTGGGTGGGTGGTGGTGGTGGTGGTGGTGGTGGTTGGTGGTGGTGGTAGGGGGTGGTGGTAGATGTGGTGGCGAGGGGTGGTGGTGGGTGATGGTTGGTGGTGGTGGCAGTGGGTGGTGGGTGGTTGGTGGTGGTGGCGATGGTTGGTGGTGGCGGTGGATGGTAGTGGCGGTGGGTAGTGGTGGTTGAGGATAGTGGTGGTGGTGGGTAGTGGTGGCGGTGAGTGGTGGTGGTGGTGCGGTGGTGGTGATGGTGGTGGTGGTAGTGGAGGCGGTGGGTGGTGGTGGTGGTGGTGGTGGTGGAGGTGGTGGCTAGTGGCTGGTGGTGGTTGTGGTGGTAGTAGTGGTTGGTGGTAGTAGTGGTGTGAGGTGGTTTTTTTACTCCAAAGTAGAAAAGCATCTATTTTATGCTCCAAAAAAGATTTTGTAGCCCATTTGGTGTTGGTTCACCCATGAATTCTTCAGAAGTTTGAACCAGGTTACCAAACAGACTTCTACTCCATTTATGTTCCAGATGTCAGAATCCAACTTCTGGAGTGTTATCAAACACCCCCTAAATGTCGGCCATCCATCCAGGCTGCCGCCCCTCCTCTCGAATCTCTGGGAGGAGAGGATTTGAATTCATAGAGAGCACAGTAGCTAGGCCCATTAAAGACCCAACTGAATAAGTCCAGTAGTTATATTAGTGTTTAGACTCTTCCATCACAGATCTCATGCTGTAATTGGAAGATCAAAACAGTACTTTTATAATAGATATATAAAGCTGTAACTCAGAATAGTCTGCATTGTAATGAAATACGATTGTAAAAGAGTCTTGCAAAGTATTGTTCCTTCTTGTTTTTCTTCGTTATTTTTTCACATTTGAGGCCAATTCCAGAATGGGTTTTTGAGAATGGAGCATAATCTTGATTATAGTCGATCGATTTCGTTGATTCTGATTTATTTTTGAATCATAGCAGACACCCACACATACACACAAAATTATGAGTGAAAACCAACTAATGATTAAAATCAAGGTTGAAGCCTGATCTTCTATTTCTTACAAGTTTTGGTAGTAATAGTAGTAGACTAGTAGTAGTAGTAATCGCACTAGCAGTAGTGCATGGATTTTATTGATTTATGAGACAACAGTGATACAAAGGTAACAAATAGACGAACTTGCAATAGAAAAGAGTTAATTAGCTAGTTACTTTGCAGCACCATTTTGTTGAAGATAAATCTTTGTTTCTTCTCCATTCATGAAAGAAGTGAGGGGAAGGGACTTGCCAACACCCATGGGTGTCTTAAAGGTGATCTTGTTGCCATCGATGTACATCTCGACTATGGGGACCCACACCATCAACTGCCTGGTCTTCACCCCTGTCATCTTCTTCATCCTCCCCTTATCTACGTACGCCGTGGTCTCAGCGGTATAGCTTGCCTTGGTGTTTGTTGCCACATTGAAGTGTTCATAGGCAACCTTGCATTTCCACCACACAAAGCCTGTGGCTCTGACTCTTCCGCATTCAATAAGCTCTCCTGATGGTTGGACACCACTTGGGAATCCAAGCTCTTTCAACAGCTCTTCTGAAAATCGTTCGCAAGCTTCCTTTCCCTGCACAATTTCTGCTCCCGCTCTCTCATTATCACTGCTAGCCATGGTAACTAGAGAATAGAGATAGGGTGAAAATTAAGAATGAAAGAACTCTTTAGAAGGGTTATCAATGGTGTTTGTGATGAGGTCTCAGCTTGCAATGGAAGCTATTTATAAAGTTTTGAATGCAAAACCTTTGAAGTAATGAAGAAGCTAATTTGGTTTTCAATATTGGCGGACTATAAGTCAGAATACCATAGAATTGTTAATACATAATTGTACCGACTGTTTGATCAAGTCCTTGCTATCTCTTCGGATGTTTGAATATGATGTGTGAAGTATTATTTTATTTTTTTTCCCCTTGGGGTTTGATCTATGAATTATTTTTTAAAATATTTTATTAAAAAATCGGAAATGTATTTAATTTGACATTTTCATGTTGTCGACCAAAAAGGATTAGTTTTTTTAATATATTTCTCTCATTTAATTTTCATGGAAACAAATCCCGCGACACCTGTACCTAAATTAGATGTAATCAAGATTCTTCACAATTTTTATTTTAAAAATAATCTTTCATTATATCATTCTCAAGAATTACCATTATATAATTCGGGCGGATTCAATGGTTTTCTAGAGGTTCAAGCAATTCTAGATCAATTATGACCATGATTCAAGTAGTCGGTATCAGATCAGTTCATTAATATCAAATTTGGATTGGCAAATCCTCAATCCTTGATCCGATTCTGTTTATATATAATATTGACCACATGTCAGTTTTTCATTGAAACCGCATACTCATCAATCAGTTTTGGACATAACTGATACCTAGATTTATAACCTTGATTTATCTGATCAAAATCTAAAGAGGTGGAGGACAATGCCAAAACCGGTTTTCTTGAACCATATTCTTTCCAAAAAAATTTAACGTCAAGTGAGCTCATGGTTTTAAGAATTGGTATCAAATAGGCCGGATTGGCCAATTAGGTATCGGGATGGACTGATCCCAATTGTATACCCGATACCTCCCTTTTTTTAATATTTTTTTTTATTAAATATTGGCCACTTGTGGACGTAGCATTGGATTCGTGCACTATTTCAAATCAGATTAGATCGATTTTGGACACCACGGATGTCCTATCTAATACCTGAAAGTGAAACTTGTCAACTTTCTTACAATAATATACTAATTATCTATAGATTTCATGATACAATGGATTGGATGAGTGTCAACATATTTACCAAAAAAAATATAGGTGTCAACATGGGGTCTTGGTGGCCCGTCCGATTGGGATCCACATCTTCTCCTGCCTGAGTTTGGGCGGGAGACTTGACGGCCTAGATGGATGGCCGCCACTTAGCTCTCGGGTAGATCCGAGCCCTCCATCCCCGCACCGACACCCCTGTCAACTCAGCTTATTGGCTCGGCTTGTCTCGGATGTCGGCTTGGATGGAGGGCTCCGATCCCCCCGAGAACCAGGTGACGATCATCCATCCGGGTCATCAAGTCTCCCACCCAAACTCAGGCGGGAGACGATTTTTATACGTCCAATTGTGCAAAGTCCCTCTTTAATATTGAGCTAACAAGAGGGTGTTAGCTCGAATAGAGGGTTTGGATTCACCCGAGCCCCAAATGTGGCCATCTAACAGGGCCACCCCCTCTCCTCCTGAACCTCTGGGAGGAGAGGATTTGGATACTAATTTGAAAAGCTCAATAAATCTACCATTTTTTGTGGTGAAAAAATATAGCTGCCATAATTGGATTCGTCTCCTCCCGGGGGTTCGAGAGGGAGGAGACGCGGCTACCACCAGCTGATGTCTGACACGTGGGCGTCAGTCAGTTGGATCCGAGTCGTTCGTTGTTTGACTCGATGAAACGCAGAGGGGGGTGTCGGTTTATGTACCAACGCTGGCTGGAATGTTAGGATCCAGTCGACGCCTATTTGTTGGGCATTGGCTGGTGGCAGCTGCGTCTCCTCCTTCCTGAACCCTTGGGAGGAGATGATTTCAATCCGCTGCGATCACCATCAGTCTTTTTATATTTCTTTAACTTCAAGTCCCTAGTGACGAGAGAGAGAGAGAGAGAGAGAGAGAGAGAGAGAGAGAGAGAGAGAGAGATTTCCAAGAAGTCAAGAGCTCTATTAGTTAAAACTCATTTTAAACGCGTACCGTACTAAACTATTTAGTACGCGTATTACTGTATTAACCTAAAAAATACTTTAAAATACTCTATATTCCAAACCTTGCTGTTTAAAATGCGTATCATACCGTATCCATTTTTTAACCTGCATCTTCAATGAATAATGAGTCAATTAATCTCATATCGCGTAATATTTTTATTGCCTTCTACATGTATCCACTATGGGATTAAAGGTTGTCACTTACTCATAATTGCTTCTAAGCTCATTACTTTATTACTCGATGGGGTGGAGTGTGAGTTATATAGGTCATAACAAATGTATTTTGTAGGCCACCATAGAGTTCTCTCTCTCTCTCTCTCTCTCTCTCTCTTCTCTCTCTCTCTTCTCTCTCTCTCTCTCTCTCTTCCCGTATGGATTCATGCTTTGAGTCTTTGACAAACATAAAACATCAATTAACTACTTGTCCGAAGATGATAATTCTCATCGTTTTATAGCCAGACACATCATAAATGTCATTTGTTCGTATTTTTTTAGGTATAATTCTTCAATTTATGGGATATATTTTTGTTTTTTTCACCGCACTGTATTATATTTGATCCGTTTAAAACCCATACTGTTTGTTTTCGTTTTTTTGCCCTTCTCGTAATGTTTGACCCTTTTTTTTACTGTATCATTTTTGTTTTGCTCCTTTTAAAGCCCGTTTTGTCCCGTTTTGTTTTTTTGTCATTCCCATTTTAACTAACTATGGTCATGAGAGATATAGAGTCAAAAGCATATGCTGAGAATACATACTTTCTTTTCCTTATTCATTAACTACATGTATCTGCCTTCCTATCCTAAATAACATTGTCAATTCTTGATCAAACATGAAAATCAAAAAAAATATATTTCTTAAATGACTTCTTGCCCTTTGTTGGGAATCAAACAATTCTCGTTTATGTATAAACCAAAGATATCAAACCAATAAATAAAATGAAAAAAAACAAATGAATAATCCACCAAGCATAACCACAATACCAATTTTTGTTGTGGAAAATCTTTTAGTATAAAAAGAAAAAACCACAGGACTTAGTCCAGATAAAAACTGTAACTCTAATGATAATGAAATTAAAAAGTGCAGTCCTCTCAAGGATCTTTTTTTTTTTTTTTTTGGTAATAAATCTTTTCAAGGTTTATACTTAAACTTGATGATCACAAGAGAATAAACATAAACCATCAATATGAAAAAAAATACAAGATTACTTCTCAATTATCATTATAAGATTTATTTCTTACTCCTAAAATCCCCAACAAACTTTACAATCACTTGGACAGAACCGTTGGAAAGTACAAGTTGCTGTTTAGATTTGCTTGCTAAAAAGACGGTGAGATGCAACGATAATTGCCTTTAGAAAGACTTGAATTTAAGGTAAAATCTTTGGTGTAAAATCTATACTTTTTATTCTTCAAGTTTTCTAAACCCTTGTTAATGTCTTCACAAATTGTAGTTTCCCATTCTCTACAAACCCTCTAACTCTCTCTCCTTGAAAGAATTAACACTTTTTAGCTTTTTACAAACGAATCCTTTCATTTTCCCACTAATTCACTTTAAAGCTAATTCAAATTTCAAATTTTAAATTATTTTTTCTTTTTTCCATAAAATAGATTCACTTCTGTATAGGATTTACATCAGAGGAACTCAATTTCACTACTCTCATGGGTTAGAATTCTCCCAAATTGAAAAAAATTATAGAGATTTTCTCATTTTTAGTTAAGGTCTAATATAAAGAAACAATTCTTTATAAAAGTTTTTCCTTATCAATGCTTTTGACATACATTACCATCTATATTTATAGGTCATTTTCAAGAATGAATTTTCTATTTAAAGAAACATGAAGTGGTGAAAATATTCTATTCAAGGAAACAAGAAGTGGTGAGAAAATGTAATTCTTATCACAAATGATCCACCAATGAATCTACCATATGTGAGCGTCTTCAAGATAAGCTTGCTATGGTGATCTTTGATGGATAGAATTGAAGAGAAATCATCTCAACTGCTGTTTGGATATTCTTATCCATTATATAATATATAATGGAAGGGTGGCAGTATTGGATCCTTAGTAGACAGCAACCAATTATCATTAGATCCAAATCCTCTCGTCCTAGAGGTTCAGGAGGAGGGGTGCTATTACTAGCCAATACTCGATACGTGAGTGTCAGCTGAATCCGAGCCATCCATCCGAGTAGATAAGGTGAGCCGACAAGGGGTGTCGGCTTCTGCACTGGTTCGGATGGAAGGTTCGGATCCAACCAATACCCACATGTGGAGCATCGACTGCTGAGAGTCGCCGTCCTCCTGAACCTTTGGGAAGAGAGGATTTAAATCCATTATTTGTCACCGGACATTGCAATTTGTATTTAAATTTTGTGTACAATTTCTGTTTCTTTCTTTTCACCCATTGAATTCGAAGCCAAATATGGAAAGTTCGTAATTTTTTGAGTTTTTTAGTTTTTTGTATTTCAGAAAATAGTGAAATATAATGAAATGTGGCAAAATAAAGCCTTGAAAATTATTAGTTACAGGAAGATTTATAATAGACATCGTAGATTTATTTGATACTTTTTAAAGAAGGAGAAAGCTTTTAAATTTTGTTAAAATATCAATAACAAGTAAACAATTGAACGAATGAAATTACTAAAGAATATACAAAGTGGGCCATATGTTAAGTTAATCTGTCATCCAACATATATATATATATATATGGTCAATCCAACGGGCAATTATTGTAAATGGGATCAAAGATGGTGTACTGGGTAAATGTAGAAACTGGTCTTCAATGGGGTGCCACCCCCTGCCTGCTCTTTATCATTTTAAAGTAGGGCCTCCGGAGGAATCTGGATTGATTTTTGTGGGAGTTGGGAGCTTTTGCTGTTGTATGTGGGGGCTATTGTTGGCCCTCTTGAGGTTTTCCTCCCTGTGAGGGTTGGTCTTGTTCTTCCTTCCCTCCGCCTTTCTTTTTCTTCAGCAATAGAGATCTAACTAAAAGAAAAAAAAAAAGCAATTGGATCCTTAATCGACTTTATCAATTTCCCTGTAATTAAGCTCGTGGAAAATTGTTTCTTTTTTACACCATACCACTCTAAAATAAAGGATGATATATATAAAAATAAAAAAAAATAAAAAAAAAAAAGGTGAATTATTATTATCACAATGATCTGTTATTTTTCAAAACGTTACAAGATTTCTATTCTGACTAGTTTTTTAAAAGGTCATGAAGCATCTCTAGCACGTGAGCAAATGATGTATTTATTCCAATTTTTGGATAGAAAGGACATGGTCTAAAATAATCATGTGTCAAATTTAGAGCATAAATATTTATACAAGGGGAAGGGTTCTCTAGTTGAAAAAAGATCATCTGTAGTGAGGCACCCTTGTAGTGAGGATCCCACCCACTCAAAGTGGATCAGCATGTATCCTGGTGCATTTTGACTGCTTTGGAATATCTGTTGATCCACTTTGAGTGGGTGAGATCCTTACTACACTCACTATAGGGGTGGCCTCACTACAGAGGATCCCAATCCTCTTTGGTTCATAGACCAGAGAAATCCAAAACTTTCAAGATGCCCAAAATAATCTTTTCATATGCAAGACCGAGGATCAAATTAATTAGTGGAAGGCGCCTCCAATTGGATATATGAAGATCAATACGGACGCAAGCCTGATGGACTCTGTTGGAGGTATCGGATTCATATGTAGGAATTATCTGGGAGAGTGTGTGGTTGCGACTTCTATTCCAACAAATTTTCAATCGGTATTAAGTAGAGAAGCCCTTGCTGTTAGAGCTGCGTTGCTTTATGCCTGCGAAAGTAAGTGGGATTCTATCATTGTTGAATCGATAGCATGGAGCTTATTTCAACTACTCATACCTCTCCATATTCTGTTGGTATAGAGTCTCAAGCAATTTCGGACGACATTGATGTATTAAGGTTTAAGTTTTCTAGCTATGTATTTTATTATGTTCTTAGGGGAGCAATTGTGGTTGCTCGTACCCTAGTCAGGAAAGCCATCTCCTGTTCGGAAAAGGTGACTTGGTTTGATTTCCCTCTTTGACTTCATTATTTGATTGTTGAAAAGGCCTTGACTTGTTCTTGAGTAAAAAAATGAAATCAAGGTGTTACGGTCGGAAATCACCCGTTGGTGTGCGATTCGAACAACCTGCAATCACAGAGATGAGACAAAGGAGTTGAGCTAGCAGAATCCAAGCCTGGTGGAGACTTGTTGGGTTGGTGTCTTGTATTCTGTGGGATCCACACAGTTATTAAGGTAGTACTAGTATTAAGGTTTGGGTTCATTATATGTATGGGGATAAACTTGTAATTGTGTAGGATTAGGGTTTCGAGGTTTGCCTATATATTGTTTTTGTGTGGGAAAACCTAGGTAAGATCTATGTAAAGGAGAACACTTTGTCAACTAGAGAGAAATGTAGAGAGCTTTCTTGTGAATAATGAATCTCTGTTTCTCTATGGTGGAGGTAGACATCCAGATTGGGTACTGAACCACAGCAAATCCTGTTTTGATGTGTTTGTTTGATCTTAGTTCTTTCTCTGGTTTGCGTGTTTATCCCTAATAGTTTGCACCTCCGACATCACCTCCCTCACCCTTGTGCTGTATCTCCCAACTCTACACAATCTGAGCCCTCATCATTGATTTATTGGCCAACACCGCTCTCAAAATCTCCTCCGCCCTCAATATCCCCACTTACCATATTTGCAACTCCGACATCACTTCCCTCACTCTTGTGCTATATCTCCCAATCATCCACAACCAGACCACCCAGAGCTTCAAAGATCTCACCAACATTTACCTCAGTTGCCTAGGCTTACCCCCAATTCATGCCTCATATGCCCGAACCTTTACCCAACAGAGACGATCAGCCCTACCATGAATTCCTACACCTCACTTACAATCTTGCCAAATCAAGAGGAATTTTGGTGAACACCTTCGAGTCATTGTAGCCTAGACTCACCAATTCTAGAATTTTAACTAGATAAATGTAAATATGCCATCCATTATCCATGCTCAGATACCCCTAAGATCAATTAAAACTCAATCATCTATAATTGTATTAAATATGAATAAAAAGCGCCACAAAAAATTTTTTGGCATGCAAAAGCAGCCCGATAAACCTAACCCGGACCGAGCCAGTCCGAAATCAGCCCAATAAACCCAGCCCGATAATAATCAGACACTGGACCGGCCTGTTAGTTATTGTGTCCAACGTAGCCCACCCCAGCCTGAATACTTAATAGACATGTTTTGGGCTGGACTTGTGAAGCCTGACAATACTTTAATCCAGGCCAAAACTGAACCAGACCGACCCATTGGCACCCTTATTTAGGATAGGAAGGCAAAGATGCATAACTAATGAATAAGGAAAAGAAAATACATATTGCTAGCATATACTTTTGCCTTTATATCTCATGACTTCTTTGAAATATATCTCTCTCTCTCTCTCTTTCATTTTTAATTAATATGTAATATTCTAATATACTCCCAGTAGATCTATCTTTTCCTAAATAGTACTATCAAAAGACATTGGCTGTCGACGAGAAACAATTTTAAGGGGGCAGTCATTGGAGACTTGAAGTTAAAGAAATACAGAAAGACTGGCGGTGATGGCAAGCAGCAGACTGGCGGTGATGGCAAGCAGCTACATTTTCCCACCACAAAAAAATGGTAGATTTATTGAGCTTTTCAAAGTAGCATCTAGAAGCGTTGAGTTCATTACAATAATAGGTGCATTATTAATGGGCTTTCTTTGATTTCATATTGCTCCTGAAATCATGGTTTCAAGATAGCCAGCAACAAAATCGATCTCCAGCCATTCCTATTTTGAATTAGTCTAAATCGCCTGTTAACTCTAAAAAGAAACCTTGAATTCGCAGGAATCAAGTACGGGACAACTTGGGTAATACTATATTAAATATCCTTTAAGATTCTTTAGAAAAATATTTAAAAATATTAATTCATATATCATATTCAAACATCCAAAGAGATAAGAGGACTTGATCAAACAGTCGTAATAATTATGTATTGACTATTCTATAGTATTCTGACTTATAATCCACCATTATTGAAAGCCAAATTAGCTTCTTCATCACTTCAAAAGGTTTTGCTTTCAAAACTTTATAAATAGCTTTCATTGCATGTTCCGACTTCATCACAAACACCATTGATCATAACCCTTCTAAAGAGTGTCTCCATTCTTAATTTTCAGCCTATCTTTATTCTTTAGCTATCATGGCTAACAGTGATAATGAGAGAGCTGGGGCAGAAATTGTGGAGGGAAAGGAAGCCTGCGAACGATTTTCAGAAGAGCTGTTGAAAGAGCTTGGATTCCCAAGTGGTGTCCAACCATCAGGAGAGCTCATTGAATGTGGAAGAGTGAGAGCCACTGGCTTTGTCTGGTGGAAATGCAAGGCTGCCTATGAACACTTTAATGTGGCAACCAACACCAAGGCAAGCTATACCGCCGAGACCACGGCGTATGTGGAGAAGGGGAGGATGAAGAAGATGACAGGCGTGAAGACCAGACAATTGATGGTGTGGGTCCCCATTGTTGAGATGTACATTGACGGCAACAAGATCACCTTCAAGACACCTATGGGTGTTGGCAAGTCCTTTCCCCTCACTTCTTTTATGAATGGAGATGAAAAGAAGATTTATCTACAACAAAATGGTGCAGCAAAGTAACTAATTATCAATTCTTTTCTAATGCAACTTCGTCTACTTGTTTTCCTTTATCATTGTTATCTGAACGAGTAATATCCATGTATTACTACTCTGTTCTTTTTATTTTTGGGTAACTCTTTTTTATTTTTGGTAAGAATGTACTATTTTATTTTTATTTTTTTGGAAAGAAAATGTACTACTACTTAAAGCCTAGAATAAATGCCTTGCAACGTTTGAATAAAAAAATAAAAATAAAAAATTTTAAAAAAAAAACTTTTAATTATGATATTAATTAGTTTTTAATTAGAGAAAAAGATTCATATCCAACAATATGCTCATATGACCAAACACATGAGTGATGAAATGATTGCCCCACCCCCTTAGTTGGATGTTTATGTATGCGATCTCAATGTAAAAATCATACAGCTAGCGGAACATTGTAGATCCCTTTCCTTTTAATCTGTTTAACCATTTGAATACATGCGCCATTGTATTATCTATACATGTCAATGGATTTCTGATTTCTCTCCATAAAACATGGGAGGAAATCAATCACAATGTAACAGCAACTTCTATTTAAATATACAAGTTGTACACAATAAGTGTATTAGAGATTTTCTCTAAATCTTCAATTCGTTTAGTGTTCAACCGCGCATGTATATGTGTGGGTTTGTGCTATATGGTTCAAAAATTCGGATTAGAATAAATGAAATTGATCAATCACGATCTCGATGATTCTTAATCCTTAAAACCCATTTTGGAAGTGGCCTCCAATGCATTAGATAAACCTTTTATTATTTATTTTTATTTTTTTTGGCCTTTTTTTATTCAATAAAATAATATAAAATCAACAAAACAAACCTCTTGCATTTATATCTAAAAGACTTTTGAATTACGAAACTCCAAAAATCAATTATTTGTAATTTTTTTCTTTTCCTTCCCGTGGTGATTTTCTTGAGTTTTGACGAAGTCTAACCTTTTTTATTTGATTTGTAAAAAAAGAGGTCATGCCCAATTATGGGTTTTTGAAACGGATCTACATCCTCTTCCGTAGGTTTGGGTGGGAGATTTGGCGGTCTGGATGGATAGCCGTCACATGGCTCTCGGTGGATCCGAGTCCCCCATTCGAGCCGACAAGCTGAGCCGACAGGGGTGGTGGCTTGGATGAAGGGATCGGATCCACCCGAGAGCCAACTAACAACCATCCATCCTGGCCGCCCAGTCTCCTGCCCAAATTCAGGGGAGAGACGATTTCTATACTTTTGAAACTTGGTTTCTCCACTCCAATATACTTAACCATTTACTTACCAAAATAAATTAATAAATAAATAGGAGAAGGTTTCCAATATTTCCTAAATAAAAAATATAAAAATATAAAAAAAAAAAAAAGCCTTTCCATTCTGTAAAATCTCAGCGTAAAAAAGGGTCGTACGTGTGGCAACAATATTGAACAGAGAATACTAAAAAGTCAACAGGTAAATCCAAAATAATTTCAAAATACAATCGGAAAATTCATGTTATGGTTTTTCTTTTAAATTCCTAGAGAATAAAAGGTCAAGGGAGGAGTTCTAGAGATAGAAACTGGAAGAGGAAGAATCTTTCTATTGAATTAGGGGACTAACCTTATCTAACCTTTCTAATTTTTTTCAAAATGATTGTTTGATACAGTGCACCGATCATCAAGGTTTCTTCTCATCTTAACATTTCATTTCATCACCGTCAGATTAAATGCTAGACACGCGTTACACATCTAGACAAGTCAGTCGAGTCTCCCTTTTTTTTTTTTTTGATCTGTACCATTTGATTAAAACGAACCGAGTCTCCTGTTGATAACCCACCAAAAGATGATTTGGATCCTAGACCAATTAAAAGTTGTGTTAAAACGGTTATCTCAAGGATAGACCAATCATTTGTGAAAATTTCTTGCACCAGGGATCTTTGGAGTACCATAATTAATTGGATTGTAAAACTTTATCTCACATCTCATTTTCTTTTTTCCTAGACCAAGACCAGTTCTATTCACAAGCCTGGTTCTCTAGGTTATCTTTTAATATGCATTCAGAGAAAATGAGCATTTAATCCTTAATTAACCCTTGAAGCTCTTGTAAGATATTTTTATGGACTAAATTAATTATAAGGTTAGTTGGTTCAGTGGAAGTCTAGTTATAGATAAATCGATTTAAGTATGATTAGTGATGGACCAAGCTGGTCTACTGTGAGACTGGTCCAGGGTTGGGGGTGATATTATAAATACCAATGGTTAGAGTCCCTACAGCCACGGTGTTATTTTCTTCTCCTGTTCCCATACGCAGAGAGAAGGTCAAGGGATCCCGACAGGCTGTGGAAGACTTTGATCCAAACATTCCAAGCATTCGAGCCAAAGGGAAACGATCGGAAATCAATCTAGAGCAAGATGTATGTTTCTAATCATCTCTTTTTAATACCCATTGTATTCTAGTAATCTGTGTGGTGTGTTTATTAGGGTTCATGAGAAATTTCATAGGAAAACCCAAAGATGATCTATCTAAAATTTCTTACAGCCCTTTCTCTCTAAATAATTTTATTATAAATTAATATACAAGGCGAAAAAGAATTCTTCAAAAAGTCTTCGCCCTCCTATTCAATGAGACTATTAGAGAAGTAGCTTCGGTCCTTGACTTTCTTGCTCCGTCAAGCTTCCTTGTTTCTTAGTGTAGTCACGGTCAATAATTTAAGACACCATTCACCCTAGTCTATTTCCACAACTGACGCAACTCCATGCCAACGTCTTTCCCTTTGTAGATGAGATCTCACAAAACTATTTGCAATGGAAGGTGGGATTCTTTTAGAGTACTTATCCATATAACAAAATAATATGACTTTTCTTAGTTCTCCCCTCCATACCCTTGATTTCTCTAGTCTATCAATCAAAGAATCTTTTCCTTGTATAAATTATTTTTTAAAATTTGACACATAATTAATTTAGATCATGTTCTTTATCCAACGGTTGGAATAGACACATCATCAGCTCACGTATTAAAATATATGCCTTGTGATGTTTAAAAAGTAACCCAAATAGATGCCTTAGAAATTTTGAAAAATAATAAACCGTCGTGTTAATAATAATTCGTCTTTTTTCATCCACTCTTTTAAAGTTGTATTTGGTATTAAAAAAAAAAAAAAACAATTTCGATGTGGGTTTTTTGTTTTTTTGTTTTTTTTTTATGCTTCAATTTCCACAAGATTGATTAAATGGAAATAGATAAAATCAGCTAGGGATCCAATTGCCCTTTGGATTTACCATAGGTTGGGTAATGGATAACTTAGGTTCTGTTTGATATAATTTATATTTAACTTAGGTTCTATCAGGTGGAGAGTTGTAGAGGTTTCTTGGCAATAAAGAATTCTGTTTTTCTCTATGGACGTAGGCATCCCACAATGGGGTGTTAAACCACGCTAATCTTCTTGTTTTTTTTTTTTTTTTTGTTTGCGTTCTCTCGATCCTAACAGTATGTGGAGAAGGGGAGAATGAAGAAGATGACAGGCGTAAAAACCAAGTAACTGATGATGTGGGTCCCAATCATCGAGATGTACACCGATGGCAACAAGATCAGTTTCAAGACACCCATGGGTGTGGTGTTGGCAAATCCTTCCCTCTCACTTCTTTCATGAATGGAGAAAAAAAAAAGATTTATCTCCAACAAAATGATGCAGCAAAAGTAACTAATTACCAATTCTTTTTAATGCAAGTTCGTCTCCTTGTTTCTCTTTATCATTGTTTTCTCATTAACCAATAATATCCATGTACTACTACTAGTTAGAGCCTGTAAAAACCAGATGTTCAGGCTTCAACCTTGTTATTAATCATTATTTAGCTTTCATTAATAATTTTGTGCCTATATGTGGGTCTCTGTTATGATTATCGATTAATTATGCTCCATTCTCAAACCCAGTCTATAATTGGCCTCGAACGCACTTAGGTATGCATTTTTTGTTATATTAAGAAACTCAAATAATCTAAGATTTGTGAAATTTTATTACTTTTTCTTCCCGAATAAATTTTTTGAGGTCTTTGGCCAATCAAGACCAATTCCAACCAAATCGATTTGAACCGCAATCGGGGACAGTACCCCGTTGAATACTAGGTTTTTTAAATTAATCTTAGTTTATGCACTCCAATATGCCCAACAATTTGCCTTATTAAAATAAATAAATAAATAAAAAATAAAATTTTCCCATGCCATCAATGTAGGGAAATCTATTAACTTCTAGGGTATGTCAGACCAGAGAAAACAAAGCGAAAGTTATGGAAAATGTTATTGTATTCAAATGAATTGAAAAGTACAGAAAATACATTATTTATATTATAACAAATGACTTATGACACGGGTTTTAAGCTCATTCTTTTAAATATATACCACCTTAGTGGTCAGAAGCTAAATAAGTACAACTACCCTGACTAAGGCTCTCTTTGGTTTGTATTATATAATGTATTATATAATATATTATAAAATTTATGATTGTTTGGTATGATTTATAATGTCTATTTATAATTAAAATAATTCAATATAATTCATTATCTATAAATAGGTGAGTAGCTGTTTATCATTATTAGAATAATCTATTAGGTGATTGTTTATATTCTTCATTATAAAATGTATTATGTTTAGTGGTACCAAACGATCATTATTTATTACTTATAATCTATTATCATAATTGATTTGTCACAAATAACTCATAATACATTATATAATACAAACCAAAGAGAGCCTAAGTATTGTTAAAAACGCATTATTCTATTAACTTCTCCAAATATATTTGTGAGGACCAAAGATGAAAACCTGACTGTAAAGTCAGTGTATCATTTTCTTAAAAAATCAACAAAATCATGTTGATCTTTCAACTCCATCTTCATCAAACCACAAAAATGGCAACATATTTCAAAGGATATTTGAAAACAGATTTGGCACTGTAAATCCCTTCCAAAAATGAAAACCTTCCTTTGGAAGGTTTGTAGTGAAAGTATAGCTTCAGGGGAAGCTCTCCTTTAAAGGAACCTGAATCACGATCACACATGCAAACGTTGTGGCGCTCATTTGGAATCAGCGAAGCATATTCTTCTCATTTGCCCTTTTGCTCAGGCTATCTGGTATGGTTCTTCCCTCTCTCACAGAATCCATCCTAATGGTACGATGAGATTTTATCAATGGATTGGAAGATGGAACAATCTTTTTAAATCCTCTAACACAAAAGCCAATAGATCTTTTAACCTTGCTTCTTTCATCTATTCGCTCTTATGGAAGGCCCGAAATGATTTTATCTTTAATAATCATGACTGAAGTCGCATTGATGTTATCTTTAAAGCTGAAGCTGCTCATCAAGAGTTTTTTGAAGCTTCTTCAGTAAACGCTAGCCACCCTAATCATCATCGTTTGGAGACATCTCCAAATGGCAAAGCTCTCCCTAGCCCTGGTTGTTTATAGATAAATACTGATGCCAATCTTGACAAGCAATCCAGTAAAATCGGCTTCCTCTTTCGTGATCATTTGGGCAACCACATTAAGGCAATTTCCAGCAATATGGTGTTCACCTCTTCAAAAATTGGAGAAGCCCTTGCTATAAGGTCGACATTGCAGCATGCTTCATCCTTAAACTACTAGGACACCTTGACCGCTCAAAATCATGCTTGTGAGATAGCCCTTCAACCTATTATTGAAGATATCCTTATATTGGTTTCTTCTTTTCAAAGTTGTAAGTTTTCTTTCATTTCAAGGGGAACAGACATTGTCACTCATACCTTTCATTTCAAGGGGAGCAGACATTGTCACTCATACCTTTGCCTGGAAAACCATAACCATTTTGGGGTGGTTGATTGGCCATTCTCCACCCCTCTTCATGAAAGGTGATGTAACCGAAGTCTTTGTTTCCCCCATTGTTTCTCAATAGACTTGCTTTTTACCCAAAAAAAAAAAAAAAAAAAAGAGATGTCCACAATGGAAACCAGTTCCGTAATTGATTGACCTCACATCTAATGGCATTTTCAAAGCATTTTAAAATTAATATTATTTATTAATATTTAATTTATCAAACATTGTGGAATATGTTTTCTTGGTCCAATCATAATTACAAAATCTTTACAGAAGATTCTAATGCTGGAAAAAAAAATTATGTACAATTCAACCATGCTTCAGATACAATCCAAAAGATAGGGGTGATTAGCAGTAATCCAAAATGTAGTAGTCCAAACCCAGAAGGAGTCATAAAATGATTCTATTGAGCCATTCTTGAAGTTGAATACCTCGATGTCATTATAAAAATACCAGTAAGATCCATCCGGGCCCAGTTTCTTAATTTTAATGGTTTTAAATTTTGATGGATTATATTACACTGTTATAGTTCACTTCTTGATCGAAAAATTATATGAATCTATAGTTGAAAAGAGTATGTTAATTGTTACAATTTACTAAATTATATACATATAGAAGGAATGATGCTAATTTTATAGATATAAATAATAAAATAGGCTATATATCTTACATATAAAATAGCCCGATAAGCTTGATAAGCCCGGTCTGGACCGAACCAGTCCGAAGTCACCTCAATAAGCCCAGCCCGATAACAAACCGACACCGGACCAGCCCGACAGTTATTTTGTCCAGCGCAGCCCAACCCAACCTAAACTCTTAATGGACATGTTTTGGGCTGGGCTTATAAAACCCGATACCAATTTAGCCCGGACCGAAATCGGCCCGGACCGGCCCATTGACACCCTTACCCTGTTGGATGGCCGACACATGAGGCTTGGGTGAATCCGAGCCCTCCATCCTAACCGACACCCCCTATTGGTTGCTCGGTGTCGGCTCGGATGAAGGGCTCGGATTCACCCAAGTCCTAAAGGGCTGTTTGATAAAACTTCAACTGAGATTCTTACTTCTGGTTCAAATTTCTACTCCAACTTCAAAATAATTCAGGAGTATAAGGGAATAGAAACATGTTTGTTAACCTAATTTAACCATGGACTCCAGAGTGATAGTGGTGGATGACAGATGGTGGCACTAGTGGTGAGTAGTGATGGTTGGTGACGGTGGTAGTGGGTGGGAGGTGGTGGCGAAGGGTGGCGATGCGTGGGTGGGTGGGTGGTGGTGGTGGTGGTGGTGGTGGTGGGTGATGGTTGGTGGTGGTGGTAGGGGGTGGTGGTAGATGTGGTTGCGAAGGGTGGTGGTGGGTGATGGTTGGTGGTGGTGGCAGTGGGTGGTGGGTGGTTGGTGGTGGTGGCGATGGTAGGTGGTGGCGGTGGATGGTGGTGGCGGTGGATGGTGGTGGCGGTGGGTAGTGGTGGTTGAGGATAGTGGTGGTGGTGGGTAGTGGTGGTTGAGGATAGTGGTGGTGGTCGGTAGTGGTGGCGGTGAGTGGTGGTGGTGGTGCGGTGGTGGTGATGGTGGTGGTGGTGGTGGAGGCGGTGGGTGGTGGTGGTGGTGGTGGTGGTGGAGGTGGTGGCTAGTGGCTGGTGGTGGTTGTGGTGGTAGTAGTGGTTGGTGGTAGTAGTGGTGTGAGATGGTTTTTTTACTCCAAAGTAGAAAAGCATCTATTTTATGCTCCAAAAAAGATTTTGTAACCCATTTGGTGTTGGTTCACCCATGAATTCTCCAGAAGTTTGAACCGGGTTACCAAACAAACTTTT
This sequence comes from Protea cynaroides, assembly GCA_028583415.1. Taxonomy (NCBI): domain Eukaryota; kingdom Viridiplantae; phylum Streptophyta; class Magnoliopsida; order Proteales; family Proteaceae; genus Protea; species Protea cynaroides. The sequence goes on from CM053268.1 coordinate 31,976,971, forward strand.
ACTCCATTTATGTTTCAGATGTCAGAATCCAACTTCTGGAGTGTTATCAAACACCCCCTAAATGTCGGTCATCCATCCAGGCTGCCGCCCCTCCTCTCGAATCTCTGGGAAGAGAGGATTTGAATTCATAGAGAGCACAGTAGCTAGGCCCATTAAAGACCCAACTGAATAAGTCCTGTAGTTAGATTAGTGTTTAGACTCTTCCATCACAGATCTCATGCTGTAATTGGAAGATCAAAACAGTACTTTTATAATAGATATATAAAGCTGTAACTCAGAATAGTCTGCATTGTAATGAAATACGATTATAAAAGAGTCTTGCAAAGTATTGTTCCTTCTTGTTTTTCTTTGTTATTTTTTCACATTTGAGGCCAATTCCGGAATGGGTTTTTTGAGAATGGAGCATAATCTTGATTATAGTCGATCGATTTCGTTGATTCTGATTTATTTTTGAATCATAGCAGACACCCACACATACGCACAAAATTATGAGTGAAAACCAACTAATGATTAAAATCAAGGTTGAAGCCTGATCTTCTATTTCTTACAAGCTTTGGTAGTAATAGTAGTAGACTAGTAGTAGTAGTAATCGCACTAGCAGTAGTGCATGGATTTTATTGATTTATGAGACAACAGTGATACAAAGGTAACAAATAGACGAACTTGCAATAGAAAAGAGTTAATTAGCTAGTTACTTTGCAGCACCATTTTGTTGAAGATAAATCTTTGTTTCTTCTCCATTCATGAAAGAAGTGAGGGGGAAGGACTTGCCAACACCCATGGGTGTCTTAAAGGTGATCTTGTTGCCATCGATGTACATCTCGACTATGGGGACCCACACCATCAACTGCCTGGTCTTCACCCCTGTCATCTTCTTCATCCTCCCCTTATCTACGTACGCCGTGGTCTCAGCGGTATAGCTTGCCTTGGTGTTTGTTGCCACATTGAAGTGTTCATAGGCAGCCTTGCATTTCCACCACACAAAGCCTGTGGCTCTGACTCTTCCGCATTCAATAAGCTCTCCTGATGGTTGGACACCACTTGGGAATCCAAGCTCTTTCAACAGCTCTTCTGAAAATCGTTCGCAAGCTTCCTTTCCCTGCACAATTTCTGCTCCCGCTCTCTCATTATCACTGCTAGCCATGGTAACTAGAGAATAGAGATAGGGTGAAAATTAAGAATGAAAGAACTCTTTAGAAGGGTTATCAATGGTGTTTGTGATGAGGTCTCAGCTTGCAATGGAAGCTATTTATAAAGTTTTGAATGCAAAACCTTTGAAGTAATGAAGAAGCTAATTTGGTTTTCAATATTGGCGGACTATAAGTCAGAATACCATAGAATTGTTAATACATAATTGTACCGACTGTTTGATCAAGTCCTTGCTATCTCTTCGGATGTTTGAATATGATGCGTGAATTATTATTTTATTTTTTTTCCCCTTGGGGTTTGATCTATGAATTATTTTTTTTAAATATTTTATTAAAAAATCCGAAATGTATTTAATTTGACATTTTCATGTTGTCGACCAAAAAGGATTAGTTTTTTTAATATATTTCTCTCATTTAATTTTCATGGAAACAAATCCCGCGACACCTGCACCTAAATTAGATGTAATCAAGATTATTCATAATTTTTATTTTAAAAATAATCTTTCATTATATCATTGTCAAGAATTACCATTATATAATTCGGGCGGATTCAATGGTTTTCTAGAGGTTCAAGCAATTCCAGATCAATTATGACCATGATTCAAGTAGTCGGTATCAGATCAGTTCATTAATATCAAATTTGGATTGGCAGATCCTCAATCCTTGATCCGATTCTGTTTATATATAATATTGACCACATGTCAGTTTTCCATTGAAACCGCATACTCATCAATCAGTTTTGGACATGACTGATACCTAGATTTATAACCTTGATTTATCTTATCAAAATCTAAATAGGTGGAGGACAATGCCAAAACCGGATTTCTTGAACCATATTCTTTCCAAAAAAATTTAACGTCAAGGGAGCTCATGGTTTTAAGAATTGGTATCAAATAGGCCGGATTGGCCAATTAGGTATCGGGATGGACTGATCCCAATTGTATACCCGATACCTCCCTTTTTTTAATATTTCTTTTATTAAATATTGGCCACTTGTGGACGTAGCATTGGATCCGTGCACTATTTCAAATCAGATTAGATCGATTTTGGACACCACGGATGTCCTATCTAATACCTGAAAGTGAAACTTGTCAACTTTCTTACAATAATATACTAATTATCTATAGATTTCATGATACAATCAAATAAGGGATTGGATGAGTGTCAACATATTTACCAAAAAAAATATAGGTGTCAACATGGGGTCTTGGTGGCCCGTCCGATTGGGATCCACATCTTCTCCTGCCTGAGTTTGGGCGGGAGACTTGACGGCCTAGATGGATGGCCGCCACTTAGCTCTCGGGTAGATCCGAGCCCTCCATCCCAGCCGACACCCCTGTCAACTCAGCTTATTGGCTCAGCTTATCAGCTCAGATGTCGGCTCGGATGGAGGGCTCGGATCCACCCGAGAGCCATGTAGCAGCCATCCATCCAGGCCGCCAAGTCTCCCGCCCAAACTCAGGCGGGAGACGATTTTTATACGTCCAATTGTGCAAAGTCCCTCTTTAATATTGAGCTAACAAGAGGGTGTTAGCTCGAATAGAGGGTTTGGATTCACTCGAGCCCCAAATGTGGCCATCTAACAGGGCCACCCCCTCTCCTCCTGAACCTCTGAGAGGAGAGGATTTGGATACTAATTTGAAAAGCTCAATAAATCTACCATTTTTTGTGGTGAAAAAATATAGCTGCCATAATTGGATTCGTCTCCTCCCGGGGGATCGAGAGGGAGGAGACGCGGCTACCACCAGCTGATGCCTGACACGTGGCCGTCAGTTGGATCCGAGTCGTTCCTTGTTTGACTCGATGAAACGCAGAGGGGGGTGTCGGTTTATGTACCAACGCTGGCTGGAATGTTAGGATCCAGTCGACGCCTATTTGTTGGGCATTGGCTGGTGGCAGCTGCGTCTCCTCCTTCCTGAACCCTTGGGAGGAGATGATTTCAATCCGCTGCGATCACCATCAGTCTTTTTATATTTCTTTAACTTCAAGTCCCTAGTGACGAGAGAGAGAGAGAGAGAGAGAGAGAGAGAGAGAGATTTCCAAGAAGTCAAGAGCTCTATTAGTTAAAACTCATTTTAAACGCGTACCGTACTAAACTATTTAGTACGCGTATTACTGTATTAACCTAAAAAATACTTTAAAATACTCTATATTCCAAACCTTGCTGTTTAAAATGCGTATCATACCGTGTCCATTTTTTAACCTGCATCTTCAATGAATAATGAGTCAATTAATCTCATATCGCGTAATATTTTTATTGCCTTCTACATGTATCCACTATGGGATTAAAGGTTGTCACTTACTCATAATTGCTTCTAAGCTCATTACTTTATTACTCGATAGGGTGGAGTGTGAGTTATATAGGTCATAACAAATGTATTTTGTAGGCCACCATAGAGTTCTCTCTCTCTCTCTCTCTCTCTCTCTCTCTCTCTCTCTCTCTCTCTCTTCTCTCTCTCTCCTCTCTCTCTCTCTCTCTCTCTCTCTTCCCGTATGGATTCATGCTTTGAGTCTTTGACAAACATAAAACATCAATTAACTACTTGTCTGAAGATGATAATTCTCATCGTTTTATAGCCAGACACATCATAAATGTCATTTGTTCGTATTTTTTTAGGTATAATTCTTCAATTTATGGGATATATTTTTGTTTTTTTCACCGCACTGTATTATATTTGATCCGTTTAAAACCCATACTGTTTGTTTTCGTTTTTTTGCCTTTCTCGTAATGTTTGACCCATTTTTTTTACTGTATCATTTTTGTTTTGCTCCTTTTAAAGCCTATTTTGTCCCGTTTTGTTTTTTTGTCATTCTCATTTTAACTAACTATGGTCATGAGAGATATAGAGTCAAAAGCATATGCTGAGAATACGTACTTTCTTTTCCTTATTCATTAACAACATGTATCTGCCTTCCTATCCTAAATAACATTGTCAATTCTTGATCAAACATGAAAATCAAAAAAAAAAAATTTCTTAAATGACTTCTTGCCCTTTGTTGGGAATCAAACAATTCTCGTTTATGTATAAACCAAAGATATCAAACCAATAAATAAAATGAAAATAAAAACAAATGAATAATCCACCAAGCATAACCACAACACCAATTTTTATTGTGGAAAATCTTTTAATATAAATGGAAAAAACCACAAGACTTAGTCCAGGTAAAAACTGTAACTCTAATGATAATGAAATTAAAAAGTGCAGTCCTCTCAAGGATCTTTTTTTTTTTTTTTTGGTAATAAATCTTCTCAAGGTTTATACTTAAACTTGATGATCACAAGAGAATAAACATAAACCATCAACATGAAAAAAAATTCAAGGTTACTTCTCAATTATCATTATAAGATTTATTTCTTACTCCTAAAATCCCCAACAAACTTTACAATCACTTGGACAGAACCGTTGGAAAGTACAAGTTGCTGTTTAGATTTGCTTGCTAAAAAGACCGTGAGATGCAACGATAATTGCCTTTAGAAAGACTTGAATTTAAGGTAAAATCTTTGGTGTAAAATCTATACTTCTTATTCTTCAAGTTTTCTAAACCCTTGTTAATGTCTTCACAAATTGTAGTTTCCCATTCTCTACAAACCCTCTAACTCTCTCTCCTTGAAAGAATTAACACTTTTTAGCTTTTTACAAACGAATCCTTTCATTTTCCCACTAATTCACTTTAAAGCTAATTCAAATTTCAAATTTTAAATTATTTTTTCTTTTTTCCATAAAATAGATTCACTTCTGTATAGGATTTACATCATAGGAACTCAATTTCACTACTCTCATGGGTTAGAATTCTCCCAAATTGAAAAAAATTATAGAGATTTTCTCATTTTTAGTTAAGGTCTAATATAAAGAAACAATTCTTTATAAAAGTTTTTCCTTATCAATGCTTTTGACATACATTACCATCTATATTTATAGGTCATTTTCAAGAATGAATTTTCTATTTAAAGAAACATGAAGTGGTGAAAATCTTCTATTCAAGGAAACAAGAAGTGGTGAGAAAATGTAATTCTTATCACAAATGATCCACCAATGAATCTACCATATGTGAGCGTCTTCAAGATAAGCTTGCTATGGTGATCTTTGATGGATAGAATTGAGGAGAAATCATCTCAACTGCTGATTGGATATTCTTATCCATTATATAATATATAATGGAAGGGTGGCAGTATTGGAGCCTTAGTAGACAGCAACCAATTATCATTAGATCCAAATCCTCTCGTCCTAGAGGTTCAGGAGGAGGGGTGCTATTACTAGCCAATACTCGATACGTGAGTGTCAGCTGAATCCGAGCCATCCATCCGAGTAGATAAGGTGAGCCGACAAGGGGTGTCGGCTTCTGCACTGGTTCGGATGGAAGGTTCGGATCCAACCAATACCCACATGTGGAGCATCGACTGCTGGGAGTCGCCGTCCTCCTGAACCTTTGGGAAGAGAGGATTTAAATCCATTATTTGTCACCGGACATTGCAATTTGTATTTAAATTTTGTGTACAATTTCTGTTAATTTCTTTCTTTTCACCCATTGAATTCGAAGCCAAATATGGAAAGTTCGTAATTTTTTGAGTTTTTTAGTTTTTTGTATTTCAGAAAATAGTGAAATATAATGAAATGTGGCAAAATAAAGCCTTGAAAATTATTAGTTACAGGAAGATTTATAATAGACATCGTAGATTTATTTGATACTTTTTAAAGAAGGAGAAAGCTTTTAAATTTTGTTAAAATATCAATAACAAGTAAACAATTGAACGAATGAAATTACTAAAGAATATCAAAGTGGGCCATATGTTAAGTTAATCTGTCATCCAACATATATATATATATATGGTCAATCCAACGGGCAATTATTGTAAATGGGATCAAAGATGGTGTACTGGGTAAATGTAGAAACTGGTCTTCAATGGGGTGCCACCCCCTGCCTGCTCTTTATCATTTTAAAGTAGGGCCTCCGGAGGAATCTGGATTGATTTTTGTGGGAGTTGGGAGCTTTTGCTGTTGTATGTGGGGGCTATTGTTGGCCCTCTTGAGGTTTTCCTCCCTGTGAGGGTTGGTCTTGTTCTTCCTTCCCTCCGCCTTTCTTTTTCTTCAGCAATAGAGATCTAACTAAAAGAAAAAAAAAAGCAATTGGATCCTTAATCGACTTTATCAATTTCCCTGTAATTAAGCTCGTGGAAAATTGTTTCTTTTTTACACCATACCACTCTAAAATAAAGGATGATATATATAAAAAATAAATATAAAAAAAAAAAGGTGAATTATTATTATCACAATGATCTGTTATTTTTCAAAACGTTATAAGATTTCTATTCTGACTAGTTTTTTAAAAGGTCATGAAGCATCTCTAGCACGTGAGCAAATGATGTATTTATTCCAATCTTTGGATAGAAAGGACATGATCTAAAATAATCATGTGTCAAATTTAGAGCATAAATATTTATACAAGGGGAAGGGTTCTCTAGTTGAAAAAAGATCATCTGTAGTGAGGCCACCCTTGTAGTGAGGATCCCACCCATTCAAAGTGGATCAGCATGTATCCTGGTGCATTTTGACTGCTTTGGAATATATGTTGATCCACTTTGAGTGGGTGAGATCCTTACTACACTCACTATAGGGGTGGCCTCACTACAGAGGATCCCAATCCTCTTTGGTTCATAGACCAGAGAAATCCAAAACTTTCAAGATGCCCAAAATAATCTTTTCATATGCAAGACCGAGGATCAAATTAATTAGTGGAAGGCGCCTCCAATTGGATATATGAAGATCAATACGGACGCAAGCCTGATGGACTCTGTTGGAGGTATCGGATTCATATGTAGGAATTATCTGGGAGAGTGTGTGGTTGCGACTTCTATTCCAACAAATTTTCAATCGGTATTAAGTAGAGAAGCCCTTGCTGTTAGAGCTGCGTTGCTTTATGCTACTGAAAGTAAGTGGGATTCTATCATTGTTGAATCTGATAGCATGGAGCTTATTTCAACTACTCATACCTCTCCATATTCTGTTGGTATAGAGTCTCAAGCAATTTCGGACGACATTGATGTATTAAGGTTTAAGTTTTCTAGCTATGTATTTTATTATGTTCTTAGGGGAGCAATTGTGGTTGCTCGTACCCTAGTCAGGAAAGCCATCTCCTGTTCGGAAAAGGTGACTTGGTTTGATTTCCCACTTTGACTTCATTATTTGATTGTTGAAAAGGCCTTGACTTGTTCTTGAGTAAAAAAATGAAATCAAGGTGTTACGGTCGGAAATCACCCGTTGGTGTGCGATTCGAACAACCTGCAATCACAGAGATGAGACAAAGGAGTTGAGCTAGCAGAATCCAAGCCTGGTGGAGACTTGTTGGGTTGGTGTCTTGTATTCTGTGGGATCCACACAGTTATTAAGGTAGTACTAGTATTAAGGTTTGGGTTCATTATATGTATGGGGATAAACTTGTAATTGTGTAGGATTAGGGTTTCGAGGTTTTCCTATATATTGTTTTTGTGTGGGAAAACCTAGGTAAGATCTATGTAAAGGAGAACACTTTGTCAGCTAGAGAGAAATGTAGAGAGCTTTCTTGTGAATAATGAATCTCTGTTTCTCTGTGGTGGAGGTAGACATTCCAGATTGGGTACTGAACCACAGCAAATCCTGTTTTGATGTGTTTGTTTGATCTTAGTTCTTTCTCTGGTTTGCGCATTTATCCCTAATAGTTTGCACCTCCGACATCACCTCCCTCACCCTTGTGCTGTATCTCCCAACTCTACACAATCTGAGCCCTCATCATTGATTTATTGGCCAACACCGCTCTCAAAATCTCCTCCGCCCTCAATATCCCCACTTACCATGTTTGCAACTCCGACATCACTTCCCTCACCCTTGTGCTCTATCTCCCAATCATCCACAACCAGACCACCCAGAGCTTCAAAGATCTCACCAACATTTACCTCAGTTGCCTAGGCTTACCCCCAATTCATGCCTCATATGCCCGAACCTTTACCCAACAGAGACGATCAGCCCTACCATGAATTCCTACACCTCACTTACAATCTCGCCAAATCAAGAGGAATTTTGGTGAACACCTTCGGGTCATTGTAGCCTAGACTCACCAATTCTAGAATTTTAACTAGATAAATGTAAATATGCCATCCATTATCCATGCTCAGATACCCCTAAGATCAATTAAAACTCAATCATCTATAATTGTATTAAATATGAATAAAAAACGCCACAAAAAAATTTTTGGCATGCAAAAGCAACCCGATAAACCTAACCCGGACCGAGCCAGTCCGAAATCAGCCCAATAAACCCAGCCCGATAATAATCAGACACTGGACCGGCCTGTTAGTTATTGTGTCCAACGTAGCCCACCCCAGCCTGAACACTTAATAGACATGTTTTGAGCTGGACTTATGAAGCCTGACAATATTTTAATCCAGGCCAAAACTGAACCAGGCCGGCCCATTGACACCCTTATTTAGGATAGGAAGGCAAAGATGCATACCTAATGAATAAGGAAAAGAAAATACATATTGCTAGCATATACTTTTGCCTTTATATCTCATGACTTCTTTGAAATCTCTCTCTCACTCTCTCTCTCTCTCTTTCATTTTTAATTAATATGTAATATTCTAATATACTCCCAGTAGATCTATCTTTCCCTAAATAGTACTATCAAAAGACATTGGCTTTCGACGAGAAACAATTTTAAGGGGGCAGTCATTGGAGACTTGAAGTTAAAGAAATACAGAAAGACTGGCGGTGATGGCAAGCAGCTACATTTTCCCACCACAAAAAAATGGTAGATTTATTGAGCTTTTCAAAGTAGCATCTAGAAGCGTTGAGTTCATTACAATAATAGGTGCATTATTAATGGGCTTTCTTTGATTTCATATTGCTCCTGAAATCATGGTTTCAAGATAGCCAGCAACAAAATCGATCTCCAGCCATTCCTATTTTGAATTAGTCTAAATCGCCTGTTAACTCTAAAAAGAAACCTTGAATTCGCAGGAATCAAGTACGGGACAACTTGGGTAATACTATATTAAATATCCTTTAAGATTCTTTAGAAAAAAATATTTAAAAATATTAATTCATATATCATATTCAAACATCCAAAGAGATAAGAGGACTTGATCAAACAGTCGTAATAATTATGTATTGACTATTCTATAGTATTCTGACTTATAATCCACCATTATTGAAAGCCAAATTAGCTTCTTCATCACTTCAAAAGGTTTTGCTTTTAAAACTTTATAAATAGCTTTCATTGCATGTTCCGACTTCATCACAAACACCATTGATCATAACCCTTCTAAAGAGTGTCTCCATTCTTAATTTTCAGCCTATCTTTATTCTTTAGCTATCATGGCTAACAGTGATAATGAGAGAGCTGGGGCAGAAATTGTGGAGGGAAAGGAAGCCTGCGAACGATTTTCAGAAGAGCTGTTGAAAGAGCTTGGATTCCCAAGTGGTGTCCAACCATCAGGAGAGCTCATTGAATGTGGAAGAGTGAGAGCCACTGGCTTTGTCTGGTGGAAATGCAAGGCTGCCTATGAACACTTTAATGTGGCAACCAACACCAAGGCAAGCTATACCGCCGAGACCACGGCGTATGTGGAGAAGGGGAGGATGAAGAAGATGACAGGCGTGAAGACCAGACAATTGATGGTGTGGGTCCCCATTGTTGAGATGTACATTGACGGCAACAAGATCACCTTCAAGACACCTATGGGTGTTGGCAAGTCCTTTCCCCTCACTTCTTTTATGAATGGAGATGAAAAGAAGATTTATCTACAACAAAATGGTGCAGCAAAGTAACTAATTATCAATTCTTTTCTAATGCAACTTCGTCTACTTGTTTTCCTTTATCATTGTTATCTGAACGAGTAATATCCATGTATTACTACTCTGTTCTTTTTATTTTTGGGTAACTCTTTTTTATTTTTGGTAAGAATGTACTATTTTATTTTTATTTTTTTGGAAAGAAAATGTACTACTACTTAAAGCCTAGAATAAATGCCTTGCAACGTTTGAATAAAAAAATAAAAATAAAAAATTTTAAAAAAAAAACTTTTAATTATGATATTAATTAGTTTTTAATTGGAGAAAAAGATTCATATCCAACAATATGCTCATATGACCAAACACATGAGTGATGAAATGATTGCCCCACCCCCTTAGTTGGATGTTTATGCATGCGATCTCAATGTAAAAGTCATACAGCTAGCGGAACACTGTAGATCCCTTTCCTTTTAATCTGTTTAACCATTTGAATACATGCGCCATTGTATTATCTATACATGTCAATGGATTTCTGATTTCTCTCCATAAAACATGGGAGGAAATCAATCACAATGTAACAGCAACTTCTATTTAAATATACAAGTTGTACACAATAAGTGTATTAGAGATTTTCTCTAAATCTTCAATCGTTTAGTGTTCAACCGCGCATGTATATGTGTGGGTTTGTGCTATATGGTTCAAAAATTCGGATTAGAATAAATGAAATTGATCAATCACGATCTCCATGATGCTTAATCCTTTCAACCCATTTTGGAAGTGGCCTCCAATGCATTAGATAAACCTTTTATTATTTATTTTTATTTTTTTTGGTCTTTTTTATTCAATAAAATAATATAAAATCAACAAAACAAACCTCTTGCATTTATATCTAAAAGACTTTTGAATTACGAAACTCCAAAAATCAATTATTTGTAATTTTTTTCTTTTCCTTCCCGTGGTGATTTTCTTGAGTTTTGACGAAGTCTAACCTTTTTGATTTGATTTGTAAAAACAAGAGGCCATGCCCAATTATGGGTTTTTGAAACGGATCTACATCCTCTTCCGTCTTGGTTTGGGTGAGAGATTTGGCGGTCTGGATGGATAACCGTCACATGGCTCTCGGTGGATCCGAGTCTCCCATTCGAGCCGTCAAGCTGAGCCGACAGGGATGGTGGCTCGGATGAAGGGATCGGATCCACCCGAGAGCCAACTAACAACCATCTATCCCGGCCGCCCAGTCTCCTGCTCAAATTCAGGGGAGAGACGGTTTCTATACTTTTGAAACTTGGTTTCTCCACTCCAATATACTTAACCATTTACTTACCAAAATAAATTAATAAATAAATAGGAGAAGGTTTCCAATATTTCCTACATAAAAAATAAAATAAAATATAATAAAAAAAAAAACCTTTCCATTCTGTAAAATCTCAGCGTAAAAAAGGGTCGTACGTGTGGCAACAATAATGAACAGAGAATACTAAAAAGTCAACAGGTAAATCCAAAATAATTTTAAAATACAATCGGAAAATTCATGTTATGGTTTTTCTTTTAAATTCCTAGAGAATAAAAGGTCAAGGGAGGAGTTCTAGAGATAGAAACTGGAAGAGGAAGAATCTTTCTATTGAATTAGGGGACTAACCATATCTAACCTTTCTAATTTTTTTCAAAATGATTGTTTGATACAGTCCACCGATCATCAAGGTTTCTTCTCATCTTAACATTTCATTTCATCACCGTCAGATTAAATGCTAGACACGCGTTACACATCTAGACAAGTCAGTCGAGTCTCCTTTTTTTTTTTTTTTTTTTTTTTTTTGATCTGTACCATTTGATTAAGCGAACCGAGTCTCCTGTTGATAACCCACCAAGAGACGATTTGGATCCTAGACCAATTAAAAGTTGTGTTAAAACGGCCATCTCAAGGATAGACCAATCATTTGTGAAAACTTCTTGCACCAGGGATCTTTGAGTACCATAATTAATTGGATTGTAAAATTTTATCTCACATCTCACTTTCTTTCTTCCTAGACCAAGACCAGTTCTATTCACAAACCTGGTTCTCTAGGTTACCTTTTAATATGCATTCAGAGAAAATGAGCATTTAACCCTTAATTAACCCTTGAAGCCCTTGTAAGATATTTTTATGGGTTAAATTAATTATAAGGTTAGTTGGTTCAATGGGAATCTAGTTACAGGTAAAACGGTTTAAGTATGATTAGAGATGGACCAATCTGATCCACTGTGGGACTGGTCCAGGGTTGAGGGTGGTATTATAAATACCAATGGTTAGAGTCCCCATAGCCACGGTGTTATTTTCTTCTCATGTTCCCATACATAGAGAGAAGGTCAAGGGATCCCGACAGGTTGTGGAAGACTTTGATACAAGCATTCCAAGCATTCAAGCCAAAGGAAAACGATCGAAAATCAATCTACAACAAGAGGTATGTTTCTAATCATCTCTTTTCAATACTCATTGTATTCTAGTAATCTGTGTGGTGTGTTCGTTAGGGTTCATGGAAAATTTCATAGGAAAACTCAAAGATGATCTATCTAAAATTTCTTACAGCCGAAAAGAGAATTTTAAACAATGAGATTATTAGAGAAACAGCTTCGGTCCTTGACTTTCTTGCTCCGTCAAGCTTCCTTGTTTCTTAGTATAGTCACGATCAATAATTTAAGACACCGTTCAGCCTAGTCTATTTCCACAACTGCAACTCCATGCCAACGTCTTTCCCTTTGTAGATGAGATCTCACAAAACTATTTGCAATGGAAGGTGGGATTTTTTTAGAGTACTTATCCATATAACAAAATAATATGACTTTTCTTAGTTCTCCCGTCCATACTCTTGATTTCTCTAGTCTATCAATCAAAGAATCTTTTCCTTGTATAAATTATTTTCTAAAATTTGGCACCTAATTAATTTAGATCATGTTTCTTTATCCAACGGTTGGAATAGACACGTCATCAGCTCACGTGCTAAAATATATGTCTTGTAATGTTTAAAAAGTAACCCAAATAGATGCCTTAGAAATTTTGAAAAATAATAAACCGTTGTGTTAATAATAATTCGTCTTTTTTCATCCACTCTTTTAAAGTTGTATTTGGTATTAAAAAAAAAAAAACAATTTCGATGTGGGTTTTTTGTTTTTTTTTTTGTTTTTTTTATGCTCCAATTTCCACAAGATTGATTAAATGGAAATAGATAAAATCAGCTAGGGATCCAATTGCCCTTTGGATTCACCATAGGTTGGGTGATGGATAACTTAGGTTCTGTTTGATATAATTTATATTTAATTTAGGTTCTGTCAGGTGGAGAGTTGTAGAGATTTCTTAGCAATAAAGAATTTTGTTTTTCTCTGTGGACGTAGGCATCCCACAATGGGTGTTAAACCACGCTAATCTTCTTGTTTTTTTTTTTTTTTGTTTGCGTTCTCTCGATCCTAACAGTATGTGGAGAAGGGGAGAATGAAGAAGATGACAGGCATAAAAACCAAGTAACTAATGATGTGGGTCCCAATCATCGAGATGTACACCGATGGCAACAAAATCAGTTTCAAGACACCCATGGGTGTGGTGTTGGCAAATCCTTCCCTCTCACTTCTTTCATGAATGGACAAAAAAAAATGATTTATCTCCAACAAAATGATGCAGCAAAAGTAACTAATTACCAATTCTTTTTAATGCAAGTTCGTCTCCTTGTTTCTCTTTATCATTGTTTTCTCATTAACCAATAATATCCATGTACTACTACTAGTTAGAGCCTGTAAAAACCAGATGTTTAGGCTTCAACCTTGTTATTAATCATTATTTAGCTTTCATTAATAATTTTGTGCCTATATGTGGGTCTCTGTTATGATTATCGATTAATTATGCTCCATTCTCAAACCCAGTCTATAATTGGCCTCGAACGCACTTAGGTATGCATTTTTTGTTATATTAAGAAACTCAAATAATCTAAGATTTGTGAAATTTTATTACTTTTTCTTCCCGAATAAATTTTTTGAGGTCTTTCGCCAATCAAGACCAATTCCAACCAAATCGATTTGAACCGCAATCGGGGACAGTACCCCGTTGAATACTAGGTTTTTTAAATTAATCTTAGTTTATGCACTCCAATATGCCCAACAATTTGCCTTATTAAAATAAATAAATAAATAAAAAAGAAAATTTTCCCATGCCATCAATGTAGGGAAATCTATTAACTTCTAGGGTATGCCAGAGTAGAGAAAACAAAGCGAAAGTTATGGAAAATGTTATTGTATTCAAATGAATTGAAAAGTACAGAAAATACATTATTTATATTACAACAAATGACTTATGACACGGGTTTTAAGCTCATTCTTTTAAATATATACCACCTTAATTAGTGGTCAGAAGCTAAATAAGTAGAACTACCCTGACTAAGGCTCTCTTTGGTTTGTATTATATAATGTATTATATAATATATTATAAAATTTATGATTGTTTGGTATGATTTATAATGTCTATTTATAATTAAAATAAATCAATATAATTCATTATCTACAAATAGGTGAGTAGCTGTTTATCATTATTAGAATAATCTATTAGGTGATTGTTTATATTCCTCATTATATAATGTATTATGTTTAGTGGTACCAAACGATCATTATTTATTACTCATAATCTATTATTATAATTGATTTGTCACAAATAACACATAATACATTATATAATACAAATCAAAGAGAGCCTAAGTATTGTTAAAAACACATTATTCTATTAACTTCTCCAAATATATTTGTGAGGACCAAAGATGTAAAGTCAATGTATCATTTTCTTAAAAATTCAATAAAATCATGTTGATCTTTCAACTCCATCTTCATCAAACCACAAAAATGGCAACATATTTCAAAGGATATTTGAAAACAGATTTGGCACTGTAAATCACTTCCAAAAATGAAAACCTTCCTTTGGAAGGTTTGTAGTGAAAGTATAGCTTCAGGGGAAGCTCTCCTTTAAAGGAACCTGAATCACGATCACACATGCAAACGCTGTGGTGCTCATTTGGAATCAGCGAAGCATATTCTTCTCATTTGCCCTTTTGCTCAGGCTATCTGGTATGGTTCTTCCCTGTCTCACAGAATCCATCCTAATGGTACGATGAGATTTTATCAATGGATTGGAAGATGGAACAATCTTTTTAAATCCTCTAACACAAACGCCAATAGAGCTTTTAACCTTGCTTCTTTCATCTATTCGCTCTTATGGAAGGCCCGAAATGATTTTATCTTTAATAATCAAGACTGAAGTCGCATTGATGTTATCTTTAAAGCTGAAGCTGCTCATCAAGAGTTTTTTGATGCTTCTTCAGTAAACGCTAGCCACCCTAATCATCATCGTTTGGAGACATCTCCAAATGGCAAAGCTCTCCCTAGCCCTGGTTGTTTATAGATAAATACTGATGCCAATCTTGACAAGCAATCCAGTAAAATCGGCTTCCTCTTTCGTGATCATTTGGGCAACCACATTAAGGCAATTTCCAGCAATATGGTGTTCACCTCTTCAAAAATTGGAGAAGCCCTTGCTATAAGGTCGACATTGCAGCATGCTTCATCCTTAAACTACTAGGACACCTTGACCGCTCAAAATCATGCTTGTGAGATAGCCCTTCAACCTATTATTGAAGATATCCTTATATTGGTTTCTTCTTTTCAAAGTTGCAAGTCTTCTTTCATTTCAAGGGGAGCAGACATTCTCACTCATACCTTTGCCAGGAAAACCATAACCATTTTGGGGTGGTTGATTGGCCATTCTCCACCCCTCTTCATGAAAGGTGATGTAACCGAAGTCTTGGTTTCCCCCATTGTTTCTCAATAGACATGCTTTTTACCCAAAAAAAAAAAAAAAAAGAGATGTCCACAATGGAAACCAGTTCCGTAATTGATTGACCTCACATCTAATGGCATTTTCAAAGCATTTTAAAATTAATATTATTTATTAATATTTAATTTATCAAACATTGTGGAATATGTTTTCTTGGTCCAATCATAATTACAAAATCTTTACAGAAGATTCTAATGCTGGAAAAAAAAATTATGTACAATTCAACCATGCTTCAGATACAATCCAAAAGATAGGGGTGATTAGCAGTAATCCAAAATGTAGTAGTCCAAACCCAGAAGGAGTCATAAAATGATTCTATTGAGCCATTCTTGAAGTTGAATACCTCGATGTCATTATAAAAATACCAGTAAGATCCATCTGGGCCCAGTTTCTTAATTTTAATGGTTTTAAATTTTGATGGATTATAATACACTGTTATAGTTCACTTCTTGATCGAAAAATTATATGAATCTATAGTTGAAAAGAGTATGCTAATTGTTACAATTTACTAAATTATATACATATAGAAGGAATGATGCTAATTTTATAGATATAAATAATAAAATAGGCTATATATCTTATATATAAAATAGGCTATATATCTTATATATAAAATAGGCCCGATAAGGTTGATAAGCCCGGTCTGGACCGAACCAGCCCGAAGTCACCTAAATAAGCCCAGCCCGATAACAAACCGACACCGGACCAGCCCGACAGTTATTGTGTCCAGCGCAGCCCAACCCAACCTAAACTCTTAATGGACATGTTTTGGGCTGGGCTTATAAAACCCGATACCAATTTAGCCCGGACCGAAATCGGCCCGGACCGGCCCATTGACACCCTTACCCTGTTGGATGGCCGACACATGGGGCTTGGGTGAATCCGAGCCCTCCATCCTAACCGACACCCCCTATTGGTTGCTCTGTGTCGGCTCGGATGAAGGGCTCGGATTCACCCAAGCTCTAAGGGGCTGTTTGATAAAACTTCAACTGGGATTCTTACTTCTGGTTCAAATTTCTACTCCAACTTCAAAATGATTCAGGAGTATAAGGGAATAGAAACATGTTTGTTAACCTAATTTAACCATGGACTCCAGGGTGATAGTGGTGGATGACAGATGGTGGCACTAGTGGTGAGTAGTGATGGTTGGTGACGGTGGTAGTGGGTGGGAGGTGGTGGCGAAGGGTGGCGATGCGTGGGTGGGTGGGTGGTGGTGGTGGTGGTGGTGGTGGGTGATGGTTGGTGGTGGTGGTAGGGGGTGGTGGTAGATGTGGTGGCGAGGGGTGGTGGTGGGTGATGGTTGGTGGTGGTGGCGATGGTTGGTGGTGGCGGTGGATGGTAGTGGCGGTGGGTAGTGGTGGTTGAGGATAGTGGTGGTGGTGCGTAGTGGTGGCGGTGAGTGGTGGTGGTGGTGCGGTGGTGGTGATGGTGGTGGTGGTGGTGGAGGCGGTGGGTGGTGGTGGTGGTGGTGGTGGTGGTGGTGGAGGTGGTGGCTAGTGGCTGGTGGTGGTTGTGGTGGTAGTAGTGGTTGGTGGTAGTAGTGGTGTGAGGTGGTTTTTTCTACTCCAAAGTAGAAAAGCATCTATTTTATGCTCCAAAAAGGATTTTGTAGCCCATTTGGTGCTGGTTCACCCATGAATTCTCCAGAAGTTTGAACCGGGTTACCAAACAAACTTCTACTCCATTTATGCTCCAGAAGTCAGAATCCAACTTCTGGAGTGTTATCAAACACCCCCTAAGTGTCGGCCATCCATCCAGGCTGCCGCCCCTCCTCTCGAATCTCTGGGAGGAGAGGATTTGAATTCATAGAGTGCACAGTAGCTAGGCCCATTAAAGTCCCAACTGAATAAGTCCAGTAGTTAGATTAGTGTTTAGACTCTTCCATCACAGATCTCATGCTGTAATTGGAAGATCAAAACAGTACTTTTATAATAGATAGATATATAAAGCTATAACTCAGAATAGTCTGCATTGTAATGAAATACGATTGTAAAAGAGTCTTGCAAAGTATTGTTCCTTCTTGTTTTTCTTCGTTATTTTTTCACATTTGAGGCCAATTCCAGAATGGGTTTTTTGAGAATGGAGCATATTCTTGATTATAGTCGATCGATTTCGTTGATTCTGATTTCTTTTTGAATCATAGCAGACACCCACACATACGCACAAAATTATGAATGAAAACCAACTAATGATTAAAATCAAGGTTGAAGCCTGATCTTCTATTTCTTACAAGCTTTGGTAGTAATAGTAGTAGACTAGTAGTAGTAGTAATCGCACTAGCAGTAGTGCATGGATTTTATTGATTTATGCGACAACAGTGATACAAAGGTAACAAATAGACGAACTTGCAATAGAAAAGAGTTAATTAGCTAGTTACTTTGCAGCACCATTTTGTTGAAGATAAATCTTTGTTTCTTCTCCATTCATGAAAGAAGTGAGGGGGAAGGACTTGCCAACACCCATGGGTGTCTTAAAGGTGATCTTGTTGCCATCGATGTACATCTCGACTATGGGGACCCACACCATCAACTGCCTGGTCTTCACCCCTGTCATCTTCTTCATCCTCCCCTTATCTACGTACGCCGTGGTCTCAGCGGTATAGCTTGCCTTGGTGTTTGTTGCCACATTGAAGTGTTCATAGGCAGCCTTGCATTTCCACCACACAAAGCCTGTGGCTCTGACTCTTCCGCATTCAATAAGCTCTCCTGATGGTTGGACACCACTTGGGAATCCAAGCTCTTTCAACAGCTCTTCTGAAAATCGTTCGCAAGCTTCCTTTCCCTGCACAATTTCTGCTCCCGCTCTCTCATTATCACTGCTAGCCATGGTAACTAGAGAATAGAGATAGGGTGAAAATTAAGAATGAAAGAACTCTTTAGAAGGGTTATCAATGGTGTTTGGGATGAGATCTCAGCTTGCAATGGAAGCTATTTATAAAGTTTTGAATGCAAAACCTTTGAAGTAATGAAGAAGCTAATTTGGTTTTCAATATTGGCGGACTATAAGTCAGAATACCATAGAATTGTTAATACATAATTGTACCGACTGTTTGATCAAGTCCTTGCTATCTCTTCGGATGTTTGAATATGATGTGTGAATTATTATTTTATTTTTTTTTCCCCTTGGGGTTTGATCTATGAATTATTTTTTTAAAATATTTTATTAAAAAAATCCGAAATGTATTTAATTTGACATTTTCATGTTGTCGACCAAAAAGGATTAGTTTTTTTAATATATTTCTCTCATTTAATTTTCATGGAAACAAATCCCGCGACACCTGTATCTAAATTAGATGTAATTAAGATTCTTCACAATTTTTATTTTAAAAATAATATTTCATTATATCATTGTCAAGAATTACCGTTATATGATTTGGGCGGATTCAATGGTTTTCTCGAGGTTCAAGCAATTCCAGATCAATTATGACTATGATTCAAGTAGTCGATATCAGATCAGTTCATTAATATCAAATTTGGATTGGCAGATCCTCAATCCTTGATCCGATTCTGTTTATATATAATATTGACCACATGTCAGTTTTCCATTGAAACCGCATACTCATCAATCAGTTTTGGACATGACTGATACCTAGATTTATAACCTTGATTTATCTTATCAAAATCTAAATAGGTGGAGGACAATGCCAAAACCGGTTTTCTTGAACCATATTCTTTCCAAAAAAATTTAACGTCAAGGGAGCTCATGGTTTTAAGAATTGGTATCAAATAGGCCGGATTGGCCAATTAGGTATCGGGATGAACTGATCCCAATTGTATACCCGATACCTCCCTTTTTTTAATATTTCTTTTATTAAATATTGGCCACTTGTGGACGTAGCATTGGATCCGTGCACTATTTCAAATCAGATTAGATCGATTTTGGACACCACGGATGTCCTATCTAATACCTGAAAGTGAAACTTGTCAACTTTCTTACAATAATATACTAATTATCTATAGATTTCATGATACAATCAAATAAGGGATTGGATGAGTGTCAACATATTTACCAAAAAAAATATAGGTGTCAACACAGGGTCTTGGTGGCCCGTCCGATTGGGATCCACATCTTCTCCTGCCTGAGTTTGGGTAGGAGATTTGATGGCCTGAATGGATGGCCGCCACCTGGTTCTCGGGTAGATCCGAGCCCTCCATCCCAGCCGACACCCCTGTCAGCTCAGCTTGTTGGCTTAGCTTGTCAGCTCAGCTTGTTGGCTTAGCTTGTCAGCTCAGATGTCGGCTCGGATGGAGGCCTCGGATCCACCCGAGAGCCATGTGGCAGCCATCCATCCGGGCCGCCAAGTCTCCCGCCCAAACTCAGGCGGGAGACGATTTCTATACGTCCAATTGTGCAAAATCCCTCTTTAATATTGAGCTAACAAGAGGGTGTTAGCTCGAATGGAAGGTTTGGATTCACCCGAGCCCTAGATGTAGCCATCTAACGGGGCCACCCCCTCTCCTCCTGGACCTCTGGGAGGAGAGGATTTGGATACTAATTTGAAAAGCTCAATAAATCTACCATTTTTTGTGGTGGAAAAATATAGCTGCCATAATTGGATTCGTCTCCTCCCAGGGGTTCGAGAGGGAGGAAACGCGGCTACCACCAGCTGATGCCTGACACGTGGGCGTCGGCTGGATCCGAGTCGTTCGTTGTTTGACTCGATGAAACGCAGAGGGGGGTGTCGGTTTATGCACCAACGCTGGCTGGAATGTTAGGATCCAGTCGACGCCTATTTGTTGGGCATTGGCTGGTGGCAGCTGCGTCTCCTCCTTCCTAAACCCTTGGTAGGAGATGATTTCAATCCGCTGCGATCACCATCAGTCTTTTTATATTTCTTTAACTTCAAGTCCCTAGTGAAGAGAGAGAGAGAGAGAGAGAGAGAGATTTCCAAGAAGTCAAGAGCTCTATTAGTTAAAACTCATTTTAAACGCATACCGTACTAAACTATTTAGTACGCGTATTACTGTATTGACCTAAAAAATATTTTAAAATACTCTATATTCCAAACCTTGCTGTTTAAAATGCGTATCATACCGTGTCCATTTTTTAACCTGCATCTTCAATGAATAATGAGTCAATTAATCTCATATCGCGTAATATTTTTATTGCCTTCTACATGTATCCACTATGGGATTAAAGGAGTGGATTAAAGGTTGTCACTTACTCATAATTGCTTCTAAGCTCATTACTTTATTACTCGATAGGGTGGAGTGTGAGTTATATAGGTCATAACAAATGTATTTTGTAGGCCACCATAGAGTTCTCTCTCTCTCTCTCTTCTCTCTCTCTCTTCTCTCTCTCTCTCTCTCTCTCTCTCTCTTCCCGTATGGATTCATGCTTTGAGTCTTTGACAAACATAAAACATCAATTAACTACTTGTCTGAAGATGATAATTCTCATCGTTTTATAGCCAGACACATCATAAATGTCATTTGTTCGTATTTTTTTAGGTATAATTCTTCAATTTATGGGATATATTTTTGTTTTTTTCACCGCACTGTATTATATTTGATCCGTTTAAAACCCATACTGTTTGTTTTCATTTTTTTGCCCTTCTCGTAATGTTTGACCATTTTTTTTACTGTATCATTTTTGTTTTGCTCCTTTTAAAGCCCGTTTTGTCCCGTTTTGTTTTTTTGTCATTCTCATTTTAACTAACTATGGTCATGAGAGATATAGAGTCAAAAGCATATGCTGAGAATACATACTTTCTTTTCCTTATTCATTAACTACATGTATCTGCCTTCCTATCCTAAATAACATTGTCAATTCTTGATCAAACATGAAAATCAAAAAAAATATATTTCTTAAATGACTTCTTGCCCTTTGTTGGGAATCAAACAATTCTCGTTTATGTATAAACCAAAGATATCAAACCAATAAATAAAATGAAAAAAAACAAATGAATAATACACCAAGCATAACCACAATACCAATTTTTGTTGTGGAAAATCTTTTAGTATAAAAAGAAAAAACCACAGAACTTAGTCCAGATAAAAGCTGTAACTCTAATGATAATGAAATTAAAAAGTGCAGTCCTCTCAAGGATCTTTTTTTTTTTTTTTTTTTTGGTAATAAATCTTTTCAAGGTTTATACTTAAACTTGATGATCACAAGAGAATAAACATAAACCATCAATATGAAAAAAAATACAAGATTACTTCTCAATTATCATTATAAGATTTATTTCTTACTCCTAAAATCCCCAACAAACTTTACAATCACTTGGACAGAACCGTTGGAAAGTACAAGTTGCTGTTTAGATTTGCTTGCTAAAAAGACCGTGAGATGCAACGATAATTGCCTTTAGAAAGACTTGAATTTAAGGTAAAATCTTTGGTGTAAAATCTATACTTCTTATTCTTCAAGTTATCTAAACCCTTGTTAATGTCTTCACAAATTGTAGTTTTCCATTCTCTACAAACCCTCTAACTCTCTCTCCTTGAAAGAATTAACACTTTTTAGCTTTTTACAAACGAATCCTTCATTTTCCCACTAATTCACTTTAAAGCTAATTCAAATTTCAAATTTTAAATTATTTTTTCTTTTTTCCATAAAATAGATTCACTTCTGTATAGGATTTACATCATAGGAACTCAATTTCACTACTCTCATGGGTTAGAATTCTCCCAAATTGAAAAAAATTATAGAGATTTTCTCATTTTTAGTTAAGGTCTAATATAAAGAAACAATTCTTTATAAAAGTTTTTCCTTATCAATGCTTTTGACATACATTACCATCTATATTTATAGGTCATTTTCAAGAATGAATTTTCTATTTAAAGAAACATGAAGTGGTGAAAATCTTCTATTCAAGGAAACAAGAAGTGGTGAGAAAATGTAATTCTTATCACAAATGATCCACCAATGAATCTACCATATGTGAGCGTCTTCAAGATAAGCTTGCTATGGTGATCTTTGATGGATAGAATTGAAGAGAAATCATCTCAACTGCTGATTGGATATTCTTATCCATTATATAATATATAATGGAAGGGTGGCAGTATTGGAGCCTTAGTAGACAGCAACCAATTATCATCAGATCCAAATCCTCTCCTCCCAGAGGTTCAGGAGGAGGGGCGGCTATTACTAGCCAATACCCGATACATGAGTGTCAACTGAATCCGAGCCATCGATCCGAATAGATAAGGTGAGCCGACAAGGGGTGTCGGTTTCTGCACCGGCTCGGATGGAAGGCTAGGATCTAATCGACACTCACGTGTGGAGCATCGACTGGTGGGAGTCGCCGTCCTCCTGAACCTTTGGGAGGAGAGGATTTAAATCCATTATTTGTCACCGGACATTGCAATTTGTATTTAAATTTTGTGTACAATTTCTGTTTCCTTTCTTTTCACCCATTGAATTCGAAGCCAAATATGGAAACTTCGTAATTTTTTGAGTTTTTTAGTTTTTTGTTTTTCAGAAAATAGTGAAATATAATAAAATGTGGCAAAATAAAGCCTTGAAAATTATTAGTTACAGAAAGATTTATAATAGACATCGTAGATTTATTTGATACTTTTTAAAGAAGGAGAAAGCTTTTAAATTTTGTTAAAA
The DNA here is from genome assembly GCA_028583415.1 of Protea cynaroides. Classification (NCBI taxonomy): domain Eukaryota; kingdom Viridiplantae; phylum Streptophyta; class Magnoliopsida; order Proteales; family Proteaceae; genus Protea; species Protea cynaroides. The sequence continues at coordinate 32,000,286 of CM053268.1, forward strand.
TGTCAATAACAATTAAAACAATCGAACGAATGAAATTACTAAAGAATATACAAAGTGGGCCATATGTTAAGTTAATCTGTCATCCAACATATATATGGTCAATCCAACGGCCAATTATTGTAAATGGGATCAAAGATGGTGTACTGGATAAATGTAGAAACTGGTCTTCAATGGGGTGCCACCCCCTGCCTGCTCTTTATCATTTTAAAGTAGGGCCTCCAGAGGAATCTGGATTGATTTTTGTGGGAGTTGGGAGTTTTTGCTGTTGTATGTGGGACTATTGTTGGCCCTCTTGAGGTTTTCCTCCCTGTGAGGGTTGGTCTTGTACTTCCTTCCCTCCGCCTTTCTTTTCTTCAGCAATAGAGATCTAACTAAAAGAAAAAAAAACAATTGGCCGGATCCTTAATCGACTTTATCAATTTCCCTGTAATTAAGCTCGTGGAAAATTGTTTCTTTTTTACACCATACAACTCTAAAATAAAGGATGATAAAAAAAAAAGTGAATTATTATTATCACAATGATCTATTATTTTTCAAAACGTTATAAGATTTCTATTCTGACTAGTTTTTTGAAAGGTCATGAAGCATCTCTAGCACGTGAGCAAATGATGTATTTATTTCAATCTTTGGATAGAAAGGACATGGTCCAAAATAATCATGTGTCAAATTTAGAGCATAATTTATACAAGGGGAAGGGTTCTTTAGTTGAAAAAAGATCATCTGTAGTGAGGTCACCCTTGTAGTGAGGATCCCACCCACTCAAAGTGGATCAGCATGTATCCCGGTGCATTTTGACTGCTTTGGAATATATGTCGATCCACTTTGAGTGGGTGAGATCCTCACTACACTCACTACAGGGGTAGCCTCACTACAGAGGATCCCAATCCTCTTTGGTTCATAGACCAGAGAAATCCAAAACTTTCAAGATGCCCAAAATAATCTTTTCCTATGCAGGACCGAGGATCAAATTAAGTGGAAGGCGCCTCCAATTGGATATATGAAGATCAATACGGACGCAAGCCTGATGGACTCTGGAGGTATCGGATTCGTATGTAGGAATTATCTGGGAGAGTGTGTGGTTGCAACTTCTATTCCAACAAATTTCCAATCGGTATTATGTAGAGAAGCCATTGCTGTTAGAGCTGCGTTGCTTTATGCTGCTGAAAGTAAGTGGGAATCTATCATTATTGAATCTGATAGCATGGAGCTTATTTCAACTACTCATACATCTCCATATTCTGTTGGTATAGAGTCTCAAGCGATTTTGGACGACATTGATGTATTAAGGTCTAAGTTTTCTAGCTATGTTTTTTATTATGTTCATAGGGGAGCAATTGTGGTTGCTCGTACCCTAGTCAGGAAAGCCATCACCTGTTCGGAAAAGGTGACTTGGTTTGATTCCCCTCTTTGACTTCATTATTTGATTGTTGAAAAGGCCTTGACTTGTTCTTGAGTAAAAAAATGAAATCAAGGTGTTACGGTCGGAAATCACCCGTTGGTGTGTGATCCGAGCAACCTACAATCACAGAGATGAGACAAAGGAGTTTGGCGACTAAGCCCCACGTACACTCTGATGCCTAAGTCAGATTCTTAATGTAAACAGTTAAGAGATAGCAGGAAGCTATCTCTAGTTTAAAGAAAGAGGAGAACAATGAGAGAGTTTGAGCGTACGAGAGATTTGAGAGTGAATGGTGAGGTTGTGAGATGATCTTTACCTTGAGGGATCGTCTTCTACTTATAGAGATTGGGAAGAAGCATGGAAGTACCAGGACTCAGGGAAGTAGATCGCCAATAGGACTGCCAAGGGTCGTTCTGAGGGACACCCAGGTCATAGACTCCGAGTAAGAGTGGGAGAATGTAGCCAAGGAAGCCAAGTCGATCAACAGTAAGAGTGACACGCATCACCACACAGATAGTCGTATGACCGTGATGATCGGCATCATATCGTACTAGGAGAAGGACTCCTCTGAAGTGACATAATTGCCTTAGGACTCTGACCTCCGACCAAAAATCGTAACCGAATAGATCTATACCTCCAACCAGCACCGTGTTCTAACAGGACTGTAACTTCGAACGGTAGAAGTTAAGTGCACCACATCATTCGTGGTCGGCTTCGAAGATAATGGAAGCCACGTGTAAGATTTTAAGTGGATCCCAACAAAAATGTAATAAAAGCAATGCCTATAAATCCCACATGGGATTTAGAAAGATTTACCATCATGCATGGTTTTAGTAATCGGTGGATCGATCCGTATCAGTTTCAGATCAGTTTCGACCATGATCAATACAACTCCATTCTTTAAGATTATCAAGAATTCAAACCATTATATATAATTGAACTTGGAGAATGAAAAAAAGCAATCCAAGAGTTGTTAGGCTTTAAATCCTACATGAGAATAACAATTGCAAAAAGCAAAACAAATATTTGTTTTGTCAACTTGAGGGATCTCTCTCGGTAATCGTCAACATATTGCTGTAACAAATGCTTACCAATTCTCACCCCTTCAGGTGAGGAGAGGAAAGCATAAGTATCTTTTGGATAAGATGGTGCATAGTTAAACAACTTATATTTCTTTCCTATCATTAACTCATAACATTAAACTTTAATTAAGAATTATCATATAATTTTAAAAAATATTATATTAATTAGACAAAGATACTCTTTGAAATCTTTCATCCTTTCCATTTTGTTATTGAAAAAGAATTGTAATTATCGGAGGAGAAACTCTCATACTGGCCTATCACTCCATCATAATGGAGGTTGAGTGACAACTCTTACACATTAAAATCAGGAAGTTGCACAAACAACAATTCGATGTAAAATATTAATTCCAAATAAAAAAATATAATAACAAACAATAGTATCGAAAAGTAAAATAAAAATTACATCTAAAAATTAAAAATTATATTGTATTAAATTTTACTTTACGGTTGCATTCAATTCTAAATTACATCTAAAAATTATCATTACAAAAAAAATTCGATTTGTTTATATAATCATGTTGGGTATTGTTGATAAGAGTTTCCTTTGTAGGTTTGAAAATTTTTCAATTTTTTTTTCTTTAACTTCTCTTGCAATCAAACGAAACTAAGCTGAAATCTATATTCGCTTTCCCTTAAAATATGGGGAATTTGATTTTAGTGGATGGACCCAATTTTACATAACAGGGATTTTAAGAATGGAAACCCCAAGCCCAAACTATGGATGGAAAACAGGCCTAGCATGGAGTAAATTATGGGCCACGCCAATTTTTCTTTAAAGCACATTCAGGGTCGCCAAACACCAAAAAACCTCAATATACAAAGGATAGATTTGATATTTCACTTGGGATTTGATACAAATTCCACGTGCTTCAAAATAGTGGACGTCCCAAGAATATACTTTTTCTTTTCTCTCAAAAAACAAACAAAAAGATAATTTAATACCTAGGCCACCATTAAACAATCATTCAGAGCTGATCCTGATTTACCTTTGATTCTTGCACAGGTAAGGCCGATTCTAGGATTTGCATGAATCGATTCAGCTCGATCCAACTTAGATGCGTATTTTGATCAATCCTGTTGCTGATCCGAGTACAGATTACACTTCCTGTTATAGAAATGAAAGGGAGACAGTTTGATCTTTCAAAGTATTATCAAATTGGTGACGAGTTTTATCGAATTTGATAGGAACATGTCTATTAAGAGGTTTGGGCTGAGTGAACTACACTGTGCACATTAACTAACGGATCGGTCTGATTTCGAATTGTTATCGGGCTTAACTTATTGGGATGTTATCAAGCTGATTCAGATTGAAAGTCTAGTAAGATACCCATTAAGGCCATCCAGAACATAGAAATAGTAAAGAAATTTTTTACCATCATGGAATCGGTTGACCATTGAATCAATTAAAGCTCTGTCAATTTTATCACAGTGATATCAACATGTAGTTTTCTAGTGTCAATTTAAAATTTTATTTACATATCACTGCAAAACATCGCTCTCACAATCAAAGATCAAAAAATTCAGTTTTTCGGCGTGAATTTTTGAAGTCTCGACGAGAATTTAAAAATCTCGGACCTCATCGAAACGGGGTTGAGTTTCAAGATTTAAAACCTTGCCCATTGAAAATGTACCATGGCATAGTAAAACATGAGGTGACTTGGTATGGTGAAATATAAGGTGGCATGGAATTGTAAAGTATGAGGTGACTCTGATTTTAGGTCTGTATGGTTGGCTCTGATACCAACGGTTAGACTTTTATATGAATAAAGTTTCAACCAAACCTATCTCAATCTATACACGAACACTAGAACATAATGGAAAAGTTACAAACAATGAATCATAAAGGCATACATGTCTGTGAAGGTTATTTTCCGTTTATTTAAAAGAGCAGATGTTTAGTCGTACACTAGAAATCCATCGAACGAATGCCACATTCCATGTAGCATTTTAGAATGCTATAGAAGAGCTCCTTACTTTACTTGTTTCCTTCTAATTATCACTTATATAATCTCATCAATAGTAATTATATTCATGTACTATTTTACTAGTTAAAGCTTATGAAAATAAAAAATTATTAATGTCACTCAAAAAAAAAAATTCAGAGGTTCAAGTTTCAACTCTTTTTTTATAATGATCATTGATTGGTTTTCTTTTATTATTTTTTTGAGTATGTGTGGGTTTCTGCTATGATTTGTGCACTAGTCTAAATACCCAACAATTTACTTTATCAAAAGTAAATAAGGATTTCTCCATGCCATCCTCATAGGGAAATCTCTCAAACCACACCAATCACGACATTAGAAATGGTTTCTCATACAGCCATTACCGTTTCGTATTCTCTTAATTTTTCTTTAGGATTTCATACAACAAAGGTCATTCCATGCAAACCCTTACTATTTAAGATTCCTTAATATTTTTCTTTCTACTTTCAAGATGCTTAGAAATGCCAATTTACCCTCACCATCTCTCTTAATCTACCGAGGTACTAAAATAAAGGTTTTGGAGAAAAAAAGAGGCAATAGAAAATGGAGAAGAAAATTAATTGAAGACCATGTTTTGATGTTCATGAGATTAACCAATGAAAGCCAAAATAGTCCTTTACTTTAATGGTTATATACCCCAAGAATGGAGGGAGAGGATGACATCTACGAAGGTTGTTCACATTTTGAGGTGTACTAAAAAATTTTAAAGAAAAATTAGGAGATCAATTTAATTTAGATTAGTGAAAAACTGATCTTTTTTTTTTTTTTTTCCGATAGTTTGGTTCCAAGGAGAGTTGAACTCGACCTCTTTGAAATGTTTTTTGTCTTTATCAACTGAGTTATCTTATTATAATGGAACTTGATAACACCAGTTTTGGGCTTCCAATACCCCTCCCCAAAAGAACCCTATCGAGTGTGTAAAGATTCGTAAAAATAGTCTTATGTATGGCAAAATGATGGACAAGAATACTGAAAAAGTCTATAAGTAAATTCGAAATACGCATATTTTCTTTTTCCTTTTCTTTTTTTCTTTTATTCTTTTTTGGGTGGGAGGGTCTTTTTTGGGTGGGAGGGGAGGGGTAGTTTAGGTCCATAGAGAATATTCATAAAAGGATTGGTCCAATAACATTTCACAAAACTTTTGCAATGGAAGGCATTATTTTTTTCACAATTTTTTTTTTTTTTTTTGCAATGGAAGAAATTATTTATTTTAAGGTAGTTCTCCATGTGAAAAAAGAATCCGATGTTTCCATAAATCTGAACACAAATCTAAACAATCCATTTTTATGATTCATTTTAATATAAACCATATGCTCAAGAATACATAATAATATATAGTCTAGACTATTGGTAGGCATGCAAAAACGCACAAGGGATGCATTGCAATACAAATGGATATTTGATTAAATCAGATTAAAATTTAAAACATCACTAATCTACTAATCTAGACTTGTGTCCTTTTTCCTCAACGATGGGAATCAACAAATCATCAGTCCGTATGATAGAATGGGTATCTTGTGACTTTAAAAAAAAAAAACAAAAACAAAAACAAAATTCCACTGTAACAATAATAATTCTTTTTTAACATCAATTCTTGTAGAGATGTATGCACAATAAAAAGAAACAATTTCCATGACAGATTAACTCAAGATATGACCCACCTTGTCCATCCTTTTGTAGTTTCATCCATTAAAATTGTTGTACCTGTTTTTTATTAATTTAACAAATTTTGAAAAACCTTCTTTTTTTTAAAAAGGATTATACATAATATATCAAATAAATCAACGTTGGTTATAACAAAGTATTTCCATAATTAGATTTCAAGTCTTTATTTTTTATTTTTATAATTTTTGGGTATGAATCTTTATTTTATCACATGTCAAGTTTTATTTCGGTTTTCTTTTGCGAAATAATTAAACAGCAACCACGTTAGACCTTAAAAATAGAAAATCCACGTAATTTTTTTTTTAAACTTTGTAGAGAATGAGAGAAAGAAAAAGAAGGAAAGGAGGAGGAAGAATTCAATTAAGAGATATTCTCTAGTCCCAAATATGATTGCAATGGACAATGTAGAATTATCGGCATGCAAGATGTGTATTCTAATCCGTCCGATGGATAACTGATGGGTTGGATAACAGAAGAGGATCTTTTTCTTTAGACCCATTGCTAATTAATATTTTCTATATATTCGATTCCAATTCCTTGAACCATGGGATATACTAACCTGAAATTTCTATACCCAAAAAATTAAATTTCAACCCAATAGAACAAATTGAAGTGAGAAAAATCTAGAATTATTGAAAGGGTTGATAACAAGGCTTCCAACTTAGAAGCTGCATGGAATGCTTTTCAACTCAACCTTGTTTACATCACGAGTATGTGATTGGATTTGAATCTAAAATTCGGCGAACGCTTTCTGTATTATGTGAGAGTGTGGCACAGGAAGCCATCCTACTTGTATGAATCTTTTCCCATCAAAATTAAATGAGAAAAAAAAAAAACAAAAATAAGGTTTCTCGTGGACTTGCAAGGACTTGGAAATGTTTAATATCTTTTTAGATTCTTTACGGGAAAAAAAAATAGAAATTGGATCACATTCAAAGTTTCAAACATCCAAAGCGATAATGTGAAGACTTGATCAAACGGTTTGATTTTTTTTTTTTTTATAGTATTCTGAATTCTGACTTATAATCCACCTTTCTTGAAAACCGAAGCTTCTTCATTATTTCAAAAGGTTTTGCATTCAAAACTTTATAAATAGCATCCATTGCATGCTCAGACTTCATCACAAACACCACTGATAAGTGATAACCCTTCTAAAGAGTTCCTCCATTTTTAATATTCAGTCCATCTTTATTCTTTAGCAACCATGGCTAGCAGTGATAATGAGAGAGCCGGAGCAGAAATTGTGCGGGGAAAGGAAGCCTGCAAACGATTTTCAAAGGAGCTGTTGAAAGAGCTTGGATTCCCTAGTGGTGTCCAACCATCAGGAGAGCTCATTGAATGTGGAAGAGTCAGAGCCACAGGCTTTGTATGGTGGAAATGCAAAGCAGCCTATGAACATTTTAATGTGGCAACCAACACAAAAGCAAGCTATGCCGCTGAGACCACAGCATATGTGGAGAAAGGGAGGATGAAGAAGATGACAGGTGTGAAAACCAGGCAGTTGATGGTGGGGGTCCCCATAGTCGAAATGTACATCGACGGCAACAAGATCACCTTTAAGACACCCATAGGGGTTGGCAAGTCATTCCCCCTCACTTCTTTCATGAATGGAGAAAAAAAGAAGATTCATCTCCAACAAAATGGTGCAGCAAAGTAACTAATTATCAATTTTTTTCTAATGCAAGTTCGTCTATTTTGTTTCCCTTTTGTTTCCCTTTATCACTGTTGTTTCCTGTATCAATAATATCATGTACTACTACTAGTTAAAGCTTGTGAAAGCTAGAGGTTCAGACTTCGACCTCAATTTTAATCGTCAGCTGGTTTTCATTGATAATTTCGTGTGGGCTTGTGCTATGGATCAGAAATCGAACCAGAATCAGCAAAATCTATCAGCCCGATTTCAATTATTCTTGATACTCAAAACCCAATTTAAAATTGAACTGAAATTCACTTAGATATGCATTTTTTTTTTTTCTTCCTTTTAGTCAAAAAAATGACAGAAAATCAAAGATACCTAATTTCAATTTCCAATCAATCCAATCATACCCATACCAGCTGGTTCCTCTGCACTTACATGCATTCTCCAAAAAAATTCTATCTCCATCCATTGAATGTCGGACCCACCACTTGAGAATGAATCTTACACACCAGAGGCAGATATGGGATCAGGTGACCAATGCACGTAAGTGCAGGAACCCTACCAAAACAACTCAGATGTGAGATAATTTAAGAAAAAAAAATTAGTGTTTCTCCGGATTGTAAAATTTATATTACAATAAGGTAGGTTCAACCTTACTCCATTCTAAGGTTCACTAGCCCCTTAATTCTTCTTTTCGATTCCATAAAATTATTAAAACACCTCGTATAATTAACTTTCTTCATGAATATGTAACACATTCCCTAGAAGTCTTTCATGCAAACCCATCTAAAAAAGACTGTTGCCTCACTTCCATAATATTTCTTTTTCTACTTTCAAGGTACTTGAAGATGCCAATTTGGCCCCCATTATTTCTCTTAATCAACTGGGGTAATAAGAAAAGATTTTGGAGAAAAGAGGCAATGAAAAAAAGAAAAGAAAACCGATTAAAGAGTGAATTACTGCCATGTTCATGAGGTGCGAATTAAATAAAGGCAAAAAAGTCATTTAAATGGGTATACATGGCATGAAATGGAAGGAGAAGATGACATCCATCCATGTCCACACATCCATGTAGCTGTCCACATTTTGAGGTGTCCTATACAATTGAAAGAAAAAAAGGGACTGGAGAATCTAAAACAGTGAAATTTTGTCTCAATCTTATTGTAATAGAAATTTTAATACAGGGGATTGGTTTTCTGATAAGGCCCACCAATCCTTATCCACGTGCAAAATTCAGCATGGGTCTTACACATGGCAACAATGATGATAAGAGAATACTGAAAAAAAACAACATACAAACCAAACACCATAGCCCTGATTGATTGCAAGAGACATTAAAGAGAAGAGAAATAATATTTTTATACTTAGAACTAAAACTTTTGTTATCATTACAACACATGACTATATTAAGTCCAAATCATTCCATATTTAAATATTAACTTTCTTGTATTTGAGAAGTAAAATAAATTTTACACCTTATAAGTATTATTACTAAATATCTCATGAAATAAAGTATTGCATTCAAAAAAAAAATATTTTTAATAGAAATAAATACTAGCAGAACAAGGACAGAAATTGATAACTATTAGTAGAAACCAAATATCTCACAAACCAGATGTCTGTTCAACCCAATATTAGTAGAAATAATTACTACTAGAACATTATTTACTAGAACATTGTGTCTGTTCAACCCAATAATAGTAGGAATACTTGTGTTCAACCCAAGTATTCATTCCAACAAAAAAAAAAGGATCAATAGAAATAGATACTAGCGACAGAATTGACATCTGTTAATAGAAATCAAATATCTCACAAACCAGATGTTTGTTCGGCCCAATTTCTGGTCGAGTATAATATGATTTCAGATTCTTCAAACGAAACAAGAATCTTGAAAGTCAGAACCAGAAAATGGAGTTTTAAAGAAGCTTTAAGTGGATCAATGAGATAGCTGCATAAAAAAATCAGAAACGGAGCAGGATGTATGATCGGAATAAACTTGAAAACAACAACCCAGATTCTAAGAGAGAATGATGACAGACTTATAACTACTAAATTTCAGAGCAATCAACATACTAGAGAAGATATGGATCAAAGAAGGAAGATGAAACTTGACAGAAAACAGTGTATCCGGTCAGAATTAGAAGCCAGGAAGAAAAACAGACCAGATAAGTATTGAAGGAATGAAGAGATAGCATCCGAATTGAGTAGAATTCAGAAATATAAGAAAGAAAGAAAAGAATAATAATAATAAAAAGGAGAAAAACAACTGGATAGATCTGGAATACTGAATCCATGTGCAGAGCACAACTCAAAAACTCTAGAAAAAAAACTTCCATTTCTATTTTCAAATCATTTTTAACTGATGAGGGGGATACATATCTAGAACCTTTTATATTTCTTAAACTAACTCATTAGAGGACTCCAGTCACTCTCTTACACTAACTTGACTTAATGGACTCAATACAGAACCCTTAAAAACAATTAAGTATCCTAATCTAACTCAAACATTTAACTACTAATCCCTATATTAACTTCACCCTCACTTAATGGCCTTATAAATTAGATCTGTCATAATAATACCCCACAAAATAAAAGGCCTAACCCGTAACATAACTATGCAATGCTTGTTTTCAGCCCATTGGACTGCCACTTGCCCCTTGAGGGCTTTCTAGACTTACGTCAATGCCTCCACATTGGATCAATGTCTAGTGCAACTGCATCAAAAACCCATAATATTTTTCCCGATTAGCCCTCCTTCTCCCCTCCCGTTTTCTGCATGTATTTGTATTTGAATACTTCTATTTTGCTCCCTCTACATGTACCAGAAATCTGTTGAAGTACATTCCCTTAGACAACTCAACTCCTCCAAAGTTGCCAGCATTGGCAACTCATATAATCTGAGTAGAGAGAATTCCCCCCCAGACTCACAGACCTAGTAGACAGTCAGATATCTCTATCAATTAGTTTATCAGTAATATGTGGTTTATCATGGATTGATAACCATATAATGATTACAGTAAAGACAGTAATAAACATAAAAACTGGCCAAAAATGTTTCGCCACATACTCTCATCCACCCCTTTACACACTGGAGTTCTACTAGCCTACTGAGAAGCTCTAATATCAGTCCAACAAGCTCTTATGTTTCTTCTTATTCAGGGGTTACATGCACTTCTATAACCTTCAATCTCCAAATACTCAGAATTTGGGATGTCAATACTCTGCTTACAACTACACCCTGTCCTACTGCATGGAACCACCAACCAAGTCACTAAGAACCATTGTAACTAGTGTCAATCAGAAGATGGCACATTCAATAAACCCAAATCTCCTAAAGCTGCAGAAAAGAGGCATCCATTAACTCAAAAAAAAAAAAAAAATCAGAGGGAACAACATTAAGAAGTCAAGTTTCCCCATACTTTAAATCTCTAGAGTACAGATGCATGCATGGCTTCATATGCAATACATATAATTCATTGCACAAACATATTCACCTAAACTCATATGGCACACACCCAGATACACACAAACGTCTACTGTTCTTTCCATTTTGATAACAAAGTTCAAGGACGGCAAAAAACAGATTCATAAGCTCATATAAAGAACAAATAATGTGCTCAACCCCAAGGGGGTAGCTCAGTCGGTAAAGACCAAAACCTCAAAGAGGTCATGAGTTCCAACTCTCCTTAGGGATTATCTATCCAAAAACAAGATACATGTGCTATGTTAGTGGCATCCAAGCTAGTTTGTTAGAAAATTAACTCAGAGAAGACCATTTTCCCATCCATAGGAAATGAGTTCTGCCAAGTCACATGCCAAGGTCTGATATCTCAAACTCAACTAAATTAAGCTTTAACTCAACTACGAGGAGAAAGGATCATGTTCAAATCAACAAATAGTTTGCTAAAGATCTAAGTATCAGCTGCCAACATGGCACAATCCTGCTCCTCAATTTCAAGAAACCAAAAATACCCTATTCCCACGGGAACCATTGATACCCCATTTCACCTCAAAGCTACTAAATTATGTTTGTATTCATTACCGAATAAGAAGTACAGAGACAAGTAAACCCAGATCATTTCTATTAAATTAAGAGAGGGGCTGGAAAGAGTTGATGGTTCAACACAAAATCCTGAAAATAACTAAACAGCTTCACTGAATAAACATTCGTAAGTGCATATTGAAGCAGTAAATCCACATCACTCCAACGAGATAATGTGGTTTGCCAGTGATGACCAAGTTAGATTGTTAAAAATTAGCCCAGAACAACACTTTCCCCTTTCATAGCAAACAAATGGTTTGTCTAAGTTCTTAGAATTTAGCTGCAAAAACCTGGCAAAAACCCTGCTTAATTATCAGAAATCAAGACTACCAAATACAATTACAACCATTTGTACCTTCATTTCACCTCCACCCAAATAAAGCATGTCTGTTGTTTGTATTCGTTGGCAGATAAAAAGTAAATCACATTATGTCCTATCAAAGTAAGGGCGAAAAAGGGTTCATGATTAAACACAAAATCCCAGAAAATAACTTTAAAAGTTCACTAAATACACAACTTCACCATGAAAATTAACTTAGATAGCCGGGGATCTTGATTCGAATAAAAAGCATACTCATGACATAAGCAATAACAACGGAGGCGATCCCAGCAGAAGCAAAGGAGACCTTGACGCTCTTAGCACGATTGCGATCTAGAGCAAGATCCAAGAGAACAATACCTATGCCACCAAGAACGAACATGAAGCCCGAAGAGAGACCTTCAATGATGTACTGACCATTAACGCGGCCAGGCAAAAACACGACAGGTCGGACAGCGCCTGTATATCTATCCTGAGTGCTGCCGATGCCTGGAGGTTCAACGATGACGTCGTAGATGATGCCTGATACGACCATGAAATAGGTCAGCAGAACGAGGGCATAGACAGTCATAGCAGAAGGGAGAGAGATAGAGGGTAGCTTCAGACGCATTCGTGGAACGCGAAGGAAACTGTAAGGGATGATCTTGAGGAGTTTGAACAGAGGATCCATGGAATCTGCTTGATCTGCAGGAACAGCCCTCGAAAGGGTTTCGGATTTCGGAGGCATTCCGCTTCGATTCTTCGACCCTTTGCTCTTGACTTTCGATTCTAATTAGTATTTCTCGTCCCTCTTGGCTTCTTTTATCTCCCGGATCGAATGGAACTCATCAGTAACCGGCTTGTCTGAGAATTGGTTCAACCATTAGTCCAACCAAACCGGAAAGTCCAACTAGTTCTATGCTGAACCAACTGGTTGGGTCAGATTTCATCTGATCCATCACAGATCACACATTTTTTTTTTTTCTTTTTTTTTTCTTTTATTGAACAGTTTTTTGAGTGCTATTGTCGCATTGAACTGGATGGTCCTTAGCTCGCTATAATTCCTGCATAAGGATGAAAAGAGAACACCGAGTGATGGTCGGGTTGGATAATCCTCAGACCACTCTAATATCTAAGTAAGTCTGGATGCACAAGATTTACCCAAAAAAAAAAAAAACAGTCTAAATGCACTGTAGGGCTACAAGAGGACCGGGTTAGGCCGGATTTTTCAAAACCCTAACCTCAATCCTGACTATTTAAACTTAACCCTAACCCAGCCCAACTCTGTCAGGGTCAGAAAATGTACAACCCTAACCCTGACCCTGGCAAGGTTGGGCCTAACCCTAACCTTCCCTGATTGATCCTGACAAGACCAGGTTGGGTCGGGTTAACCCTAATTAACCCTGATTCAGGTAAAAAGAGAAAAAAAGATTCCCGTAAATAAAAAGAGGATAAACGATATCAATCATACAATTCATTTAAAACCTATTTGATCTTAGCTCAAATCGAAATCTCCTGTCGATCATTAAATATGTTTTTGATTGTCCATTACAATACTTATGAGAATCATAAATCTCTACCGATAAAAATATGAACAAAATATGAACAAGATTGGTAGCCAAAACAGAGGGGAATTCTAAAAGATCAACAAATAAAATAGAAACAACAAAAATCAAACAACATACTTAATCTGTCAAAAGAACAACAGAAAGATTGAAAACACATAACTCATAACAAAGTAAAATCTCCTTACAATTTTTTAATAAATCAGCAAATGAAGTCGAAACAATAACAATCAAATTATAAAAAACATTTAACTCAAAACAGGAAAAACTCCTCAAGAGATTTAATTCTCACATAATATTTTTCGATAGTTGACTCTTAGTCTCTCAGACAATATCTCAACTCCTCTTAGAGTCGACAACGCTTCCTAGAGTATATATATATATATATATATATATATATATATATATATATATATATATATATATATATATATATATATATATATATAGAGGGTCGGACTGGGCTGGGGTCAACCCAGGGGATCAACTCTAATTCAACCCAACCCTATCAGGGTTGATAAAAAAATTAAGCCTTAACCCAGCCCTGTCAGGGCTCGGGCTGGGTTCAACCTTGCCAGGGTTCAGGGTAGGCCTGGGCGGGTTAGGGTCGTCAAGGTAAAACTTGCACCCCTAGATGCACAAACAGTATAGAACAGGCACAGGTGTGGACTATTCCTTTGTTAAAGACAAAAATCTCAACAAAAGTTCTAAATGTAAAGATTCAGCGTGTGTTTACCTTTGCTTACTCTAGACATATAAGTTCGTCGTAGCCTGAATAGAAAAGTGTTACGTCCCGCTTGATAAGGCAAGATATTATCACATATGGCGTGGATCACACACCATGCGGTGGGGATCGTATAGATTTTTTCCATGTGAGGATCAAACTTAGATCTCCAAGTTGTATCTCTCTGTGAATATATTCCGTAGATTACTCCCGGATCTTGAGCTGACAAAGATTTTCCTTAGTAGGAAAGATATTTTGGATAAGATTTCCAGCTATGCACACTGAGCTTGAAGGTGTATTTCTGTTGTAGGCAAGGTACCAAGTTCCAAGGTGGACCTCAACAATAGACAAGGAGGCAAAGTGTGGAGCAGTCCAAGGCCAAGGTAGCTACCAAGGTTGGCCTTGGTAGGCTTCAAATAAGTGAGAAAATGTGCAAACCCCCTGGACTCCATGTCTTATAGGGTGTCTTTCCTCCAAGCTTAGACACACATGGCATGATTTTATTGGAGGGTTACAACCCCATAACAAGTGCTAATAGGAACTATTTGTTGAATTATATAACAAAATAGATGAGCCTAAGAAGTTGTACCCTTCTTTTGAAGTTCCTCTGCCAAAGGTAAAAGTGGATTTTCATAATTAAAATGAAACTGATTTATAATTATATTATGGAAAAAGGAAATACTTGTTGGCATATATTTTTTTTTCTCTGTCTCTCTCTTCCTTAGAATCTGGAACATTTTCTCTCTCCTCTCTCCTCCAAGTGATTGGCCTCATTTAGCTTATAGATCCTCCTCCCTTATGTTGTTTTTTTAGAATGTTATTATCATGCATGGTTTTCAAATATACATGTCAAATAACTCAGAAAGTTCCAATATCTTTTTCGCCAACTTTGGTTACAATAAAATTATCCCTTTATATTTGTAAGAATATTCTATAGCTGATTAGTATATCATGGGTGGAACCATGTAAGAGTAATTAACCAAAAATCAAAAATCCCTTGTCAATGTGACCAATAACATAAAAGAAGTAGGGGAAATGCCTTAAATTGAAGAAATAATAAATAAATAAATAAAAGGCATTAAATTCCACTGAGAAAAAGACAATTACCTCCATTGTACTATACCTTAATGACACTTGACTCTCAAAGTTTCAAGAAAAAACAAACAGTCTCAATTTTTAACAATGTTAAAATTATATTTTTGTGGACAATTCTACCCTCAATATTTTATCCCTATTTTAAATCATATTACTATTAAATGACCAATATAATCATTATATCCCCAACTAAATAACCCTAAGCCCTATTCTCATCTGCCTTCTCATTCTCCCTCACGTTCTTTCCTATGGGGCGGAGATGATACGACTCACGTTGGACTCAAATATAAGCTGAGCGATTTCAGGCAAAGCAAAAGGCAAAACTCCTTGATTAAGCACTGATTTTGATTTCCATGAATAAGAAAATAGTTGGAGCAATGGATCTCAAAATACCTTGATTTATATTGATTTTTATGGGTTCTCTTCCTTGTGTATCATAAATGTCGGAAAAAGGAACGACTTTTGTTTGTAGCCCAGTTGTTTTCTAACCAAGTTCCTGGTTTCCGTTGCATATCCTAGTACTAACAATGGCTTTTTTTGGGAATGCTATTTGTTTGGAGCATTGATGCATCGACTAATTATAAACAGCATCAAGGCATGGCGGAATTAGAGAAATTATTTGGCCCACAAGCTTCAAAGCCTAGATGATCTGATCAATGGTGCACAATACCATCAGAATAGTAGTTTAGGCAAAAAAAAAAAAAAAAAAAAAAAAAAAAAAAAAGGAACTGAAATAGAACTAATATTAAAGCGGACGGGCTTTCTGTAATTTTACAAACTTAGTCTTCTTCCCCAATTCACACGACGGAACAGGAACCCCAGTGAAAAATCAGTTTCGCTCAAGTTATGTAACCCACTTAATTCAAATCCAATCAGGCTGAAACTATAGTATTAGATTCCTAACTTGTAACCCTATCGAATGCAACCGATTACAAAACAATCCAGTCAACTGGAAAAATAAATAAAATTTTTGAAACTGAACCAAATGGCACTGTAGCAACTAGATCTGAGTTCTGGTAGATATCTCACAAGAGGAAGATCAGTTGGGGGTAAAGCCCTAGGAATCAAGTCGCCTAAGGTAGAGCACCCTTCACTCAAAGTTTTAGACCAAACCCACAAGTATTAAGTGAGATCTAACGAACTCTTGTAGTCAAGTAAGAAGACAGTTGCAGGGAAAATAGGAATTAAAATAGTAACAGTAGCAAGGGAGAGGGGAATTAAATAATGGAAAAGAAAAGTAACACTGTAACAGCAACAGATATTTACAGGGGAAGGATCAAAACTGGCAGGGAGGATATGAGAGAGAAGATGTTAAAGAAAGACGAAGAAAGAGGATAGCAGCTGAACCAGGCTCTCATTGCGTAAATGTGCTTCAACGGTTTGGAAAACCCTCAGCGGGGAATGGCTTGTGGAATGGCTCGACTGTTGAGGATTGAAGGGTAATTTGGTCATTAAGAAAAATTTACCCTCCAACCTCCAACCGTTAGTATCTAATGGAATATTTTTAACGATGTGGATCTATTTGTATTTTAGTAATATTTATAAGGGAAGCATTTGTCTTTTCTTAAAACTTTAAAGGTCAACTGTCATTAAGGTATAGTACAAAGGAGGTAACTGTCTTTCCCCCAATTCTATTATATTATGATTTAAGTAGGTGAGTATACCCACTTGACCATTTCCATAGAATGCCCCTTGTCCTAGGCCTTGCACTTTGGTACTTCCATTACATTTTTAACTAGAATTGTTTTCAGGATGGCTCCTTCACCATTCACCTAAAGTTCTTGGATTTTCTTTGGTATATATTCTAGAACTAACACATTATGGCATATGAAATTGTTTGGTATAATTAATGGTATTTATTTATATTTAAAATAAATTGATATACATATGAAAATCTTTGGTATAAATAAGGTATTTATTTATATTTAAAATAAATTGATATAATATAAAATCTACAAATAAGTTAAAAGGTGTTTATCATTATTTTAATAATTTATTATTACTTCTTTATGTCTAATGATATTAAATGGTTGTTATTTATAATTCATAAATAATTTGTCATAAACATAAATATAAACTATATCAAAAAGAGTCTAAGGAAGACTATTTTAACAAACTTAATACTTATCATGGTAAATTTTCTGGAGAAGTGAGTCACAGTTAGGGATACAACTTGGGCCTGATTACCCCCCTCCCCCCCTCCAAAAAAAAAAAAAAAAAAAAAAACCACACACCAATATATATATATATATATATCACAATGTACATGTATAATCTACCACTGATTTTTTCTTCTTTTTTTTGGGTAAAGATGTACCACTGATTTAGTGAATCTATGGTGGTAGCTATAATAAAATGTTATCTTCACTTGTATGCACAAGGAAGAGTTTGAAAAGGATTTAAGTTTCAGGGTACTAGGGTACTGTTGTTTACGGTTGTGTTTGATATGCATTCTTAGAATGTACTTTAAAAATACATTCTCAAAATGGAAAATGTATTCCTATCATATATCGAGAATAGGCTAAAGTGTAAGGTATTTTTGTTACTCGGCTCAAAACAAAAATTGGATAAAAGATTGCATTCTAAAAAAGATCACATTCTTTTAACACATTCTATGATGGAAGAGCAAAAATGCATATCAAACCTGTTTTTGTCATTTTAGAGCTCTGGGCCTAGAACGCATTCCAATAATGCAAAACAAACACAGCCAGTATAAACAAACAGGACAATGTTAAAAGATATTGGGTTCGGTGTTACCCAGCCCTGAGACTCTAGTTTGGGCCTGTGGTGAGGCTATCACAGCCCAGCTTAGGTCAGCTAGGCATGGCCCAGTTGCACCCTCTCGTCTTCACCTGTATTGTTCTCACCGGAATACAAACCATTGCTTTTCATATTGAGGTTATTCAACACTGACTACTTTTTTTTCTTTTTTTTGGGAAAGTACAATGATTACTTGGAAAATGAAATTTCATCTTTCCTATAAACTGAGGTTTTCCAACATCGTGGATATATTCACGATAAAAAAATTGGTTGTGGGTCCCACATTCAAATGATGGGTCCCACACCAAAAGTCTTGGTCCATGCAAAATGGTACAGTCGGCATAATTTCATTTTGGTGGGAGGATGGAAATCTCATCCTCTCAATTTTTTTTATCATAGTAGTTTGTTTCCTTTCCTAAGTATTTACTGCTGCTAACAAAAAAAATTCTTTGCTTTGCTTTGCTGTGTAGGTAAGGGTTATTATCGTCTCCAATTGTTGGATCCTCGAAGATCCAGCGGTCTCTTTTAACCAGCGCATCTGCCGATGTACTGGTAGGCGCATCGAGTTAAAGAGAGACCGCTGAATCCTCGATTGGAGGATCCAACAATTGGAGAGGATGATGACTCGGTAGGTGAAGGGGTTCCGATCCACTGGGTTAAAGTAATTCTTAGATCAGTTGCACGAAAAAAGAGAAAGCATGCCGTGCAGGAGTTTTGATATAAAAGCATTCCATGTTCACGTTACCCTTCATTGGACTCTTCAGATTCTAGAGAAGTAGAACAAATTTCTTCCTCAGTTCTGTATCCTGTGTTTTGAAATCTGCTATCTTTCTGTTTACCAGTTAACTTAAAATGGCTTCAGGTCTGGTGAATTTGGTCTTCTCATGGTCTCTTAGAGATGTGCTCAACGATCAACTCTTCAAAGCTGAGGTACTGACACTATATGCATGTCTATCCTGCAACCACCTACACTCAGAACTCATAACACACACACTCACGTACAAACATGGGGTGGGGGGTGTGTGTGTGTGTGTGTGTGAGAGAGAGTGAGAGAGAGAGATGGATGTTCTTGCTTAACTCTGAGAGAGAGAGAGAGAGAGAGAGAGAGAGAGATGGATGTTCTTGCTTAACTCTATTGTTGCTAAACAATTCAATTCTAATATAAATTCATCATGGATACTGCGCTGTGTTACAACATGTTGTTGTAACTTGTAACAAGTACTGGAAAAAACCCATGTTGAATCTACTGGTAATTTTATGAGTTTGGACATATGACTTGGTTTCCACTTACTGTAATGCATTTTATAATTTCTCTTTACTTTAATTTTTTGAATTCATGAGCTCATAAGCCATTAATTTCTGGATATGGAAGAGAAGTGTAAAACCATGGATACATACCATAAATGTAATTCTATGTTCAACATATCTTTTGTTTAAGCATTAGTTGTGGAAACATTTAATATACTGTTGGAGACTCTCCAGACAGCCATGATGGTCTAACAATCCAAGCTATTTAGGATTCAGAAATTGAGATTGGCATAACAGCAACTTTGTCATCTATATATCTCTGTTTGTATTCATATAAAAGGGCATGTCTATGATTCATGTAACCTCAGACAGTCAGACTAATTACTTGCAAATAATATTGCTGTAAATGTAGCTATTGAATGCTTGCAATGTTAGATTTGAATAGAAAGGTTTGCATGTATGTATACCAGTCTGTATAGTACTAAAAAGCAACTGCAAAATGAACATGTAAAGATTTATCAGTGATCCTCCAACTGAGTGGTTGGTTCAATGTGTGTGCGTGCTCTCTGCTTCTTACAACAGTTCATGATGAAATAAGTAGCTTCTTGAAATGGCTGGAGTCAGTTTGAGGGAAATTCTTATTGCAATATATGGTAAGAGGTGACAAAAGTCCTCTTGAATGACATTTCTGTGTTTCACAAAGCTATGTGCATGGAGAAATGTGATGTGTTATTTCATATTTTATTGATATTGGCATCAGAACTTGGTCTTCTTGCCTGTACAAAGGGTTTAAGTAATCCTGAATCACAAGTCACAACCTAGTGTTTCAAATCTACTTTAGGGAACATTGATAGGATAAACATAACTAATTACAACTATCCAGTCTTCTGTAATCTTCTTAATGATTATGATTAGCTATGATAGATGGTAGGTTAAACAGTAAATCAGGTTTTGGTTTGTTAATGACTTCTTGGAAAATCATAATTTGTGTTCTAAATTTTATTTTTTTTTCTATTTATAACTTTACAGGTGAAGAAGATCCCAAAGACATTCTTGTCAGTAGAGCACTACTTTACATCCTTCATTTTCCCTCTCATTGAGGAAACACATGCTGGTCTGTATTCAAACATGATGAACCTGTCCCATGCACCAAAATGTCAAATCGATTATGTTAAAGAATCTGAAGATCATAGGCCACCACAGGATTTGTTTTATGACATGGTAGTTAGAAAAGAGGGTGACAGTAAGCATCGTAAAGAAATATATAAACCTCAAGTAGGAGATCTCATTGCTCTATCAGATGTAAAACCAGTATGCATTGATGATTTAAACAGGCCTAGAAGATCTTTTCTACTTGCTATAGTCACAGTAGCAGATGAAGATGGAGGTGAAGATGAAGTTGAAGATGAAGTGGAAGAGGAAGAGGAAGCGAGCTGTTTCTTCAAAGTCCTTTTATCAAAACCCATTATGTTTGTAGGAGAAGTGCAGAAGAAGAAGGAACCACTTTTTGCTGTTTATCTGATGAACATGATTACAAATACCCGTATATGGAATGCACTGCACCCAGAGATGCAGAGGGGAAATATGAATGTTATCAGGGAGGTCTTGTCAAGTGATTCCACTGTAAGACTCATAACTCAATTTCTATGGTTTTGTTCATATTTGCAATTTTCCCTCATTCTGTAACTCATTTCATACTTCTATAGAAATTATGGATTTATTCTTATAATATAATCCTAATCAGATGAAACAGAACTGGGAACCTCAGAAAACAGAGCCTTGAAAAGATCTCTAATCCTCACATGAATGCACCTCATGGTGAAGGAATATGTGGCAGTCCTTAACCACAAAGTCTCAATACCATTTTTCCACTGTTTTAGTTAAAGGGGAATACTTAATACCTATGCCAGACAACAGAGAGAAGTCTATTTATTGCTTCGTTTTGCCAAACTGTGGCTGCTGCAAATCTTAGCTTTGATTGCCTTTTTTTTTATATAAATATATATATATATATATATATATATATATATATATATATATATATATATATATATATTTCCCCCTTCTGTCTCTTTTTCAAATTCATGTTTCTGCAACTTCTATGCATCTCGTCTGCTGATTTTGACATCCCAATTGGTTACCTCACCTACCTTACCATAATGACATAACGGCCTATATATAAACCATTTAATTCTCATTGCAGCCAAAATGAAATTGTCATTCTTGTCAAATCTTCCAATATGTTATATATAACCTTGCTAACCCTCTGGCTTGATCCTCTCTATAGTCCTTCAAAGCCCTAAACCTAAATTCCCAAACCTAGTTCTCATATTTTTAATCTTTCTAGAAACCCTGCTTCTCCGACCTGATAATTTTCTACATAGGATTCATTTGTGTCCTCGTAAAATGGTAAAAAAGGAAAATTTTCCACTGTTTGTTTCAACATAAAATGCAAATGCATTGAAAAGTAGAAATTTTCATGTAAAATATCATTTACACCGAAAATTCTACAACGAAACAAACAGGGCCAAAAGGAAAACCTCTCTTTTCGTACCAAAACTTCTCCAATTTTCACTTGGAAACTTAATCCATATTTAGTTGCTACTTTGTTCACTGCTTCTAAACTCTAGTTTCTCCAGAATCCTTTAAGAATATCCTTGATTAAACCATAGAACCTCTGAAATTGAATGATACTCAGCAACAGGGAATCATTTTTCAAAGCTAAAACTACTGCAAACTTTCTGGCTGACACACTCCATAAATAGATGGTTAAAGTTCTCCCATTGATTGAACAGGAAGCACTCACAACTCAATACAGAAGGCCCAGATTGGTTGATATTGCCTAGAAAACCTTATGCTCAAGCATTCATTGATTGACAAATACACCATGGATATGATCAGGATTTGGTGGGACTAATCCATGATCTGATCTCAGTCTCTTGCTAGGCCACCTTTTTCCCTGGGCCGTGTATTGTTAGCACTGAACTTAGCAACCCCATTCTAAAATATCCTAGTCTTTAGCATTTTAGTCTTCCTCCCTATAAAGAAGCCACATAGATACCATGCGGATGCAAAATAAGAGAACAACAGTATCCACATTGAGCCTTCCTACTCTCAATTTTTTAACAAAGAAAAGAAAAACATTAATAAGGAAAGGATATGTTTGTACTAAAAGCTAGAACCGAAACAAACTTAAACCATATTTCCATAGTTCTTCTTTTCATTTTTTTCCCAAGGCCAGTACTAATCAGAATTTAGCAGTAGTATTAGGTTGCTAAATCATGCATGTTGAAGATTTACATCCATTCTCCATCAATATCAGAAGGTCCCATGTTTTGCACTTACTTTGGTATCACATACAGGTTCAAGTAGGGGAACACACCTGAAATTAAAAGCTATATAAGATGCACTGTTAATATGGTTTATCCTTTATAATGATAGGTCGAGGGTGATTGCAATCTCTGCTTATTGTCACAAGATGACAGTATCCGCGAAAATTCTCCTCTCTCGTGTCTTCAACCCTTAAATCTCAATGAAGCACAGACTGATTCAGTGATACGATCTATTGCTACAAAAAATTGTAACCATAAGAGTTCGGTGAAGCTTATTTGGGGCCCTCCAGGTACTGGGAAGACAAAGACAGTTGGTGCTTTGCTCTTGGTGCTTCTTAGAATGAAATGCAGAACCCTCACATGCACACCGACTAATATTGCCGTACTGGAAGTCTCATCACGTCTCCTAAACTTGGTTAGGAATTCATTTAAACGTCACAATTATGGCTTGGGAGATATAGTGTTATTTGGTAATAAGAAGCGAATGAAGGTTAACAGTCATCATGACCTTTGTCATATCTTTTTGGATTGTCGTGTCACTGAGCTTGCGAAGTGCTTTGCCCCACTCTCAGGGTGGAACGATCAACTAAACTCCATGTTATTCTTGCTTGAAGATGCTGGTCGTTCTTATCTTTCTTATTTGCAGGAGGAAAAGAATAAAAAGCAGGGTGTTTCTAAAAATGAGAAAAAAGAAGATGAAAACAAAAAAGGGAAAGAGGAGGATATTCCTAAGGATTTGAGGGGGACACCCAATGAAAGAGAGGAGGAAATTTTTTTTATTAATTTAAATGAAAACAAAAGGGAAAAACAATGGCAAGAGAAGATTCTTGCCCAATTGAATTGCCAGAAACCAGAGGATCCTTCTGAAACCAAGAAAACTGAAGGGCAGGAAGATGAAAAAAAAGATGCATTGACAATTGTGCAGTTTATCAAGAAAAGATTCACTGAGATTAAGAGGGACCTCAAATTCTTTGTTTTAACTTTGTGTAAACATTTACCTACATCCTTCCTTTCAGTGAGTGTAGTACAAGACATGATAAGAGCCATTCGTTTGCTTGATTCTCTTGGAACTTTGTTACATGAATCTGTTTGTGATGAAGAGCTGAAGTGCGTCTTTGTTGGTTCTGAAGATCTGAAGACCACAGATTGTGGATCCAAGACACTCTTGCTTTATAAGACCAGAAATGAGTGCCTTCAGATTCTCAAATGCCTACTTAACACATTTTCTGTCCCTAATTTTACGGATAAACTTTCGATCGGGAATTTCTGTCTGCAACATGCTTACCTGATTTTCTGCACTGCTGCAAGCT
Source organism: Protea cynaroides (assembly GCA_028583415.1). Classification (NCBI taxonomy): domain Eukaryota; kingdom Viridiplantae; phylum Streptophyta; class Magnoliopsida; order Proteales; family Proteaceae; genus Protea; species Protea cynaroides. Next base: position 32,024,430 of record CM053268.1, read on the forward strand.
CAGCTAGGTTGCACACAGATGGGATGCCACCATTGGAGCTTTTGATTATTGATGAAGCAGCACAACTTAAAGAATGTGAATCAGCTATTTCCCTCCAACTCCCCGCTGTCCGGCATGCCATTCTAATAGGTGACGAACAGCAACTTCCAGCAATGGTTCTAAGCAAGGTTGGAATTTTCTCTTTCTTTTCATTACATTTTTTTTTTTTTATTATGTGTAGTTCTCTCTTACTTGGGACCTTTCTATCTCTTAGATTTCAGGGGATGCTGAATTTGGAAGAAGTCTGTTTGAAAGGTTGGTATCATTGGGACACAAGAAGCACCTTCTTAATATCCAATATAGAATGCATCCATCAATAAGCTTATTCCCAAACACAGAATTCTATAAAGAACAGATTTTGGATGCTCCAAATGTGAAAGAAAGAAGCCATGAAAGACAGTTCCTTCATGGTAGTATATATGGGCCCTATTCATTTATAAATGTTGCGTATGGAAGGGAGGAAAATGTTGGGCATGGCATGAAAAACATGGTGGAGGTGGCAGTAGTTTCAGAGATTGTGAAACTTCTCTTCAAAGGTATACTTAACCGTTGATTCTTTGAATACTTTCCTTTACAGTGAATTGTTTTCTATTTTCCCTAATGATTAGAATACAATTTGTTCATGGTTCCTTCTTTTATATGGATTATGGACATACTATGTGAACACTCATATGCATCATCCATGTTTTCCACTGTTACAGCATCAGTTGCTTCAAAGCAGCAGCTCAGTGTTGGTGTGATATCCCCATATAAGGCTCAAGTTTTTGCGATTAAAGAGAAACTTGGAGACGCATATCATACACCAAATGACTTCTCCGTGAGTGTTCGGACTGTTGATGGGTTTCAAGGTGGTGAAGAGGATGTAATAATAATCTCTAGTGTCAGGTGTAACGGGAAAGGAGCAGTGGGTTTCCTTGCCAATCATCAACGTATGAATGTAGCTTTGACCAGGGCAAGGTACAAGAACATAGGATATATCGTGGCTAACAATGTTTAACTCTTCTGATTTACTAATCTTGGTTGCTTTAATGCAGGTACTGCCTCTGGATATTAGGTAATGGTCCAACTTTAATCAACAGTGGTTCCATTTGGAGGAAACTAGTCCTTGATGCAAAGGATCGGGACTGTTTCTTTGATGCTGATGAGGACGAGAGCTTGAAGCAAGCAATGATTGCTGGATTGATTGGACTTGGTGAATTTGACAAGTTACTGAATTTGGATTCTCTGCTGTTTGGTGAAATGAGGTGGAAGGTATGTTGCCTAGCTTTATTATGGTTCATCTTGGCTTACCTTAGTTCATATTGTTAAGATTTAAGGGCCATTAATTGTAAGGGAATGGGCCAACTTAACTTAGCCCATTCCTCCTTATTAGTTTTAATAAATAATGTAAGTAATGAACCTGATTAGCAGACTCATTACCGTTTGAACTGCATAGGCGCAGTCTCTTTAGTGCTGTTTGTGGACCTGGTTGAGGAGTTAACCAGGTCCTCTCTTGGCTTTTCTCCCTACCTTGATTGTAACTAGGACCTAACCCCTTTATTTTCTGTCTTTTACTTTCTATATATACAACAGTAGGAGGAGGGATTAACACACAATCTCTCTCTCTCTCTCTCTCTCAACGTTCTCTGCTTGGGTAGCTTTCTCTTCTATTTTGTTACACGTATATTTGTAGACTGCATACTTATGTACTGCAACCCCTGTTTAAGGTATTATCTTTTGAAAGAACGCCTTTTGTGTTTGGGCAAAACCTTTTAGCTCAAATATCTATCATGTGATGGATCATAAGGGGCCTCACATTTTGTGGAAAGGTAGACCCCAAGGTCCCTTCTTCACAAGTTAATGTCAAGCAAAATAGAGCTCTGAAAAATCAGAGCCATAGAAGAGTGCACCGTTGTGATTGGAGGTCTGCAGTGACAAACATTTGATTGAATATGAGTCTGAAACTTGATACATGTTAATCCAGTCCATCCTTTATATCAAACTATTGAATAGTGACATGGCACGATGTGAGTGGGGCATTTTGATAAGCTTATCAAAGTTGCACGTAGTTTTTCCTTTTGTATTTTCAATTTCAAATGTTTCTGCTTAAATATGCTTACATTGTCTAATCGTATTCTTTAATCTCTTTTAGTGTACAATGAATGGAAAAATTTTCTTGTTTTGTGACCAGAGAGTGAGTATTCAAAGTCTAAATAGTTGATCTCAATTCATGATAACAAAATGGGACAATGCCTAGATTTGTAGCTTCTCTGAGGAGGAATTTTCAAAATCAAATGAAAACTTACCTGGCTATTGATTCCCATCTCCAATATTTTTTAAAATGTCTTTTACTAAAAAACCACTAAAATTATGAAACAGTGACTGGGAGAGAAGCCATTTCATTGATTAACATCCAGTTTTGTTTAAGTTGTTTGTTAGTTCTATGTCTTAATAAATTTTGACTACAATTATTTTTATTTTATTTTATTGACTTAGGAAAGCCTCTTTTGTCTCCGGATATTTAATATTCCTGAGCTGTTTAATATTTTTATTTTCTGCTGGATGTTGCCTCATTCTTGTGCCTATAAATAAAGAAGCTGTTATTACAGTTCAAAATGAACATTCGAACATTCTGTGACTCTGTCCCTAGAAAAAACAGACCATCTGAGCTTAATGAGATTTTGAATTTTATTTCTTGGACCTTTATTGTTGTGCATTTAACTTGAATTTCTCTTTTTGTACATTACAACCAGATTTCCTTTATTCCCTTTTTCTTCTTTTCCATCTTAGTAATCACCCCTCTCAGAATAGATAACAAGCTGCATTTAATTTAATATTCAACAGGTTTTCTTCAGCAATGATTTCTGGAAATCCATGGCTAAAATAAGGATTGATATTCAAAAAGAAGCCATTGCTCTATTAATGAAGCTTGCAAGTGGCTGGCGTCATCCCCAGCTACTGAATAATCTCTATTTATCGGGTGGCACTTCTTCTGAGCTGCTAGAAGTATACAAAGTCGATGAGTTGCTCAATATTGTCTGGACTGTTGATATTTTTAGAGAAAACTTCAACTGCATCCAAGTCCTGAAAGTTTGGGATATTTTACCATTGCAAGAGATACCAAAGCTGGCTAATCAACTGGATTCTTTATTTGGGAATTACAGAGTAGATGATATGAACCGCTGCAAGTTCAAATGTGCTGAAGGGTAATTACATGATCATTTTTTTTAACATGTATTTTTCTAATAATTTTTTATGGAACATTATGTTTGAATGTAGTTATGGATGGAAAATCTCATGTTCTCTACTTCTGGCACTAGGGATTTGGAAGTTCCTGCAAGTTGGGAATTCTCAAGCTCTGGAACATTCATGAACCTGCAAAAACCTGAACCCTCTTTGCCAAGTTCCTTTGCTTCACTTAATCTGGGGAAGGAAGCAAACGCATCAACACCACTAAGTTTGCTTCACTCAATCTGGGGAAGGAACAAAATACATCAACACCAGTAAAAAGGTGAGTTGTTTTAACTTTTTGAGATATTGGGAAGTATGTAGATATATTCTTGTGAGAGGTCTTCTGTGGAAGCCCACGGGCTATATGCTGAACCTATTGTTGATCAGTTCAAGTAAGAGTGGCCTGGTCATCTGGTTCAGTAGGAGCTCCAGTGTCATTATCATGGTCCAAAATTTTAGTTTCTGGACAATAGTATGCAGCTTTTATTGCTATTGAATTGGGACACATGATACATCTTCTATAGTTAAAATAGCTGAAGATCTGTTTGATGGTTTACTACAAATAATTGATATTATTTTACCAATGGAAATCAATGTTAGAGAAAGTGAAACCAAAGATTAAGCTGAAACTACAAAGATGAAGTGAAGGAGCCATACAGGGATTCTGAAACATGGTAAGTCGGACAAATTCTAAAAATTCAATGGAACTGCTGTTATCTTATTTACAGTCTGTACAAACCATTTATTCATGCAACCCTGTGTCCAGTTCTACAATTTTGAACTACTTGATTAGAACTCTGCCTCTTAGGGAACTAGTTGCGTATAAGGGGTATGGCCCATAAATTGAAATTAAGATTGATTTACCTACTTTTAAGGCAAAAGAAACTTTGAGCTTCCTGCTTAGGATGGGAATTCTCATGAATTATTGGAAACTGAGGTCAGGCCCAGAAGTGGTAAGAAGCTGTAAAATTATCACCTTTTCCATATCTGATCTACAATGTTTCAATTATGCACACAGGGAGGATGCAATTTATCCTCCTGTGAGTCAAGTACATTTAATAAAATAATGTTCTATCGATAATGTTGTCTATCAACTAAAATGGGTTATTCTTCATGTTAGGGACATAATAAAATATAGCAAAGTGTAGGGTTATCTTAATGTTGGTGTTTCATAAGATGAAAAATCAGTTCTCTCAATGAACTCCAAGTTGACCACTCAATACAGAAAGTAAGTCCTGTATTAACTAATTATTGGGAGATGTCTTTTATATTTTTTAAGGAATATGATACTGCTTCTAGGTACTAGATTTGATGTTCTAGTGTTCAATCTTTTAGAAAGACTAAGGATCAACAGCTTTTCCTTCAGTTGCATTTGATTAACATTGCTTGGGCTGTTGTGCTTTTTGAATGCAGGAATAAGAGTTAGTGGTTCAACCTGCATAAGCATTTCAAGAAGGCTTCTGCATTCATCTACATCAATGAAGAATCTCTGAAAGCATCTAAAATACTTCTATTGCAGACATAACCTAAGATATCTCTCAAAAAAAAAAAAATATATATATATATATATATATATATATATATATATATATATATATATATATAGGATTTTGCTACTGATAAGGATAGAAAGAAATACTGGTGTATACAAATATAAATTGAAGCAACCCAAATGGCATTCAAGGTTTTCACTCCAATATTTTCATGGTATTAGCCGCCGCAGGCTCATTGATTCTTACCAGTTTTTTTCTTTTTACTTGTTTCCATTTGTTTGCTTGCTTTGCCGTGGAATCATCTTACAGTGCCTTTTCCAATGGCTCCTCTTCCTTCCTATTCAACCCAACCTCCTTCCATTAACCTTTGTTGATGGTGAACTAGAGAGAGAGAGAGAGTGAGTGAGATTGCAGTGGGAACCATCGGTGAGTATAGCAATGGCAGTCATGAATAAACATAGAAGCGTTTAATTGGACCGTAACTACTGATATCCAGCTCCGTCTACTCTCTTGGATCCATCTGTAATAAGGGCAATCCAACATTTCCGACCTCCTGGGGGAGGTTCCCAATTCACCAATATTGTGTGAGAATAGGGTCAATGGGTCGGTTTGGTTCGGTTTTGGTCCTGTATATTCAAGCCTAATTACGGTCCAATAAAAAAATTGGTTTCAGTCCAATATAGTTTCGGGTTCGTATCGGGCCTGTTGTTTTGGGCTCTTATTGGTCTCGTTTCGGTTTACTATATGTATAATTAATAACAAGTTGGTTTAATGAGTTCTATTGAGCTATTATCAGACTAGTTTGGTTTCGATTTTAGTTTCCTATATGTATATTAAGCAAAAGATTGACTAATGGGTTCTTATCTGTCCATTATTGGCTGGTTCAGTTTGAATTATGGTTTAGGCTTATTGGTTCGATTTGATATGGGCTAATTGATTGGTCCAGTCTGATTTTGATTTTTCACCAAACCCTAGAAACAGAGCCCAATAAGATTCAGTTTTCATTCAACCCGAATTGAATTAGGTTGGTTCGATTTCAATTTGGGACTAATTTTGACACACCACCGTGTGGATGCGGGAAAAATTGGATATAGATCCCATGAAGCAAAAAAAACTCCCTTGTCTGACACTGTAGGATGCACTCACAAAATAGCCCAGCGCAAGATAGAGATGTAAAGCTTTTCTTGGTGACTAAGAAATTCTCGATTTCTCTATAGAAGTAGGCATTCCGTATTAGATGCTGAATAACCACGATGAATCTTTGTATTTGCATGATTATTTATTTGCTTACTTCTTTTTTTCTTGTTTATGCTTTCATCCCTGTAAATGGGTGAAAGGGAAATGCATTTAACTCCCTCCATATCATTTCATAAGTCGTTCAGCAAAGAGTCATAGGTATTTGAGGCTTCCCACTGGCCATGAGCTGGAAGTAGGGTGTGTCAACGGGCCTTTGTGGTCCGGTTTTGGTTTTTTATATACCTAAACTCAATTACCATTTGAGAAAAAAAACTTTGATTTCGACCTTTTTGGGCTAGCTTAATGGGCTCTTATTGGATTATTATCGATTTGTTCTCGATTTATATGTAGTAACAATTTAGCTTAATAAATTCTATCAAACAGGGATTGATTCGGTTTCAGTGTTGGTTTCTTACATCTTTATTAATGCATGGATTCTTATCTGATTTTCAATTTTCACCAATTCTAAAATCACATCACAATTACTATCCAATAAAATTTAATTCAAACCAAATCAAATTGGTTCGGTTTCAATGTTGAATTTAGGCCCAATTTGACACCTTAAATATTGAACTCATTGGTCGGCTGATAGCAGCAATCATGAAATGAACTTCAGAGAATGCTTTCTAAAAATCATATTACTTGATTGGCTATTGAGAATTGGGATGGCCCACACCATTAATTCTGACGGTAGTGATTTGATCCCAAAGGCCTGTTTGATACAACTTCAGAATTCAGATTCTGACTCTTAGAGCTAGTATAGAGTAGAATAGTGTTTGATAAAACTGGCTAGATTCTTTACTCTCACGGAGTGAATAGACTCCAAATGGGTTTTAGAATCCAAAATTTTGGAGTATCAAATAGAAAACTTTTTGCTCCGAAACACAATTTGGGAGAAAAAGAACAATCCCCCGCCCCCAAACCACCAACACCAACCACCACCACCCCCCACCACTACCACTACCACCACCATCCCCCACTAACCACCACCCACCACCAACCACCACCACCACCACTACCCCACCACCCTCCACCACCATCGCCACCCTCCATCACCCTCTGCCACTCTCCGCCACCAACATCACCTCTCACCATTAGCGCCACCATTCATCACCCACCACTCACCACTGATCACCACCACCATCATCCTAAAGTCCATGATAGAATTGTGTAACTAAACATGTTTCTACTTCCAATATTTCTTAATCTTTCTCAAGTAGAAGTAGAAATTTGAATAAAAAATAAAGAATTCGAAATAGAAGCTTTATCAGACGGGAGCCCAAAAGTTTGAAAACTGAGAATCCGAGTCACACACACACTCCTGCTTGCTTTTTAAGTTTGCGCTTCAGGTGATAGACAGATAAAAGTGGATAAAAGGGGGAAATAATTGCTCTGTCACCGTTTTAGGAATCAATAATTGTAGCTTTTCCTTTCCGTGGTCATCTTCTCTCACCTTCTTTCCTTTCTAGCTAAGAAATTGTTTCTTTCTCCCAAGTAACTCCTTATATTCTCACATTCTAACTTCAAAAGGTCAGCTTTCTATATGTCACCGGTCATTGACATGGATTTTCTTTTGATTGATCTAGGAAACCTTAGGTACGAGGAATGTTGGTATTTGATATTTGGTATTTGAGAAAGAAAGATTTTTGGATTTTTGGATTTTTGTATAATGTGAAGGGCACCCGTCCCTAATATCAACAGTCGTTGACACTAACTTTGTATCAACTATCAATGACAAAAACCCGGTATTGAAAAATTGACAATGGTTTTAAAGATAGATGAATCTACTTAATTGATGTCACGATATCTTGGAGATTGGAAAATGTCTTGAATGAAGAAACACCTAGACAATATCTCAACTCCTCTTAGAGTCGACAACATTTCCTAGAGTATATATATATATATATATATATATATATATATATATTTTTTTATATATATATATATATATATATATATAGGGTCGGGCTGGGCTGGGGTCAACCCAGGGGATCAACTCTAACTCAACCCAACCCTATCACGGTTGATAAAAAAATTAAGCCCTAACCCAGCCCTGTCAGGGCTCGGGCTGGGTTCAACCTTGCCAGGGTTCAGGGTAGGCCTGGGCGGGTTAGGGTCGTCAAGGTAAAACTTACACCCCTAGATGCACAAACAGTATGGAACAGGCACAGGTGTGGACTATTCCTTTGTTAAGGAGGAATCAGACAAAAATCTCAACAAAAGTTCTAAATGTAAAGATTCAGCGTGTGTTTACCTTTGCTTACTCTAGACATATAAGTTCGTCGTAGCCTGAATAGAAAAGTGTTACGTCCCGCTTGATAAAGCAAGATATTATCACATATGGCGTGGATCACACACCATGCGGTGGGGATCGTATAGATTTTTTCCATGTGAGGATCAAACTTAGATCTCCAAGTTGTATCTCTCTGTGAATATATTCCGTAGATTACTCCCGGATCTTGAGCTGACAAAGATTTTCCTTAGTAGGAAAGATATTTTGGATAAGATTTCCAGCTATGCACACTGAGCTCGAAGGTGTATTTCTGTTGTAGGCAAGGTACCAAGTTCCAAGGTGGACCTCAACAATGGACAAGGAGGCAAAGTGTGGAGCAGTCCAAGGCCAAGGTAGCTACCAAGGTTGGCCTTGGTAGGCTTCAAATAAGTGAGACAATGTGCAAACCCCCTGGACTCCATGTCTTACAGGGTGTCTTTCCTCCAAGCTTAGACACACATGGCATGATTTTATTGGAGGGTTACAACCCCATAACAAGTGCTAATAGGAACTATTTGTTGAATTATATAACAAAATAGATGAGCCTAAGAAGTTGTACCCTTCTTTTGAAGTTCCTCTGCCAAGGGTAAAAGTGGATTTTCATAATTAAAATGAAACTGATTTATAATTATATTATGGAAAAAGGAAATACTTGTTGTTGGCATATATTTTTTTCTCCGTCTCTCTCTTCCTTGGAATCTGGAACCTTTTCTCTCTCCTCTCTCCTCCAAGTGATTGGCTATTGATTTTTTTTGTACTCCTATTTTCCCCCGCTACCATATAAGATTCTAATATGCCTCATTTAGCTTATAGATCCTCCTCCCTTATGTTGTTTTTTAGAATGTTATTATCATGCATGGTTTTCAAATATACATGTCAAATAACTCAGAAAGTTCCAATATCTTTTTCACCAACTTTGGTTACAATAAAATTATCCCTTTATATTTGTAAGAATATTCTATAGCTGATTAGTAATATCATGGGTGGAACCATGTAAGAGTAATTAACCAAAAATCCCTTGTCAATGTGACCATTAACATAAAAGAAGTAGGGGAAATGCCTTAAAATTGAAGAAATAATAAATAAATAAATAAAAGGCATTAAATTCCACTGAGAAAAAGACAATTACATCCATTGTACTATACCTTAATGACACTTGACTCTCAAAGTTTCAAGAAAAAACAAACAGTCTCAATTTTTAACAATGTTAAAATTATATTTTTTGTGGACAACTCTACCCTCAATATTTTATCCCTATTTTAAATCATATTACTGCTAAATGACCAATATAATCGTTATATCCCCAACTAAATAACCCTAAGCCCTATTCTCATCTTCCTTCTCATTCTCCCTCACGTTCTTTCCTATGGGGCGGAGATGATACGACTCGCGTTGGACTCAAATATAAGCAGAGCGATTTCAGACAAAGCAAAAGGCAAAACTCCTTGATTAAGTACTGATTTTGATTTCCATGAATAAGAAAATAGTTGGAGCAATAGATCTCAAAAGACCTTGATTTATATTGATTTTTATGGGTTCTCTTCCTTGTGTATCATAAATGTCGGAAAAAGGAACGACTTTTGTTTGTAGCCCAGTTGTTTTCTAACCAAGTTCATGGTTTCCGTTGCATATCCTAGTACTAACAATGGCTTTTTTTTGGGAATGCTATTTGTTTGGAGCATTGATGCATCGATTAATTATAAACAGCATCAAGGCATGGCGGAATTAGAGAAATTATTTGGCCCACAAGCTTCAAAGCCTAGATGATCTGATCAATGGTGCACAATACCATCAGAATAGTAGTTTAGGCAAAAAAAAAAAAAAAAAAAAAAAAAAGAAAAGGAAGGGAACTGAAATAGAACTAATATTAAAGCGGACGGGCTTTCTGTAATTTTACAAACTTAGTCTTCTTCCCCAATTCACACGACGGAACAGGAACCCAGTGAAAGATCAGTTTCGCTCAAGTTATGTAACCCACTTAATTCAAATCCAATCAGGCTGAAACTATAGTATTAGATTCCTAACTTGTAACCCTATCGAATGCAACCGATTACAAAACAATCCAGTCAACTGGAAAAATAAATAAAATTTTTGAAACTGAACCAAATGGCACTGTAGCAACTAGATCTGAGTTCTGGTAGATATCTCACAAGAGGAAGATCAGTTGGGGGTAAAGCCCTAGGAATCAAGTCGCCTAAGGTAGAGCACCCTTCACTCAAAGTTTTAGACCAAACCCACAAGTATTAAGTGAGATCTAACGAACTCTTGTAGTCAAGTAAGAAGACAGTTGCAGGGAAAATAGGAATTAAAATAGTAACAGTAGCAAGGGAGAGGGGAATTAAATAATGGAAAAGAAGAGTAACACTGTAACAGAAACAGATATTTACAGGGGAAGGATCAAAACTGGCAGGGAGGATATGAGAGAGAAGATGTTAAAGAAAGACGAAGAAAGAGGATAGCAGCTGAACCAGGCTCTCATTGCGTAAATGTGCTTCAACGGTTTGGAAAACCCTCAGCGGGGAATGGCTTGTGGAATGGCTCGACTGTTTGAGGATTGAAGGGTAATTTGGTCATTAAAAAAAATTTATCCTCCAACCTCCAACCGTTAGTATCTAATGGAATATTTTTAAGGATGTGGATCTATTTGTATTTTAGTAATATTTTTAAGGGAAGCATTTGTCTTTTCTTCTTTTCTTTCCTTTCCCCCAATTCCATTATATTATGAATTAAGTTGGTGAGTATACCCACTTGACCATTTCCATAGAATGCCCCTTGTTCTAGGCCTTGCACTTTGGTACTTCCATTACATTTTTAACTAGAATTGTTTTCAGGATGACTCTTCACCATTCACCTAAGGTTTTCTTTGGTATATATTCTAGAACTAATACATTATGGCATATGAAATTGTTTGGTATAATTAATGGTATTTATTTATATTTAAAATAAATTGATATAATATAAAATCTATAAATAAGTTAAAAGGTGTTTATCATTATTTTAATAATCTATTATTACTTCTTTATGTCTAATGATATTAAATGGTTGTTATTTATAATTCATAAATAATTTGTCATAAACATAAATATAAACTATATCAAAAAGAGTCTAAGGAAGACTATTTTAACAAACTTAATACTTATCATGGTAAACTTTCTGGAGAAGTGAGTCACAGTTAGGGATACAACTTGGGCCTGATTACCCCCCTATATATATATGTCACAATGTGCATGTATAATCTACCACTGATTTGTACTCTCTTTTTTTGGGTAAAGATGTACCACTGATTTAGTGAATCTATGGTGGTAGCTATAATAAAATGTTATCTTCACTTGTATGCACAAGGAAGAGTTTGAAAAGGATTTAAGTTTCAGGGTACTAGGGTACTGTTGTTTACAGTTGTGTTTGGTATGCATTCTTAAAATGTACTTTAAAAATACATTTTCAAAATGGAAAATGTATTCCTATCATATATCGAGAATAGGCTAAAGTGTAAGGTATTTTTGTTACTCGGCTCAAAACAAAAATTGGATAAAAGATTGCATTCTAAAAAAAATCACATTCTTTTAACACATTCTATGATGGAAGAGCAAAAATGCATATCAAACCTGTTTTTGTCATTTTAGAGCTCTGGGCCTAGAACGCATTCCAATAATGCAAAACAAACACAGCCAGTATAAACAAACAGGACAATGTTAAAAGATATTGGGTTCGGTGTTACCCAGCCCTGAGACTCTAGTTTGGGCCTGTGGTGAGGCTATCACAGCCCAGCTTAGGTCAGCTAGGCATGGCCCAGTTGCACCCTCTCGTCTTCACCTGTATTGTTCTCACCGGAATACAAACCATTGCTTTTCATATTGAGGTTATTCAACACTGACTACTTTTTTTTTTTTTTTTTGGGAAAGTAGAATGATTACTTGGAAAATGAAATTTCATCTTTCCTATAAACTGAGGTTTTCCAACATCGTGGATATATTCACGATAAAAAATAGGTTGTGGATCCCAACATTCAGATGGTGGGTCCCCACCAAAGTCTTGGTCCATGCAAAATGGTACAGTCGGCATAATTTCATTTTGGTGGGAGGATGGAAATCTCATCCTCTCATTTTTTTTTATCATAGTAGTTTGTTTCCTTTCCTAACAAAAAAAATTCTTTGCTTTGCTTTGCTTTGCTGTGTAGGTAAGGGTTATTATCGTCTCCAATTGCTCTGATCCTCGAGGAACCAGCGGTCTCTTTTAATCAGTGCATCTATCGATGTACTGGTAGACGCATCGAGTTAAAGAGAGACCGTTGGATCCTCGATTGGAGGATCCAACAATTGGAGAGGATAATGACTCGGTAGGTGAAGGGGTTCCGATCCGCTGTGTTAAAGTAATTCTTAGATCAGTTGCACGAAAAAAGAGAAAGCATGCCGTGCCGGAGTTTTGATATAAAAGCATTCCATGTTCACGTTACCCTTCATTGGACTCTTCAGATTCTAGAGAAGTAGAACAAATTTCTTCCTCAGTTCTGTATCCTTTGTTTTGAAATCTGCTATCTTTCTGTTTACCAGTTAGCTTAAAATGGCTTCAGGTCTGGTGAATTTGGTCTTCTCATGGTCTCTTAGAGATGTGCTCAACGATCAACTCTTCAAAGCTGAGGTACTGACACTATATGCATGTCTATCCTGCAACCACCTACACTCAGAACTCATAACACACACACTCACGTACAAACATGGGGTGGGGTGTGTGTGTGTGTGTGTGTGAGAGAGAGTGAGAGAGAGAGATGGATGTTCTTGCTTAACTCTATTGTTGCTAAACAATTCAATTCTAATATAAATTCATCATGGATACTGCGCTGTGTTACAACATGTTGTTGTAACTTGTAACAAGTACTGGAAAAAACCCATGTTGAATCTACTGGTAATTTTATGAGTTTGGACATATGACTTGGTTTCCACTTACTGTAATGCATTTTATAATTTCTCTTTACTTTAATTTTTTGAATTCATGAGCTCATAAGCCATTAATTTCTGGATATGGAAGAGAAGTGTAAAACCATGGATACATACCATAAATGTAATACATATCTTTTGTTTAAGCATTAGTTGTGGAAACATTTAATATACTGTTGGAGACTCTCCAGACGGCCATGATGGTCTAACAATCCAAGCTATTTAGGATTCAGAAATTGAGATTGGCATAACAGCAACTTTGTCATCTATATATCTCTGTTTGTATTCATATAAAAGGGCATGTCTATGATTCATGTAACCTCAGACAGTCAGACTAATTACTTGCAAATAATATTGCTGTAAATGTAGCTATTGAATGCTTGCAATGTTAGATTTGAATAGAAAGGTTTGCATGTATGTATACCAGTCTGTATAGTACTAAAAAGCAACTGCAAAATGAACATGTAAAGATTTATCAGTGATCCTCCAACTGAGTGGTTGGTTCAATGTGTGTTCTCTCTGCTTCTTACAACAGTTCATGATGAAATAAGTAGCTTCTTGAAATGGCTGGAGTCAGTTTGAGGGAAATTCTTATTGCAATATATGGTAAGAGGTGACAAAAGTCCTCTTGAGGACATTTCTGTGTTTCACAAAGCTATGTGCATGGAGAAATGTGATGTGTTATTTCATATTTTATTGATATTGGCATCAGAACTTGGTCTTCTTGCCTGTACAAAGGGTTTAAGTAATCCTGAATCACAAGTCACAACCTAGTGTTTCAAATCTACTTTAGGGAACATTGATAGGATAAACATAACTAATTACAACTATCCAGTCTTCTGTAATCTTCTTAATGATTATGATTAGCTATGATAGATGGTAGGTTAAACAGTAAATCAGGTTTTGGTTTGTTAATGACTTCTTGGAAAATCATAATTTGTGTTCTAAATTTTATTTTTTTTTCTATTTATAACTTTACAGGTGAAGAAGATCCCAAAGACATTCTTGTCAGTAGAGCACTACTTTACATCCTTCATTTTCCCTCTCATTGAGGAAACACATGCTGGTCTGTATTCAAACATGATGAACCTGTCCCATGCACCAAAATGTCAAATCGATTATGTTAAAGAATCTGAAGATCATAGGCCACCACAGGATTTGTTTTATGACATGGTAGTTAGAAAAGAGGGTGACAGTAAGCATCGTAAAGAAATATATAAACCTCAAGTAGGAGATCTCATTGCTCTATCAGATGTAAAACCAGTATGCATTGATGATTTAAACAGGCCTAGAAGATCTTTTCTACTTGCTATAGTCACAGTAGCAGATGAAGATGGAGGTGAAGATGAAGTTGAAGATGAAGTGGAAGAGGAAGAGGAAGCGAGCTGTTTCTTCAAAGTCCTTTTATCAAAACCCATTATGTTTGTAGGAGAAGTGCAGAAGAAGAAGGAACCACTTTTTGCTGTTTATCTGATGAACATGATTACAAATACCCGTATATGGAATGCACTGCACCCAGAGATGCAGAGGGGAAATATGAATGTTATCAGGGAGGTCTTGTCAAGTGATTCCACTGTAAGACTCATAACTCAATTTCTATGGTTTTGTTCATATTTGCAATTTTCCTCATTCTGTAACTCATTTCATACTTCTATAGAAATTATGGATTTATTCTTTAATATAATCCTAATCAGATGAAACAGAACTGGGAACCTCAGAAAACAGAGCCTTGAAAAGATCTCTAATCCTCACATGAATGCACCTCATGGTGAAGGAATATGTGGCAGTCCTTAACCACAAAGTCTCAATACCATTTTTCCACTGTTTTAGTTAAAGGGGAATACTTAATACCTATGCCAGACAACAGAGAGAAGCCTATTTATTGCTTCGTTTTGCCAAACTGTGGCTGCTGCAAATCTTAGCTTTGATTGCCTTTTTTTTTATATAAAAATTTCCCCCTTCTGTCTCTTTTTCAAATTCATGTTTCTGCAACTTCTATGCATCTCGTCTGCTGATTTTGACATCCCAATTGGTTACCTCACCTACCTTACCATAATGACATAACGGCCTATATATAAACCATTTAATTCTCATTGCAGCCAAAATGAAATTGTCATTCTTGTCAAATCTTCCAATATGTTATATATAACCTTGCTAACCCTCTGGCTTGATCCTCTCTATAGTCCTTCAAAGCCCTAAACCTAAATTCCCAAACCTAGTTCTCATATTTTTAATCTTTCTAGAAACCCTGCTTCTCCGACCTGATAATTTTCTACATAGGATTCATTTGTGTCCTCGTAAAATGGTAAAAAAGGAAAATTTTCCACTGTTTGTTTCAACATAAAATGCAAATGCATTGAAAAGTAGAAATTTTCATGTAAAATATCATTTACACCGAAAATTTTACAACGAAACAAACAGGGCCAAAAGGAAAACCTCTCTTTTCGTACCAAAACTTCTCCAATTTTCACTTGGAAACTTAACCCATATTTAGTTGCTACTTTGTTCACTGCTTCTAAACTCTAGTTTCTCCAGAATCCATGAAGAATATCCTTGATTAAACCATAGAACCTCTGAAATTGAATGATACTCAGCAACAGGGAATCATTTTTCAAAGCTAAAACTACTGCAAACTTTCTGGCTGACACACTCCATAAATAGATGGTTTAAGTTCTCCCATTGATTGAACAGGAAGCACTCACAACTCAATACAGAAGGCCCAGATTGGTTGATATTGCCTAGAAAACCTTATGCTCAAGCATTCATTGATTGACAAATTCACCATGGATATGATCAGGATTTGGTGGGACTAATCCATGATCTGATCTCAGTCTCTTGCTAGGCCACCTTTTTCCCTAGGCCATGTATTGTTAGCACTGAACTTAGCAACCCCATTCTAAAATATCCTAGTCTTTAGCATTTTAGTCTTCCTCCCTATAAAGAAGCCACATAGATACCATGCGGATGCAAAATAAGAGAACAACAGTATCCACATTGAGCCTTCCTACTCTCAATTTTTTAACAAAGAAAAGAAAAACATTAATAAGGAAAGGATATGTTTGTACTAAAAGCTAGAACCGAAACAAACTTAAACCATATTTCCATAGTTCTTCTTTTCATTTTTTTCCCAAGGCCAGTACTAATCAGAATTTAGCAGTAGTATTAGGTTGCTAAATCATGCATGTTGAAGATTTACATCCATTCTCCATCAATATCAGAAGGTCCCATGTTTTGCACTTACTTTGGTATCACATACAGGTTCAAGTAGGGGAACACACCTGAAATTAAAATCTATATAAGATGCACTGTTAATATGGTTTATCCTTTATAATGATAGGTCGAGGGTGATTGCAATCTCTGCTTATTGTCACAAGATGACAGTATCCGCGAAAATTCTCCTCTCTCGTGTCTTCAACCCTTAAATCTCAATGAAGCACAGACTGATTCAGTGATACGATCTATTGCTACAAAAAATTGTAACCATAAGAGTTCGGTGAAGCTTATTTGGGGCCCTCCAGGTACTGGGAAGACAAAGACAGTTGGTGCTTTGCTCTTGGTGCTTCTTAGAATGAAATGCAGAACCCTCACATGCACACCGACTAATATTGCCGTACTGGAAGTCTCATCACGTCTCCTAAACTTGGTTAGGAATTCATTTAAACGTCACAATTATGGCTTGGGAGATATAGTGTTATTTGGTAATAAGAAGCGAATGAAGGTTAACAGTCATCATGACCTTTGTCATATCTTTTTGGATTGTCGTGTCACTGAGCTTGCGAAGTGCTTTGCCCCACTCTCAGGGTGGAACGATCAACTAAACTCCATGTTATTCTTGCTTGAAGATGCTGGTCGTTCTTATCTTTCTTATTTGCAGGAGAAAAAGAATAAAAAGCAGGGTGTTTCTAAAAATGAGAAAAAAGAAGATGAAAACAAAAAAGGGAAAGAGGAGGATATTCCTAAGGATTTGAGGGGGACACCCAATGAAAGAGAGGAGGAAATTTTTTTATTAATTTAAATGAAAACAAAAGGGAAAAACAATGGCAAGAGAAGATTCTTGCCCAATTGAATTGCCAGAAACCAGAGGATCCTTCTGAAACCAAGAAAACTGAAGGGCAGGAAGATGAAAAAAAAAGATGCATTGACAATTGTGCAGTTTATCAAGAAAAGATTCACTGAGATTAAGAGGGACCTCAAATTCTTTGTTTTAACTTTGTGTAAACATTTACCTACATCCTTCCTTTCAGTGAGTGTAGTACAAGACATGATAAGAGCCATTCGTTTGCTTGATTCTCTTGGAACTTTGTTACATGAATCTGTTTGTGATGAAGAGCTGAAGTGCGTCTTTGTTGGTTCTGAAGATCTGAAGACCACAGATTGTGGATCCAAGACACTCTTGCTTTATAAGACCAGAAATGAGTGCCTTCAGATTCTCAAATGCCTACTTAACACATTTTCTGTCCCTAATTTTACGGATAAACTTTCGATCGGGAATTTCTGTCTGCAACATGCTTACCTGATTTTCTGCACTGCTGCAAGCTCAGCTAAGTTGCACACAGATGGGATGCCACCATTGGAGCTTTTGATTATTGATGAAGCAGCACAACTTAAAGAATGTGAATCAGCTATTTCCCTCCAACTCCCCGCTGTCCGGCATGCCATTCTAATAGGTGACGAACAGCAACTTCCAGCAATGGTTCTAAGCAAGGTTGGAATTTTCTCTTTCTTTTCATTACATTTTTTTTTTTTTTTATTGTGTAGTTCTCTCTTACTTGGGACCTTTCTATCTCTTAGATTTCAGGGGATGCTGAATTTGGAAGAAGTCTGTTTGAAAGGTTGGTATCATTGGGACACAAGAAGCACCTTCTTAATATCCAATATAGAATGCATCCATCAATAAGCTTATTCCCAAACACAGAATTCTATAAAGAACAGATTTTGGATGCTCCAAATGTGAAAGAAAGAAGCCATGAAAGACAGTTCCTTCATGGTAGTATATATGGGCCCTATTCATTTATAAATGTTGCGTATGGAAGGGAGGAAAATGTTGGGCATGGCATGAAAAACATGGTGGAGGTGGCAGTAGTTTCAGAGATTGTGAAACTTCTCTTCAAAGGTATACTTAACCGTTGATTCTTTGAATACTTTCCTTTACAGTGAATTGTTTTCTATTTTCCCTAATGACTAGAATACAATTTGTTCATGGTTCCTTCTTTTATATAGATTATGGACATACTATGTGAACACTCATATGCATCATCCATGTTTTCCACTGTTACAGCATCAGTTGCTTCAAAGCAGCAGCTCAGTGTTGGTGTGATATCCCCATATAAGGCTCAAGTTTTTGCGATTAAAGAGAAACTTGGAGACACATATCATACACCAAATGACTTCTCCGTGAGTGTTCGGACTGTTGATGGGTTTCAAGGTGGTGAAGAGGATGTAATAATAATCTCTAGTGTCAGGTGTAACGGGAAAGGAGCAGTGGGTTTCCTTGCCAATCACCAACGTATGAATGTAGCTTTGACCAGGGCAAGGTACAAGAACATAGGATATATCGTGGCTAACAATGTTTAACTCTTCTGATTTACTAATCTTGGTTGCTTTAATGCAGGTACTGCCTCTGGATATTAGGTAATGGTCCAACTTTAATCAACAGTGGTTCCATTTGGAGGAAACTAGTCCTTGATGCAAAGGATCGGGACTGTTTCTTTGATGCTGATAAGGACGAGAGCTTGAAGCAAGCAATGATTGCTGGATTGATTGGACTTGGTGAATTTGACAAGTTACTGAATTTGGATTCTCTGCTGTTTGGTGAAATGAGGTGGAAGGTATGTTGCCTAGCTTTATTATGGTTCATCTTGGCTTACCTTAGTTCATATTGTTAAGATTTAAGGGCCATTAATTGTAAGGGAATGGGCCAACTTAACTTAGCCCATTCCTCCTTATTAGTCTTAATAAATAATGTAAGTAATGAACCTGATTAGCAGACTCATTACCGTTTGAACTGCATAGGCGCAGTCTCTTTAGTGCTGTTTGTGGACCTGGTTGAGGAGTTAACCAGGTCCTCTCTTGGCTTTTCTCCCTACCTTGATTGTAATTAGGACCTAACCCCTTTATTTTCTGTCTTTTACTTTCTATATATACAACAGTAGGAGGAGGGATTAACACACAATCTCTCTCTCTCTCTCTCTCTCTCTCTCTCTCTCTCTCAACGTTCTCTGCTTGGGTAGCTTTCTCTTCTATTTTGTTACACGTATATTTGTAGACTGCATACTTATGTACTGCAACCCCTGTTTAAGGTATTATCTTTTGAAAGAACGCCTTTTGTGTTTGGGCAAAACCTTTCAGCTCAAATATCTATCATGTGATGGATCATAAGGGGCCTCACATTTTGTGGAAAGGTAGACCCCAAGGTCCCTTCTTCACAAGTTAATGTCAAGCAAAATAGAGCTCTGAAAAATCAGAGCCATAGAAGAGTGCACCGTTGTGATTGGAGGTCTGCAGTGACAAACATTTGATTGAATATGAGTCTGAAACTTGATACATGTTAATCCAGTCCATCCTTTATATCAAACTATTGAATAGTGACATGGCACGATGTGAGTGGGGCATTTTGATAAGCTTATCAAAGTTGCACGTAGTTTTTCCTTTTGTACTTTCAATTTCAAATGTTTCTGCTTAAGCATGCTTACATTGTCTAATCTTATTCTTTAATCTCTTTTAGTATACAATGAATGGAAAAATATTCTTGTTTTGTGACCAGAGAGTGAGTATTCAAAGTCTAAATAGTTGATCTCAATTCATGATAACAAAATGGGACAATGCCTAGATTTGTAGCTTCTCTGAGGAGGAATTTTCAAAATCAAATGAAAACTTACCTGGCTATTGATTCCCATCTCCAATATTTTTTAAAATGTCTTTTACTAAAAAACCACTAAAATTATGAAACAGTGACTGGGAGAGAAGCCATTTCATTGATTAACATCCAGTTTTGTTTAAGTTGTTTGTTAGTTCTATGTCTTAATAAATTTTGACTACAATTATTTTTATTTTATTTTATTGACTTAGGAAAGCCTCTTTTGTCTCCGGATATTTAATATTCCTGAGCTGTTTAATATTTTTATTTTCTGCTGGATGTAGCCTCATTCTTGTGCCTATAAATAAAGAAGCTGTTATTACAGTTCAAAATGAACATTCGAACATTCTGTGACTCTGTCCCTAGAAAAACAGACAATCTGAGCTTAATGAGATTTTGAATTTTATTTCTTGGACCTTTATTTTTGTGCATTTAACTTGAATTTCTCTTTTTGTACATTACAACCAGATTTCCTTCAGTCCCTTTTTCTTCTTTTCCATCTTAGTAATCACCCCTCTCAGAATAGATAACAAGCTGCATTTAATTTAATATTCAACAGGTTTTCTTCAGCAATAATTTCTGGAAATCCATGGCTAAAATAAGGATTGATACTCAAAAAGAAGCCATTGCTCTATTAATGAAGCTTGCAAGTGGCTGGCGTCATCCCCAGCTACTGAATAATCTCTATTTATCGGGTGGCACTTCTTCTGAGCTGCTAGAAGTATACAAAGTCGATGAGTTGCTCAATATTGTCTGGACTGTTGATATTTTTAGAGAAAACTTCAACTGCATCCAAGTCTTGAAAGTTTGGGATATTTTACCATTGCAAGAGATACCAAAACTGGCTAATCAACTGGATGCTTTATTTGGGAATTACAGAGTAGATGATATGAACCGCTGCAAGTTCAAATGTGCTGAAGGGTAATTACATGATCATTTTTTTTAACATGTATTTTTCTAATAATTTTTTATGGAACATTATGTTTGAATGTAGTTATGGATGGAAAATCTCATGTTCTCTACTTCTGGCACTAGGGATTTGGAAGTTCCTGCAAGTTGGGAATTCTCCAGCTCTGGAACATTCATGAACCTGCAAAAACCTGAACCCTCTTTGCCAAGTTCCTTTGCTTCACTTAATCTGGGGAAGGAAGCAAACGCATCAACACCACTAAATTTTGCTTCACTCAATCTGGGGAAGGAACAAACTACATCAACACCAGTAAAAAGGTGAGTTGTTTTAACTTTTTGAGATATTGGGAAGTACGTAGATATATTCTTGTGAGAGGTCTTCTGTGGAAGCCCACGGGCTATATGCTGAACCTATTGTTGATCAGTTCAAGTAAGAGTGGCCTGGTCATCTGGTTCAGTAGGAGCTGCAGTGTCATTATCATGGTCCAAAATTTTAGTTTCTGGACAATAGTATGCAGCTTTTATTGCTATTGAATTGGGACACATGATACATCTTCTGTAGTTAAAATAGCTGAAGATCTGTTTGATGGTTTACTACAAATAACTGATATTATTTTACCAATGGAAATCAATGTTAGAGAAAGTGAAACCAAAGATTAAGCTGAAACTACAAAGATGAAGTGAAGGAGCCATACAGGGATTCTGAAACATGGTAAGTCGGACAAATTCTAAAAATTCAATGGAACTGCTGTTATCTTATTTACAGTCTGTACAAACCATTTATTCATGCAACCCTGTGTCCAGTTCTACAATTTTGAACTACTTGATTAGAACTCTGCCTCTTAGGGAACTAGTTGCGTATAAGGGGTATGGCCCATAAATTGAAATTAAGATTGATTTACCTACTTTTAAGGCAAAAGAAACTTTGAGCTTCCTGCTTAGGATGGGAATTCTCATGAAATATTGGAAACTGAGGTCAGGCCAGAAGTGGTAACAACCTGTAAAATTATCAGCTTTTCCATATCTGATCTACCATGTTTCAATTATGGACACAGGGAGGATGCAATTTATCCTCCTGTGAGTCAAGTACATTTAATAAAATAATGTTCTATCGATAATGTTGTCTATCAACTAAAATGGGTTACTCTTCATGTTAGGGACATAATAAAATATAGCAAAGTGTAGGGTTATCTTAATGTTGGTGTTTCATTTTCATTTTTTACTTTTAGAAGATGAAAAATCAGTTCTCTCAATGAACTCCAAGTTGACCACTCAATACAGAAAGTAAATCCCGTATTAACTAATTATTGGGAGATTTCTTTAATATTTTTTAAGGAATATGATACTGCTTCT
The DNA here is from genome assembly GCA_028583415.1 of Protea cynaroides. NCBI lineage: Eukaryota > Viridiplantae > Streptophyta > Magnoliopsida > Proteales > Proteaceae > Protea > Protea cynaroides. Next base: position 32,046,732 of record CM053268.1, read on the forward strand.
AGGTACTAGATTTAATGTTCTAGTGTTCAATCTTTTAGAAAGACTAAGGATCAACAGCTTTTCCTTCAGTTGCATTTGATTAACATTGCTTGGGCTGTTGTGCTTTTTGAATGCAGGAATAAGAGTTAGTGGTTCAACCTGCATAAGCATTTCAAGAAGGCTTCTGCATTCATCTACATCAATGAAGAATCTCTGAAAGCATCTAAAATACTTCTATTGCAGACATAACCTAAGATATCTCTCATATATATATATATATATATATATATATATATATATATATATAGGATTTTGCTACTGATAAGGATAGAAAGAAATACTGGTGTATACAAATATAAATTGAAGCAACCCAAATGGCATTCAAGGTTTTCACTCCAATATTTTCATGGTATTAGCCGCCGCAGGTTCATTGATTCTTACCAGTTTTTTTCTTTTTACTTGTTTCCATTTGTTTGCTTGCTTTGCCGTGGAATCATCTTACAGTGCCTTTTCCAATGGCTCCTCTTCCTTCCTATTCAACCCAACCTCCTTCCATTAACCTTTGTTGATGGTGAACTAGAGAGAGAGAGAGAGAGAGAGAGAGAGAGTGAGTGAGATTGCAGTGGGAACCATCGGCGAGTATAGCAATGGCAGTCATGAATAAACATAGAAGCGTTAAGAGGACCGTAACTACTGATATCCAGCTCCGTCTACTCTCTTGGATCCATCTGTAATAAGGGCAATCCAACATTTCCGACCTCCTGGGGGAGGTTCCCAATTCACCAATATTGTGTGAGAATAGGTCAATGGGTCGGTTTGGTTCGGTTTTGGTCCTGTATATTCAAGCCTAATTACAGTCCAATAAAAAAATTGGTTTCAGTCCAATATAGTTTCGGGTTCGTATCGGGCCTGTTGTTTTGGGCTCTTATTGGTCTCGTTTCGGTTTACTATATGTATAATTAATAACAAGTTGGTTTAATGAGTTCTATTGAGCTATTATCAGACTAGTTTGGTTTCGATTTTGGTTTTCTATATGTATATTAAGCAAAAGATTGACTAATGGGTTCTTATCTGTCCATTATTGGCTGGTTCAGTTTCAATTATGGTTTAGGCTTATTGGTTCGATTTGATATGGGCTAATTGATTGGTTCAGTCTGATTTTGATTTTTCACCAAACCCTAGAAACAGAGCCCAATAAGATTCAGTTTTCATTCAACCCGAATTGAATTAGGTTGGTTCGATTTCAATTTGGGACTAATTTTGACACACCACCGTGTGGATGCGGGAAAAATTGGATATAGATCCCATGAAGCAAAAAAACTCCCTTGTCTGACACTTTAGGATGCACTCACAAAATAGCCCAGCGCAAGATAGAGATGTAAAGCTTTTCTTGGTGACTAAGAAATTCTCGATTTCTCTATAGAAGTAGGCATTCCGTATTAGATGCTGAATAACCACGATGAATCTTTGTATTTGCATGATTATTTATTTGCTTACTTCTTTTTTTCTTGTTTATGCTTTCATCCGTACAAATGGGGGAAAGGGAAATGCATTTAACTCCCTTCATATCATTCCGTAAGTCGTTCAGCAAAGAGTCATAGGTATTTGATGCTTCCCACTGGCCATGAGCTGGAAGTAGGGTGTGTCAAAGGGCCTTTGTGGTCCGGTTTTGGTCCTATACACCTAAACTCAATTACCGTTTGAGAAAAAAACTTTGATTTCGACCTTTTTGGGTTAGCTTAATGAGCTCTTATTGGATTATTATCGATTTGTTCTCGATTTATATGTAGTAACAATTTAGCTTAATAAATTCTATCGAATGGGGATTGATTCGATTTCGATATTGGTTTCCTACATCTTTATTAATGCATGGATTCTTATCTGATTTTCAATTTTCACCAATTCTAAAATCACATCACAATTACTATCCAATAAAATTTAATTCAAACCAAATCAAATTGGTTCGGTTTCAATGTTAAATTTAGGCCCAATTTGACACCATAAATATTTAACTCATTGGTCGGCTGATAGCAGCAATCATGAAATGAACTTCAGAGAATGCTTTCTAAAAATCATAATATTTGATTGGCTATCGAGAATTGGGATGGCCCACACCATTAATTCTCACGGTAGTGATTTGATCCCAAAGGTCTGCTTGATACAACTTCAGAATTCCGATTCTGACTCTCAGAGCTGAGCTAGTATAGAGTGGAATCGTGTTTGATAAAACCGATCAGATTCTTTATTCTCACGGAGTGAATCGACTCCAAATGAACTTTATAATCCAAAATTTTGGAGTATCAAATAGAAAACTTTTTGCTCCGAAACCCCCCCTCCTCCGAAACACAATTTGGGAGAAGAAAGAACCATCTCCCCCCAAAACCACCAACACCAACCACCACCACCCCCACCACTACCACTACCACCACCATCCCCCACTCACCACCACCACCACCACCCACCACCCTCCACCACCACCACTGCCCCACCACCACCACTGCCCCACCACCCTCCACCACCACCGCCACCCTCCATCACCCTCTGCCACTCTCCGCCACCAACATCACCTCTCACCATTAGCGCCACCACTCATCACCCACCACTCACCACCGACCACCACCATCATCACCACCATCACCCTAAAGTCCATGATCACCACCACCATCATCCTAAAGTCCATGATAGAATTGTATAAGTAAACATGTTTCTACTTTCAATATTTCTTAATCTTTCTGAAGTAGAAGTAGAAATTTGAATAAAAAATAAAGAATTCGAAATAGAAGCTTTATCAAGCGGGGCCCAAAAGTTTGAAAACTGAGAATCCCAGTCACACACGCACACACTCCTGCTTGCTTTTTAAGTTTGCGCTTCAGGTGATAGACAGATTAAAAGTGGATAAAAGGGGGAAATAATTGCTCTGTCACCGTTTTAGGAATCGATAATTGTAGCTTTTCCTTTCCGTGGTCATCTTCTCTCACCTTCTTTCCCTTTCTAGCTAAGAAATTGTTTCTTTCTCCCAAGTAACTCCTTATATTCTCACATTCTAACTTCAAAAGGTCAGCTTTCTATATGTCACCGGTCATTGACATGGATTTTCTTTTGATTGATCTAGGAAACCTTAGGTACGAGGAATGTTGGTATTTGATATTTGGTATTTGAAAAAGAAAGATTTTTGGATTTTTGGATTTTTGTATAATGTGAAGGGCACCCGTCCCTAATATCAACAGTCGTTGACACTAACTTTGTATCAACTATCAATGACAAAAACCCAGTGTAAGCACCCCATTTTTGCCATCCCCAGCCATGAACAAAAGTCCTGATGGGCATATTCAGAAGGGTTGCGGGTCAATTCAAGGTTTGGACGATAAGTGGTGATTTCAAAGCTGATGTTGGCGGGCCCTACAACAAGGTCATGGAAATACCTTCGAAATGATACGTGAATCACTCAATTCGATATCAAAACGAAGAAGATGTCGCGATTTTAGTCGGATTGAAATTGGCTTATTAAATCCAAGGGTTTTTCTGTAAATTATCATAAATTAAGGATTTATTGGGCAAATTATCGTAATTTAAATCGATCGGACTTCATTCGACCATATCTTGATCGTTCGACATCCAAATCCGACGATTCAAGCGCCCACCGTGCTCCCTTGCTCCGCCCTCTTCAAAGTGGACGTGAAGAATTTTGGACGGAAGCCGCCAGCGGATCCCATGCAAAGTTGTCGATCGGATTATCGTCAAAACTCAATTCTTCATATCTTGATCATCCGAAGTCCGAATCAGGCGATTCAAGTGCCACTGTGCTCCATTGTCCGTCCTCTTCAAAGTGAACGTAAAGAATTTTGGGTAGAAGCCGCATGCGGGTCCCATGCAGAGTTGTTAGCCGAATTATCGTCAAAGCTTCAATTCTTCATATTTTGTTCATCTGACGTCCGAATCAGACGATTCAAGCACCAGTGTGCTCCTTTGTCCGTCCTCTTCAAAGTGGACGTGGAAAATCTGAGAGAGAGGCCGTCGAAATTTTCATGCGGAATTGCAAGGCGAGAAGACTCATAATAGAGAGAGAAATCAACCCGAATCCATACTTACTCAACCCAACCCAGCTCAAGCCCAATTTAGTCCAACCCCGTCGAACTCAACCAGTCCGACCTTACCCAGCCTAGACCGGTCTGGACCGAGTCAAGTCAATCCATGTGCATTATATATATATATATATATATATATATATATATATATATGATTTTATATTATATAATATATATCTCTTATATATATTATAATATATGCTTATATATATTATATTATTTTATATATGAATTGGGTGGGATTTGAATCAATAACCAAGAGAGAGAGAGAGAGTGGAAAGAGAGAGAGAATGGGAAAAGAGAAGAAGGAGAAAACCGAACATATATATTATATATGTTCGGTCAAAGAGAGAGAGAGGGAGAGAGAGAGGAAGGAAGAGAGAGAGAGAGAAAGGAAGAGAGAGAGGGAGAGAGAGAGGAAGAGAGAGAGAATGGGAAGAGAGAAGAAGGAGAAAACCGAACATATATATATTATATATATGGTCGGTCAAAGAGAGAGAGGGAGAGAAAGAGGAAGAGAGAGAGAGAGAGAGAGAGGAGGGAGAGAGAGAGGAAGAGAGAGAGAGAATGGGAAGAGAGAAGGAGAAAAACCGAACATATATATATTATATATGTTCGGTCTTAGGGAGAGAGAGGGAGAGAGAGAGGAAGAGAGAGAGAGAGAGGAAGGAAGAGAGAAAAAGGGAGAGAGAGAGAAAGAGACACGAAAAAATAAAAAAAGCGGGAGGAGGAGCGGCGGAACCATACCGCCACCTCCTCCTTCATCGAGCAACATGTCTACCCAGCCCGAATCACCGCCACTGCGGCTCCCACCATGCTGCCAACAAGGTGTCTCCATCGAGTTGCTCACCGCAACCCATCCCCATTTACTCGGTTCCTCCTTACGGGGGCCGAACATACCTACCCAAGCCGTCTCCCTCACCTGCTCCCATCCGATTCCCCAAATCCTCCAGCGGCTTCCCGAAATCCCTCCACCAAACCGCCGACTCTCCATGCTGCCACCATGCCGCCACCAACCCCATCGCCTTTCCTCCCATGCTACCGCCATTCCTTCTTGTCGCGCGACCATACCCAACCTCACCGCCACCTCCTCCTACCCATGCTTTGCCACACTCCTCCTCATTTGCTATAAAATCCCATCTCGGCCGAATGAGATGAGGGGGGATTTTTTCGGCGGGTTTTTGAGGTAGCGGATCATTTTGGTCCGAACTACCTACGAAAAAAAAAAAACAAAGAAAAAAAAGAGAGGCGAAAATCGCAAAGACCCGACCACCTCCGCTCCTCCTTCTCACCAATTACCCACTAAGTCTCCCATCTCCCGTTCATCATCGTCACCATCTTCGATTCATCCCCGACCACCTCGCGACACCTGCGGCGATCTTCGTTGGCAACCCGAGCGACCGGTAACGTTTCGTCATTCTCAACCATCGAAGCGACATCAAGCCGGTCGGCCGTTTTTCTCCTTCTCCTCGGTTGGCATAACAAAGATGTAAAAGTATCTTGGTTAATTTTTTATTTTTATTTATTTGTTTATTTTATATTTTGTTCTTTATCACCGATCATTTTTTGACATTTGAACCATCATGCCTATCTATGTTTATTGAGAACCATTTATGTTAATATTTCAACATGATGAAAATCAAACCATTGATCATGGAATTTAATGCAACGGAAATTGATCCGATGTGCTTGTAAATTTTATGTGATAAAAAAAATGATCCGACCATATAATGGGAATTTCATGAAATTGGTCCGACCATAGGTTTGGAATTATAATGTGGGTGATCCAACCACTTGATTTGATTTTTACGAGAGTTGATCGTGACCATATGATTAGAATTTTAATGATTTGATCATAGCCATTGATATAAAATTTTGATGTGATTATAATTAATTTGAACCGTCAGATGATCTTTGGAAGTGATGTTAATCAATCCGAACAGTTTGGATTGTGATCTTGACAATCCGAACCGTTAGATGGTCTTTGGAAGTGCTTTTAATCAATCTGGGCGGTTAGATTATCATGATGAACGATCTGGGCCATTAGATTATCTTTGGGATTGATTTAAATGAATCTGAATGGTTGGATTATGATCTTAAGCGATTTGAACCGTTGGATTGTCATCGTAAGTGATTTTGGTGAATCTAAACCGTTAAATCTTGATCATGATTATTTTTGATGAATCTGAACGGTTAGATTATGATCTTGAGTAATTTGAACCATTGGATTGTCATCGTGGGTATTTTGAGTGATGTAGATTGTTGAATCCGGATCATAATTGATTCAGACGAATCTGAGCCATTGATTTCTTAGTCTGATCATGATAGGAGATCTAAGCCATAGATCATAGCTATTTTGATGAGATATGAGTCATTGATCATGATTATAGCTATTTGATGAAATCTGAGCCGTTGATCTTGGCTATTTTGATGAAATCTAAGTGTTGATCATGATCATCATTTTTTGAAGAGATATAACCGTTAGATTGAGGATCAGATATCGTCTATGTCGTTATATCCATGCATCTATCATGTCTCTTGATTACGTTGTCATATTATGCGCTACCCTGTTCACATGCTTACAATGCTAGCTTTGTGCACACTGCCATGCTGATCTGCTTGCTAATGCCATGATTGAATGATGTTTGTGTTGGCAAGAATTTACTTTTCGCTGCACCCTAGTCGAACTGCCATGCATGTACACTGATAGAAGACACTCCTAGGTGTGGGGACGTGCATGTAGGCACCCACATTCATGGGAAGGGTAATAATGGAAAAATGATAAAATTCTTAATCAAGAATCATGAAGCCTAGCCCAACAATTCTAAAATCAGGGTTGTAAGTGACAAGGGTAGTTTAGGACGATCCCTACCCCTCAGTTCATTTCCCCTAGGATGCAGAATCTAGATAGGTGTAATGTGAATCCAACCACAGATCATCTAGGATTATCTTTCAATCCGACTGGACCACCCATATTTCGATCCAAGCGGGTCACCCAAAAATCTCATTTCAAACTACGCGGATCCTGATTCTCAGGTCAATACCCTGAGATACGTAGGTAGTCTGGGAAACTCCCAGATACGGTTTCACACCTCAATCAATGTGCCCTAAAATCTTACTCCCTGAGAGTACAAACCTTACTCCTTGAGAGTACAAACCTTACTCCCTGAGAGTACAAACATCACTCCCTGAGAGTACAAACCCTACTCCCTGAGAGTACAAACCTTACTCCCTGAGAGTACAAACATCAAACCTTACTCCCTGAGAGTACAAACCTTACTCCCTGAGAGTACAAACCTTACTCCCTGAGAGTACAAACCTTACTCCCTGAGAGTACAAACCTTACTCCTTGAGAGTACAACCCTTACTCCTTGAGAGTACAAACCTTACTCCCTGAGAGTACAAACATCACTCCCTGAGAGTACAAACCCTACTCCCTGAGAGTACAAACCTTACTCCCTGAGAGTACAAACATCAAACCTTACTCCCTGAGAGTACAAACCTTACTCCCTGAGAGTACAAACCTTACTCCCTGAGAGTACAACCCTTACTCCTTGAGAGTACAAACCTTACTCCCTGAGAGTACAAACCTTACTCCCTGAGAGTACAACCCTTACTCCGTGAGAGTACAAACCTTACTCCGTGAGAGTACAAACCTTACTCCCTGAGAGTACAAATCCACTTCCTGAGAGTACAAACCTTACTCCCTGAGAGTACAAATCCAACTCCCTCTATCATGAAGTCGTACTTGCGAGTACGCACCCTTAGCCTTGCGAGGCTCTATCTTGAAGTCGTGCTTGCGAGCACACACCCCCCTTAGCCTTGCGAGACTCTATCTTGAAGTCGTGCTTGTGAGTACGCACCTTAATCTTGCGAGACTATCTTACACTCTACTCCCTGAGAGCCACACCCTACTCCCTGAGAGCCACACCCTACTCCCTGAGAGCCACACTCTACTCCCTGAGAGCCACACCTTACTCCCTGAGAGCCACACTCTACTCCCTGAGAGCCACACTCTACTCCCTGAGAGCCACACCCTACTCCCGAGAGCCACACCCTACTCCCGAGAGCCACACTCTACTCCCCGAGAGCCACACCCTACTCCCTGAGAGCCACACTCTACTCCCTGAGAGACACACCTTACTCCCTGAGAGTACAACCCATGAAACGAACTACGTCGTACCTGATTTCCAGGACCTCTGGAATACGTAGGCAACTTGGAGGACCCTCCAAGTACGGTACCTCATCTTAGTATCCTTAGATTCCCCCATATCCATATCCATATCCGTATCCATATCCTCATTCACTTCGATCCATTTAGGCTATCTCTAGATTCAATCTCCATCATCATCAAGCATAAACTTCAACTTGAATAAATTGAATTTAAGAAAGCTTAATCATAATCCACATCCATAAACCTTAATCACTTTTTGTTTCGAACTACGTTTTTTGACTTGATTTCCAGGATTGGACTACGTAGGCAATTTGAGATGTTTTGGACTTCTCAGATTCAGTCCATCACCGAACCATCTTTGATTCGGTTCATTGTATATTATTTTGTTTGTTTTCTTACTTTAAGAACATGTTTGGCTGAACTTAAGCTAGAAGAACTCAGCAACTTGGCATAGGATCCCCCATGAGCCCTAGTCATCATCCATTGACCATGAACAGTCAGAACCATAGAGTCTAAGGAAAGTAGAATCACATAGGAGGCCGATTTTCGGATCGGACAGTTTTGGGTGCCTAACACCTTCCCAAACTGTACTTTGAACGCTTACCCGTTCTCTGTTGGACCAAAGCCGATATGTTGGGTCATGAGTCAATAGAAGTCTTATCTCAGGATGAGGCTACATTTTAGGTCCTAGACCTTAATCTAGGTGGCGACTCCAAATCATTTCAACGTCCATTTCAGCGTGGGTGGACATCACTATCCTCACACCCGGTATTGAAAAATTGACAATGGTTTTAAAGATAGATGAATCTACTTAATTGATGTCACGATATCTTGGAGATTGGAAAATGTCTTGAATGAAGAAACACCTAGACAATATCTCAACTCCTCTTAGAGTCGACAACGTTTCCTAGAGTATATATATATATGTATATATATATATATATATATATATATATATATATATATATATATATATATATATATATATATATATATATATATATATATATATATATATATATATATATATATATATATATATATATATATATATATATATATATAGGGGTCGGGCTGGGCTGGGGTCAACCCAGGGGATCAACTCTAACTCAACCCAACCCTATCACGGTTGATAAAAAAAATTAAGCCCTAACCCAGCCCTGTCAGGGCTCGGGCTGGGTTCAACCTTGCCAGGGTTCAGGGTAGGCCTGGGCGGGTTAGGGTCGTCAAGGTAAAACTTGCACCCCTAGATGCACAAACAGTATGGAACAGGCACAAGTGTGGACTATTCCTTTGTTAAAGAGGAATCAGACAAAAATCTCAACAAAAGTTCTAAGTGTAAAGATTCAGCGTGTGTTTACCTTTGCTTACTCTAGACATATAAGTTCGTCGTAGCCTGAATAGAAAAGTGTTACGTCCCGCTTGATAAGGCAAGATATTATCACATATGGCGTGGATCACACACCATGCGGTGGGGATCGTATAGATTTTTTCCATGTGAGGATCAAACTTAGATCTCCAAGTTGTATCTCTCTGTGAATATATTCCGTAGATTACTCCCGGATCTTGAGCTGACAAAGATTTTCCTTAGTAGGAAAGATATTTTGGATAAGATTTCCAGCTATGCACACTGAGCTCAAAGGTGTATTTCTGTTGTAGGCAAGGTACCAAGTTCCGAGGTGGACCTCAACAATGGACAAGGAGGCAAAGTGTGGAGCAGTCCAAGGCCAAGGTAGCTACCAAGGTTGGCCTTGGTAGGCTTCAAATAAGTGAGACAATGTGCAAACCCCCTGGACTCCATGTCTTACAGGGTGTCTTTCCTCCAAGCTTAGACACACATGGCATGATTTTATTGGAGGGTTACAACCCCATAACAAGTGCTAATAGGAACTATTTGTTGAATTATATAACAAAATAGATGAGCCTAAGAAGTTGTACCCTTCTTTTGAAGTTCCTCTGCCAAGGGTAAAAGTGGATTTTCATAATTAAAATGAAACTGATTTATAATTATATTATGGAAAAAGGAAATACTTGTTGGCATATTTTTTTTTTCTCTGTCTCTCTCTTCCTTGGAATCTGGAACCTTTTCTCTCTCCTCTCTCCTCTCTCCTCCAAGTGATTGGCTATTGATTTTTTTGTACTCCTATTTTCCCCTGCTACCATATAAGATTCTAATATGCCTCATTTAGCTTATAGATCCTCCTCCCTTATGTTGTTTTTTAGAATGTTATTATCATGCATGGTTTTCAAATATACATGTCAAATAACTCAGAAAGTTCCAATATCTTTTTCACCAACTTTGGTTATAATAAAATTATCCCTTTATATTTGTAAGAATATTCTATAGCTGATTAGTAATATCATGGGTGGAACCATGTAAGAGTAATTAACCAAAAATCCCTTGTCAATGTGACCAATAACTTAAAAGAAGTAGGGGAAATGCCTTAAAATTGAAGAAATAATAAATAAATAAATAAAAGGCATTAAATTCCACTGAGAAAAAGACAATAACCTCCATTGTACTATACCTTAATGACAGTTGACCCTCAAAGTTTCAAGAAAAAACAAACAGTTTCAATTTTTAACAATGTTAAAGTTATATTTTTTGTGGACAACTCTACCCTCAATATTTTATCCCTATTTTAAATCATATTACTGTTAAATGACCAATATAATCGTTATATCCCCAACTAAATAACCCTAAGCCCTATTCTCATCTTCCTTCTCATTCTCCCTCATGTTCTTTCCTATGGGGCGGAGATGATACGACTCACGTTGGACTCAAATATAAGTAGAGCGATTTCAGGCAAAGCAAAAGGCAAAACTCCTTGATTAAGCACTGATTTTGATTTCCATGAATAAGAAAATAGTTGGAGCAATGGATCTCGAAAGACCTTGATTTATATTGATTTTTATGGGTTCTCTTCCTTGTGTATTATAAATGTCGGAAAAAGGAACGACTTTTGTTTGTAGCCCAGTTGTTTTCTAACCAAGCTCATGGTTTCCGTTCCATTTCCTAATACTAACAATGGCTTTTTTTTGGGAATGCTATTTGTTTGGAGCATTGATGCATCGATTAATTATAAACAGCATCAAGGCATGACGGAATCAGAGAGATTATTTGGCCCACAAGCTTCAAAGCCCAGATGATCTGATCAATGGTACAGAATACCATCAGAACAGTAGTTTAGGCACAAAAAAAAAAAAAAAAAAAAAAAAAAAAAGGAACTGAAATAGAACTAATATTAAAGCGGATGGAACCCCAGAACAGTAGTTTAGGCAAACTAAGTCTTCTTCCCCAATTCACACGACAGAACAGGAACCCCAGTGAAAAATCAGTTTCGCTCAAGTTATGTAACCCACTTAATTCAAATCCAATCAGGCTGAAACTATAGTATTAGATTCCTAACTTGTAACCCTATCGAATGCAACCGATTACAAAACAATCCAGTCAACTGGAAAAATAAATAACAATTTTGAAACTAAACCAAATGGCACTGTAGCAACTAGATCTGAGTTCTGGTAGATATCTCACAAGAGGAAGATCAGTTGGCGGTAAAGCCCTAGGAATCAAGTCGCCTAAGGTAGAGCACCCTTCACTCAAAGTTTTAGACCAAACCCACAAGTATTAAGTGAGATCTAACGAACTCTTGTAGTCAAGTAAGAAGACAGTTGCAGGGAAAATAGGAATTAAAATAGTAACAGTAGCAAGGGAGAGGGGAATTAAATAATGGAAAAGAAGAGTAACACTGTAACAGAAACAGATATTTACAGGGGAAGGATCAAAACTGGCAGGGAGGATATGAGAGAGAAGATGTTAAAGAAAGACGAAGAAAGAGGATAGCAGCTGAACCAGGCTCTCATTGCGTAAATGTGCTTCAACGGTTTGGAAAACCCTCAGCGGGGAATGGCTTGTGGAATGGCTCGACTGTTGAGGATTGAAGGGTAATTTGGTCATTAAGAAAAATTTACCCTCCAACCTCCAACCGTTAGTATCTAATGGAATATTTTTAACGATGTGGATCTATTTGTATTTTAGTAATATTTATAAAGGAAGCATTTGTCTTTTCTTAAAACTTTAAAGGTCAACTGTCATTAAGGTATAGTACAAAGGAGGTAACTGTCTTTCCCCCAATTCTATTATATTATGATTTAAGTAGGTGAGTATACCCACTTGACCATTTCCATAGAATGCCCCTTGTCCTAGGCCTTGCACTTTGGTACTTCCATTACATTTTTAACTAGAATTGTTTTCAGGATGGCTCCTTCACCATTCAGCTAAAGTTTTCTTTGGTATATATTATAGAACTAACACATTATGACATATGAAATTGTTTGGTATAATTAATGGTATTTATTTATATTTAAAATAAATTGATATAATATAAAATCTACAAATAAGTTAAAAGGTGTTTATCATTATTTTAATAATCTATTATTACTTCTTTATGTCTAATGATATTAAATGGTTGTTATTTATAATTCATAATTCATTTTCATAAATAATTTGTCATAAACATAAATATAAACTATATCAAAAAGAGTCTAAGGAAGACTATTTTAACAAACTTAATACTTATCATGGTAAACTTTCTGGAGAAGTGAGTCACAGTTAGGGATACAACTTGGGCCTGATTACCCCCCGCCCCCAAAAAAAAAAAAAAAAAAAACAAACAAACAAATAAATATATATATATATATATCACAATGTACATGTATAATCTACCACTGATTTGTTCTCTCTTTTTTTGGGTAAAGATGTACCACTGATTTAGTGAATCTATGGTGGTAGCTATAATAAAATGTTATCTTCACTTGTATGCACAAGGAAGAGTTTGAAAAGGATTTAAGTTTCAGGGTACTAGGGTACTGTTGTTTACGGTTGTGTTTGATATGCATTCTTAGAATGTACTTTAAAAATACATTCTCAAAATGGAAAATGTATTCCTATCATATATCGAGAATAGGCTAAAGTGTAAGGTATTTTTGTTACTCGGCTCAAAACAAAAATTGGATAAAAGATTGCATTCTAAAAAAGATCACATTCTTTTAACACATTCTATGATGGAAGAGCAAAAATGCATATCAAACCTGTTTTTGTCATTTTAGAGCTCTGGGCCTAGAACGCATTCCAATAATGCAAAACAAACACAGCCAGTATAAACAAACAGGACAATGTTAAAAGATATTGGGTTCGGTGTTACCCAGCCCTGAGACTCTAGTTTGGGCCTGTGGTGAGGCTATCACAGCCCAGCTTAGGTCAGCTAGGCATGGTCCAGTTGCACCCTCTCGTCTTCACCTGTATCGTTCTCACCGGAATACAAACCATTGCTTTTCATATTGAGGTTATTCAACACTGACTACTTTTTTTTTTTTTTTGGGAAGTAGAATGATTACTTGGAAAATGAAATTTCATCTTTCCTATAAACTGAGGTTTTCCAACATCGTGGATATATTCACGATAAAAAATAGGTTGTGGATCCCAACATTCAGATGGTGGGTCCCCACCAAAGTCTTGGTCCATGCAAAATGGTACAGTCGGCATAATTTCATTTTGGTGGGAGGATGGAAATCTCATCCTCTCATTTTTTTTTATCATAGTAGTTTGTTTCCTTTCCTGTTACTGCTGCTAACAAAAAAAATTCTTTGCTTTGCTTTGCTTTGCTGTGTAGGTAAGGGTTATTATCGTCTCCAATTGCTCGGATCCTCGAAGAACCAGCGGTCTCTTTTAACCAGTGCATCTATCGATGTACTGGTAGGCGCATCGAGTTAAAGAGAGACCGCTGAATCCTCGATTGGAGGATCCAACAATTGGAGAGGATAATGACTCGGTAGGTGAAGGGGTTCCGATCCACTGGGTTAAAGTAATTCTTAGATCAGTTGCACGAAAAGAGAGAAAGCTTGCCATGCAGGAGTTTTGATATAAAAGCATTCCATGTTCACGTTACCCTTCATTGGACTCTTCAGATTCTAGAGAAGTAGAACAAATTTCTTCCTCAGTTCTGTATCCTTTGTTTTGAAATCTGCTATCTTTCTGTTTACCAGTTAGCTTAAAATGGCTTCAGGTCTGGTGAATTTGGTCTTCTCATGGTCTCTTAGAGATGTGCTCAACGATCAACTCTTCAAAGCTGAGGTACTGACACTATATGCATGTCTATCCTGCAACCACCTACACTCAGAACTCATAACACACACACTCACGTACAAACATGGGGTGGGGTGTGTGTGTGTGTGTGTGTGAGAGAGAGTGAGAGAGAGAGATGGATGTTCTTGCTTAACTCTATTGTTGCTAAACAATTCAATTCTAATATAAATTCATCATGGATACTGCGCTGTGTTACAACATGTTGTTGTAACTTGTAACAAGTACTGGAAAAAACCCATGTTGAATCTACTGGTAATTTTATGAGTTTGGACATATGACTTGGTTTCCACTTACTGTAATGCATTTTATAATTTCTCTTTACTTTAATTTTTTGAATTCATGAGCTCATAAGCCATTAATTTCTGGATATGGAAGAGAAGTGTAAAACCATGGATACATACCATAAATGTAATTCTATGTTCAACATATCTTTTGTTTAAGCATTAGTTGTGGAAACATTTAATATACTGTTGGAGACTCTCCAGACAGCCATGATGGTCTAACAATCCAAGCTATTTAGGATTCAGAAATTGAGATTGTCATAACAGCAACTTTGTCCTCTATATATCTCTGTTTGTATTCATATAAAAGGGCATGTCTATGTTTCATGTAACCTCAGACAGTCAGACTAATTACTTGCAAATAATATTGCTGTAAATGTAGCTATTGAATGCTTGCAATGTTAGATTTGAATAGAAAGGTTTGCATGTATGTATACCAGTCTGTATAGTACTAAAAAGCAACTGCAAAATGAACATGTAAAGATTTATCAGTGATCCTCCAACTGAGTGGTTGGTTCAATGTGTGTGCTCTCTGCTTCTTACAACAGTTCATGATGAAATAAGTAGCTTTTTATTGCAATACATGATAAGGGGTGACAGAAGTCCTCTTGAGTGACATTTTTTTGTTCCCAAAGCTATTTGCTTGGAGAATTGTGATTTTTAATTACTTTGTCAATGACATCGTCCTATTACTTCGTATTTCATTTGATATTGGAATCAGAACTTGGTCCTCTTGCCTGTACAACGGGTTTAAGGAATCCTGAATCACAACCTAGTGTTTCAAATCTACTTTAGGGAACATTGATATGTCATTTGCCCATGCAATGCCATCAAAAAAAAATTTCATAAATTTGTTACCATGGTAAAAAGCCCTAGCAAATATTCCAACACAGATTGGCTCTGGCCACAATAGTGATCCATTACCACCTTACATATCTTCCAGTATAGCTCAACTCAACTACACTTTTCCCAAATAAATGGGCTTGGCTACTTTCCTACTTGTATCCGATGTCGTCGTTTAACTCTATCTAAGTACTGTTTGTTGTCAATCTAAACCTATCCATCTAATCTGCATCATATCACTCCACTAATGGCCTCCACTACAGCTGCCAATCCCACTTCAATTGCCTCTCCTTCAATTTTTGTCATATAGAAGCCTGAATCACCTTGATTTTTTTATTATCTTTTCGAGTTTTCCCACTTAGAACCCATTCATCTCGACATTTTCATCTTAGCTACACTTGTTTGTTTACGTATTATCTCCTTTTTTTGCCCACATTTAAAGTCACACAATTTTAGTTATATTCTAGTTCTAAATTGGTAGGATAAGCATAACTACAATTCAATCTTCTTAATGATGATGATTAGCTATGATCCACGGTAGGTTAAACCAAAAATTGGGTTTTGGTTTTCTTTGTGACTTCTTGGAAATCATAATGTGTGTGTGCACAAATGTCTTCTCAATTTTTTTTTCTTCACAACTTTACAGGTGAAGAAGATCCCAACGACATTCTTGTCAGCACAGCATTACTTGACATCTTACATTTTCCCTCTCATTGAGGAAACACATGCTGATCTGTGTTCAAGCATGATGAACCTGTCCCAAGCACCTAAATGTCAAATAGATTATGTTGAATCTAGAAGTCTTAATCTGGCACAAGATTTTGTTTATTTCATGGTAGTTAGAAAAGAAGGTGATGGTAAGCATGATAAAGAAATATATGAGCCTCAAAAAGGAGATCTCATAGCTCTATCAGATGTAAGACCAGTATGCATTGATGATTTAAACAGGCCTAGACGATCTTATCTTCCTGCTTTAGTCACATTTGCATATGAAGATGAAGACAGCTATTTCTTCGAAGTTGTTTCATCAAAAGCCATCGTGTTTGAACAAGAAGTGCAGAAGAAGAGGGAATCACTTTTTGCTGTTTTTCTGATAAATATGGTTACGAATAACCGTATATGGAATGCACTGCAGCAGGGGGGAAACCTGAACATTATTAAGGAGGTCTTGTCCACTGATTCCACTGTAAGACTCGTAAACTATTTTTATGGTTTTGTTCATATTTGCAGTTTTCCTCATTTCTGTGACTCATTTCATATGATTACAGCATTATGGATATATTCTTTAAATCCCAGTCAGATCAAACAGAACCAGGAACCTCAGCAAATAGAAAACAAAGTCTTAAAAATTCTCACTATCATATTTATGTAGCTCAGGGTGAGAAAATATGTGGCTGTCCTTAAACACAAACTCTCAATAAAACTAACCTTAAACACATAATTATGAAATTTTGTGCAACTTTTATGCCTTCTGGTGTCCTGTTTTTGACATCCCAAGGCTTCTCAACTATTCGTAACATAACCTACCCAACCATAACGACAGCCTATAGGCCTCTCAAATCTTATTGCAGCCCAAAAGATAATAATCCTTGTCGTCAAAACTTCAAATCTGCGATAAATAACCTTGCCAGCCCTCTGCACTGATAGTCTCTACAGACCTTTAAAGCCCTAACCTAAATTCAATTCCAAAATATTTTCATCTTTCCTAGAAACCCTGGTTCTCCAACTTGATAATTTTCTACATAAATAAACCTCTCTTTTCATACCAAAATTTCTCCAATTTCCACTTGGAAACTATCCACAGTTTAGTTCCTACTTTGTTCGCTGCTACTAAACGAACTTTAGTATTGCCAGAATCCTAGCTCTTATTAAGACCATACATTACTACTGGGCAATGGTCATGCTGGTAGACTAGGCAGAGGAGTTTTTAATTGGCTGTGTTCATCTTTTGCTTATAGACCCTGCTCCTCCTCATGTACATGCATTCTATAGTAGAAAAAAAAGTAGGCTGGGGATTGGTGGAACGGGAAGAGTATGTTCTGACATTGGACAGACATGTCTATGTTTAATTATCCATGTGTCAAATTTCATAACCCAGTGGATGAGGCTTTCGCCATTGCATATAGTCTGGGGAGAGGCAGATGTACGCAAATTTACCCCCACTTCAAAAAGAGGCTGTTTCCTTATTTGAACTTGTGTCCACCGGGTAGCAACAGAGCAACCTTACTGTTGTGCTAAGGCTCACCCTCTAACTCAATAAACCCTCCCATGTATTGGCTTGCATCCTTATATTTTCAGGCGATCGTGTATACCCATGCGACCTCCATTGGTCCTCGGTTTTTCAAAGCTTTATTTTTCCATTTTCGTGGTATCGGTTTGTGCTGAAACTTGACAAGGTAGGTGTCATCGGGGACTACCTTCCACAAAATCTGGGCCTCATCAATTATGCCATATGTCAAATATTTGGGCAATTGGTATAAGCTTAAGGAATGCTTTGCCCATTTTATTAGGAACCAAAAACACTGAAGAAGTACAAGACATTCAACCTTACCCTAAATCGAAAGAATTAAGATGGAATTCGCACCCAAAGCAAAACAAGCAAGCCCTATTACAAAGAAAAGCAACCTACTTAAACCTAAAAGACAATAGATCAACAACGAAAACAGCATCCTGAGCCATAATTGACAATATCGACAAAATTTTTGAAAACTTGATTACTCTTGAGATCACAACCATAATACATCAATGCGTCAGGTACCACATTAGCTTCATGATAAACATGAGGAACCTGAAAAGAATCCTGAGTCAAATTTCTAATAGATTGTCCCTCAATCTCTTGGCAGACCAAGGAATACTTCGCTGCCTAAGGAGGGCAACCACAGAAATTTCAGACTTTCTCCGCTATTATTAGAGAAACAAGTCCCAACTTCTTTCCCTTGGGAAATGTAACAATCTCAGAAAGAAGTAACCAAGAACACAAAACAGAAAAATTCGAGAGAGAGAGAAAGAGAGAGACGAGAGAAGAAGAAGAAGGAGAAAAAGAGAAGGAATGAATGTAACCCTTCTCCTCTCCGGAAGCCTTTATTTATAGAGAACTAAGCACCTATTACAAGGAAAGAACTAAATAGAAATAAAAAAAGGAACTAAAATAGACCAGACACATCGTGGCGGTACTCTAGTACTGCCAACGATAGGGGATATTATCGTAACACCCTCCCTCAAGCTGGAGTTGATAGATCACCCAATCCAAGCTTGTAATAGCTCAAACGATATGCTGGTCCAAATAAGGGTTTAGTAAGTATATTAGCAAGCTGATTTGAAGATGAAACAAATGGAGTGATAATGAGTTTCTTCATAACAGCATCACGGATAAAATGAAAATCCACTTCTATGTGCTTGGTTCATTTATGGAACACTGGATTTTTGGCTTGATTGTCACACATCAAGGTCATAGGTCGAGAGATAGGAAATCCCAATTCCTGCAGAAGATTTTTCAACCGTAGTAGTTCGGCAGTAGTCTGTGTCATTGCATGGTACTCAGATTCAACACTAGATGTAGAGACAATAGTCTGCTTTTTTACTTCCCAAGTGACTAGATTGCCACCGATGAAATTACAATAACCAGTAGTAGAATGTCTATCACCATCTTCCCCCGCCCAATCAGCATCAGAAAATCCCACAACATCAAGATGACGATGGCGAGAGTAAATAAGACCAGTGCCAGGAGATTTATTCAGATATCGCAATATACGACAGACAGCTTCCCAATGGACAATGTTAGGAGTTTGCATAAACTGGCTGACCATCCCGACTGCAAAGGAGAGATCAGGCCTAGTAACAGTAAGGTAAATTATCTTTCCAACAAAACGTCTATACTGATGAACATCAGAATATTCAGGAATATTCAGGACCATCACAAGTTTCAAATTTCTGATGAGGATTCATTGGAGTTTCAGTTGGCTTAGCACTAAGTAAACCTGTTTCGGCAAGAAGATTAAGTACGTATTTCCGTTGGGATAGACTGATGCTTGTACGGCTTCGAACAACTTCACTACTAGGTAATGTAGAAGTCCTAAGTCTTTCATTTGAAAATGTTTGTTCAGATAAGACTTAATTTCAGTAATTCCTGACTTATCATTCGCTGTAATAATGACATCATCAACATAGACAGGTATTATGGTAACAGTAGATTGACGACGACTTACAAAAATAGAATGATCCGAGTAGCAAGTAGTGAAGCCAAAACTAGTAATAATGGTTCTGAATTTATCAAACCAAGCATGAGAGGATTGCTTTAGTCCATAAATAGCCTTAAGTAACTTGCAGACTTTGGTAGAACTCCCTCCCTGAGCAACATACCCTGGAAGTTGGTCTATATAGATTTCCTCTTGAAGATCCCCATATATAAATGCATTCTTAACATCCATCTGATAAAACAGCCAATTAAAATTCACAGCCAAAGAGATAATAACTCAAACAGAGTTGAGACGAGTCACAGGTGATAACGTCTCAACCCCATAGGTCTGAGTGAACCCTTTGGCAGCAAGTCGAGCTTTCAAGCATTCAACAGAGCCATCTAAATTATGCTTCACAGTATAGACCCATCGGCAATGCACAATAGAGTGGCCAGACGGGAGATCAACAAGTATCCAAGTCTGACGAGATGTCAGAGCATCCATTACTGCTTTTCACCCTGGATGGGACAAGGCTTGGGAAAGAGTAGTAGGGACAAAGGTAGCAGATAAGGAGTAAACAAGACTCTGATGACAAGTGGGAAGATGGTTAGTAGTAATAAAATGCTCAATAGGAAAAGTAAGTAAGGAGTACCTTTCAAACTAAGTGTGGATATGAGTACCTTTACGGAGAACAATAGGGAGGTCAGGGGTGATCTCAGAGCCAGGGGTGATGTAGTAGGTGGAGCATGAGATGCAACAGTTGTTGGAGCTGTTGGCCTGCGACGTTGGTAGACCTGTAGAGGTGGCAGTGTAGATGATGGTGGTGTCGGTTCAGAGTTATCAGGGGGAATGAGAGGTATTGATGGGTCAGAGGGAGATGAAACATCAGGCACCGTAATTGGATAGTATGGTTTGTCTTCAAAGAAGGTAACATCAGGACTCACAAAGTGACACTTAGTAACAGAATCAAAACATCTGTACCCTTTTTGAGTATGAGAATAACCAAGAAAAATACATTTGATAGAACGAGAAGAAAGTTTATCCAATTTGGGATGCATAATGTGAACAAAGCAAAATGTTACTATGGCTCTGGTACCATGTAACAATCTCATGAAGAAGTAACCAAGAACACAAAACAGAAAAAGTCGAGAGAGAGAGAGAGAGAGAGAGAGAGAGAGAGAGAGAGAGAGAGAGAGAGAGAGAGAAGAAGAAGAAGAAGAAGGAGAGAAAGAGAAGGAATGAATGTAACCCTTCTCCTCTCCACAAACCTTTATTTATAGAGAGCTAAGCACCTGTTACAAGGAAACAAATAAACAAGGAAAGAACTAAATAGAAATAAAAAAGTTACTAAAAATAGACTAGACACATTGTGGGTGGTACTCTAGTACCGCCAATGACAGGGGATATTATTGTAATAGGAAATGTCTGCTCTAAGCTTAAGCACTCCAGAGCAAGATATAACCCACAAATGACCTTGATCAAGTTCCTTGGAAGGGGTATTAATCCAGAGTGGACGACTTAATATTGAAACATCCATAAAGTGAGCAGTTTGGGAAAAAGGCAGCTGAGAAATTCCTCCTTGAGAAAAATCGTTGAATCAGCCCTTTAATGCCTCCCATCATGCTTTGTGTTGCTTTGTTGAATCCAGATTTCACATAAAATTGAACTTGGAAGAATATCCTCGATCAAACCGTGTAACAGCTTAGAAGCGTCCCCATAGCACAAATAGAGCCTCTGAAAGATTGAATGATGCCCAGATACAGGGAAACATTTTTTGGAGTTCAAAACAACCACAAACTTTCTGGCCGATAGTCACTGCATAAATAGATGGTTAAAGTTCTCCAATTAATTGAATTCACACTTCAACACAAAGAAGCCTAGATTGACTGATATTGTCTTAAAATCCTGAGGCCCAAGCTGTCGTTGATTGGCAAATACAACATGGATATGATTAGGATTTGGTGGGACTATTCCATGACCTGATCATGGTCCCTTGACCTGCTCCCCTATGCTATTGTTAACAATGGACTTAGCAACCCCATTCTAAGAAATCCTAGTCTTTCTAAATTACCTTGTCCAAGAATTACATTTTAATCTTCTTTCCTCTAAAGAAGGTGCTTAGATGGTAGATACCATATAAATACCAAATAAGAGAACCACGGTGTCCCCATCAAGCCTTCCTACTCTCAATTTCTAACACAGAAAAGAAAAAAAGGTTAAAGAGAAAGGATATGTTTGTATGAAAAGCTGGAACTAAAATAAAATTTTACCATCTTTCCATAGTTCATTTAATTTTTTTTTTTAGGTCAGTACTGGTCAGAATATAGCAACAGTATTAGGTTGCTAAATCATGCATGTTGAAGATTTCCATCCATTCTCCGTCAATACCAGAAGATCCAACATGGAGTTTTGTTTGCCTCGTGCATATTAAAATGAACTTTGAACACCTTACTAAAATTCGAGGAGGACTAAGTTCTTGGCAAGAAAGAAAGTCTCAACAATCACATTGGTCCATGTGCCACAAAATTAGATAGAGATAAAGAATTAATTACTTTTGAAATTCTCAGTAGTAGGAAGCCACATTATTCAGGAGATTTTGAAGACAAGTTCCATGTTCTGCACTCATATAGGTTCAAGTAGGGGATCTCACACCTGAAATAAAAGCTAGAATGCACTGTTAATTTTTTTTTTTTTTTTTATATCCTTTATATTGATAGGTTGGGGGTGATTGTGATCTCTGCCTATTGTCACAAGATGACAGTATCCGTGAAAATTCTCTTCTCCCAGATCTGCAAACCTTCAACCTCAATGAATCACAGACTGATGCAGTGGTAAGCTCCATTGCTTCAAAAAGTTGCAACCATAAGAGTTCAGTGAAGCTTATTTGGGGTCCTCCAGGTACTGGGAAGACGAAGACAGTTGGTACCTTGCTCTGGGTACTTCTAAGAATGAAATGCAGAACCCTCACATGCACGCCAACCAATATTGCCTTGCTGGAAGTCACATCACGGCTCCTGAAGTTGGTCAAGGAGTCACTTCAGCATCACAATTATGGCTTGGGAGATATAGTGTTATATGGTAATGAGAAGCGAATGAAGATTAATGATCGTCAAGACCTTCATGATGTCTTTTTGGATTATCGTGCCACTGAGCTTGCAAAGTGCTTTGCCCCACTCTCAGGGTGGAATCATCAACTAAAGTCCATGCTACGCTTGCTTGAAGATGCTGGTCCTGAGTATCTTTTTTATTTGGAGGAGAAAAAGAAGGAAAAGCAGGGTGTTTCTCACAATGAGAAAACGGAAGACAAAAACAAAAAAGGGAAAGAAGAGGATATTTCTAAGAAGTTGAGGGGAAAATGCGAGGAACAAAGGAAGAAAAAAATAATCAAGAACTCAAAAGAAAACAAAAGCAAGAAAATATGGCAAGTGAAGATTCTCGCTCAAGACAGTAAACAATTGAATTGCCTGAAACCAGAGGGTCCTTCTGAAACCAAGAAAACTGAAGGGCAGGAGGATGAAAAAAAAGATGTTTTGACAATTGAGGAGTTTATCAAGAAAAGATTCACTGATATTCAGATGGACCTCAAGTTCTTCGTCTTAACTTTGTGTAAACACCTACCTACATCCTTCCTTTCAGTGAGTGTAGTAGAAGACATGTTTAAAGCACTCCATTTGCTTGAATCTCTTGGAAATTTGTTGCATGGGTATGTTACTGATGAAGAGCTGAAGTACATCTTTGTTGGTTCTGAATATTTGAAGACTGCAGTTTGTAGCTCCAATACACTCTTGCTTGATAGGACCAGAAATGAGTGCCTTCAGATTCTCAAATCCCTCAATGAAAAATTTTCTGTTCCTGGTTTTATGGATAAAGCTTCGATTGGGGATTTCTGTCGGCAACGTGCTTACCTGATTTTCTGCACTGCTTCAAGCTCAGCTAAGTTGCACACAGATGGGATGACACCATTGGAGGTTTTGGTTATTGATGAAGCAGCACAGCTTAAAGAATGTGAATCAGCCATTCCCCTCCAACTCCCTGTTGTCCGGCATGCCATTTTGATAGGCGACGAACGGCAACTGCCAGCAATGGTTATAAGCAAGGTTGAAATTTCATCCTCCTTTTCATTACATTGTGTTTCTTGATTATGTGTAGCTCTCTCTTTATTTGGGACCTTTCCATTGGTTAGATTTCGGAGAAGGCTGGATTTGGGAGAAGTCTGTTTGAAAGGCAAGTATCATTGGGGCACAAGAAGCACCTTCTCAATATCCAGTATAGAATGCACCCATCAATAAGCATATTCCCAAACACAGAATTCTATGAAAATCAGATTTTGGATGCTTCAAATGTCAAAGAAAGAAGCCATGAAAGACACTTCCTTCAAGGTAATATGTATGGGCCCTATTCATTTTTAAATGTTGCTTATGGAAGGGAAGAACGTGATGGGCCTGGCAGGAAAAACATGGTGGAGGTGGCAGTGGTTTTTGAGATTGTGAAAAGTCTCTTCAAAGGTATATTTTGCTATTGCTTCTATACATAGTTGTCAAGGCGACAAGGCGAACCAAGGCATTAGAGGCCATCCTAGGCGCTTAGGCTCCTAGGCGAACAAGTGTTGCCAGTGTATTTTTTATTTCTAAAATATTAATGCTATATTAATAAACCTAATCAATATAAGAAAACCAACAAATAATGAATAAAATGTAGGGAATAAGATTTTCGGCGACATCGGCATCACAATCTCAGAGTGGTTTTTAGTACAAAGGTAAAAAACTCTTTTCATATTTTCCGTTAGGGAACTCAACAGCTTGTAACTGATAATCGGGGATGGTTGAATTGCGGGCAAACGGAAACCTTAATAGAGGTACGTGAAATTTTCCATTTAATTAATGATTTATATACACATATGCAACAAGGTGACCACCTAGGCGTCCAAAGCGCCTAAGCACCCAGCACACAAACTATCGCCTGGATGCCTAGGCAATGCCTAGGCATGCGACGCCTTGACTACTATGCTTCTATGAATACTTTCCTTTGAACTGAAAAGTTTCTTCAAAGGTAATATTTCACCATTGATTATTGGAATACCTTTTTTTTAACGGAATTTTTTTCTATTTTCCCTAACGATCAGAAAAGAACTTGTTCATCTTTCTTTTATGGTCATACTATGTGAACGCACTTGTGCATCATCCATTTTCACTGTTACAGCATCAATTGCTTCAAGGCAGAAGCTTAGTGTTGGTGTAATATCCCCATATAAAGCTCAAGTTTTTGCGATTAAAGAGAAACTTGGAGACACATGTGATACACCAAATCACTTCTCTGTGAGTGTTCGGACTGTTGATGGGTTTCAAGGTGGCGAGGAGGATGTAATAATAATATCCACCGTTAGGTCTAATGGGAAAGGATCAGTGGGTTTCCTTGCCAATCTTCGACGTACAAATGTAGCATTGACCAGGGCAAGGTACAAGAACATAGGATATATCTGAGTTAATAATTTTTTAGTTTAACTCTTTCGATTTATCAGTCTTGGTTGCTGTTGATGCAGGTACTGCCTCTGGGTATTGGGGAATGGTCCCACTTTAATCAACAGTGGTTCCATTTGGAGGAAACTAGTCCTTGATGCAAAGGATCGCGGGTGTTTTATTAATGCTGATAAGGACAAGAGCTTAAAGGAAGCAATAATTGCTGGTCTGGTTGAACTTGGTGAATTTGACAAGTTACTTAATATGGATTCTCTGCTGTTAGGTGGAACAAGGTGGAAGGTATGTCACCTGGCTTTATTATGGTTCATGAGTCCATCTTTGCTTAACTTTCTTAATTCATAATTGTAGCTGCATACTTAAGTACTGAAACCCCTGTTTATGGTAATCTTTTGAAAGAACATCTTTTGTGTTTGGGCAAAACCTTTCAGCTGAAATATCTGTCATGTGATGTGGCGGAACATATTAGGCCCACATTTTGTTGGAAGGCACTCCAAGGTTTCCTCATGAGCTAATGTTGAGAAAAATAGAGCTCTAAAAGATCAGCATAGAAGAGTGCACAGTTGTGGTCAGAGTACCGTAGGTGTGTATAGACATTCATGGAAGCATTTGATTGAATGAGTCTGAATCTGGACAGATGGCTAATCCAATCCATGTCCTTTCTATCCAACTATTGGAATAGTGACATTATCTGTCCAGTGGCATGATGAGTGGGCCATTTTGATAAGCTTATCAAAGTTGAAAGGAGTTTTTCTGTTTGTATTTTCAGTTTCAAATGTTTCTGCTTAAGTATGCTTACTTTGTCTGATTATTTTCTTTAATTACTCTAATATCCAATGAGTGGAAAATTTCAGAGATCACAATGCAGGATGAGAAATTGGGACAAGGTCTAAATTTGAGTATTATTAAGATAGTTTCTTAAATAGTCTAGTTGTCTAGTTGGTAATTGGAATAAGTCTTAGTCTTGTTGACTAAGCAATCTTTTCTTTTCTAAGTTAGTTTATCTCATTCTCTAAGTTAGTTTATTTCTTTCTTATTTTGTCTTTTCTAATTTGAGAGACTTTCTTGTAATAGTTGGCTACTATTTTCTCTATAAATACAAGGACATAAGGAGAGGAGAATACACACATTGATTCCCTCTCATTCTTCTCCATTCTCCATTTTCCCTTTCTTTCTTTTCTATTTTGTTACATGGTATCAGAGCAGGTGCCGTTTTGAGAGTCGTTTAGAGGTCATCATTCTGGTGTGCAGCCACCATTGCTGCCTTTGATCTGCTACAAACTTCTTTTGTCATCTGCTACTTAGATTTACTCTCGTGTCTGTTGCTACTGCTCTTTCCTATTAGTTTTGTATGCAATCAACCAACCGCAAAATCTATATACTGATCCATTAATACAGATCTAATTTCCTACTCTACTATTTCTTATATTTTGTTGATCTACTATTGCTGTCGTCTTGATATGCTATAAGTACCTATCGATCAAATTGTTACATATTTTGTTGATCAAATTGATCCATTAATACAAAAAATTTGTTGATCAAATTGATCCATTAATACAAATCTATATTTTGTTGATCAAATCTGATTTTCTTTTGATCTGATCAGTCCATCGATTCAAATCTGATTTTTTGGTTCTGTCCTGTTCTGGGTGGTAGCCATAACCCAACGAAATTCTTGGATCTCTCCCATCTCAGAGCTTTCATATGCTGCATCGCATGGAAGAATAGGCTTCCATTATCGAAATACCGGGTTCTGTTTCCTGAAGTTTTTTTTTTCTGTTTTCGATGATTTGCTGATTTCTGCCATATGCTGCTGATATCAAAACATTGCTGCTGATCTGTTTGCCTGTTCCAGTGCTCGATGCTTGCTGCTTTTTTTTTTAGAAATTGATTCCTGATGGCTGGTTTGAAGATCTCGATAACTGCTGCCCCATATTTTTCAGAAATTGCTACTACTTTGATTGGCTGTTACAAAGACTGATCTGCCCTTCATACTACTATTTTTGGTATTGCTTGCTGCTAGGATTAATTCATCCCTTAAGATTTTGCTTGTTGTCTAGCCATTATCGAGATCATAGATCTGTGGCTTCCGTCTCTGTTTTCAGCCCAAGGAAGAAAATGACTCAAGTCACGATATAAAGTAATAATCTCCCATTATTTCCTGGAATATTCTTAGATGATATACATAATTCTGGTTTGTCCTATTTTCACCCCTTCTTCCAAATTTAACCTGTTTCTTTACATAAATTCCTATTATCCTAAAGGGCCTATTTGCTTGACTCAAGGGAGATTTAACAGTTCTGATTAATTACAAAATTGTCATTCTTTTCTTGTTAATTACCTGGGTTCCATGGTTGAACTCTTGAAATATTCCAAAAATTATCATATTACCACTGGATCCATTTGTTCTCTTTCTAAGGGTTTGTTTGTCTCTCCAGTATATCCCAAATAGTTTTGCATACCTCATAACTTTGGATCCAACCGTCAGATCGACTTCAAATTTGGAAATTAATTACAACTGCTCTTGCGTATGAGATTTCTTATGCTGTGTATCCTTAGAGATGCTGCTTACTACTACTACTACATATGATGATGGATTACTTTTTACTTGCATCTTCTATATTATTTGTTCATGTGGCATGCTCCACGTGAGGGGGAGATTAAAGATTTTTATTTGCTCAAGTCATCAGTTGAAGATTATTATTATTTGTTGGTTCGTGTCTACTCATGGAAGAGACACTTTTTTTTTCTATCTTGCTCATGTTGGAGCCTACTACTACCTTGCTCATGTTGAAGCCTACTACTACCTTGCTCATGTTGGAGCCTACTACTACCTTGTTCATGTTGAAGCTTACTACTGTTGTCGTAATGCAACTTCTACTTCTATTGCACGTGATGCAACCTCTATCTACTTGCTGCACGTGATGCAACCTACTACTTTTGTTCTTGTTGGAGTCACTACTATTGTTGTTCCTGCTACAACTGCTATTGCTGCTTCTATTGATACGGGTTCAAGGTGAAGTTTATGCTGCTATTGCTATTTGGTTCACAGTGGCCTATACTGTGCTACTACTACTCCTGTTGCTGCCGCTGCAACATTGTTCCATGCCGAGCTCTCACATTCTCTCATGCTCCAGCTTGAGGGAGGGTGTTAAGGTAGTTTCTTAAATAGTCTAGTTGTCTAGTTGGTAATTGGAATAAGTCTTAGTCTTGTTGACTAAGCAATCTTTTCTTTCCTAAGTTAGTTTATCTCATTCTCTAAGTTAGTTTATTTCTTTCTTATTTTGTTTCTTTTAATTTGAGAGATTTTCTTGTAATAGTTGGCTATTATTTTCTCTATAAATACGAGGACATAAGGAGAGGAGAATACACACACATTGATTCCCTCTCATTCTTCTCCATTCTCCATTTTCCCTTTCATTCTTTTCTATTTTGTTACAAGTATAAAAGGAACAGGGAAGTTTTGACTCAAATTGAGCCTTCTTTGAGGAGGAATTTACAAGTTAAATGGCAATTTACCTAACTATTGATTCCCATCCCCAATACTTTCTTAAAAGTCTTTGACTGAAAAACCTGTGAAAACTATGAAACAGTGACTGGGAGAATCGATTTCATTGATTAAGTTGCATTTTGTTTAAGGTTTTTGTTAGTTTTAAGTCTTAATAAATTTCGAATACAATTATTTTTTTAGTTTATTTAGGAAAACTCTTCTGTCTTTAGATATCTAATATTCCTAAGCTGTTTAAGATTTTAATTTTCTACTGGATGTAGCCTCATCCTTGTGCCATTAAATAAAGAGCCTGCTATTACATTGCAAAATGAACTTTCTGCAACTCTATCCTAGAAAAAACAGTTGCACAGTCTGAGTTTAATGTGACCTTGAATTTGTTTCTTGGACTGAATTTTTTTGTGCATGTAAATTGATTTTCTCTCGTCTTATTGTTGTACATTAAACAGGTCTTTTCCATCGTTCCCTTTTTCCTCTTTTCAATCTTTAGCAGTCACCTCTCTCTCTCTCTCTCTCTCTCTCTCTCTCTCTCTCTCTCTCTCTCTCTCACACACACACACACTAGATGAAAAGTTGCATTTGATTTAATGTTCAACAGGTTCTATTCAGCAATGATTTCTGGAAATCCATGGCTAAAATAAGAAGGATTGATACTCGGAAAGAAGTGATTGCTCTTTTAATGAAGCTTGCAAGTGGTTGGCGACATCCCCAGAAGCGGGAAAACCTCCTCTATTTAACGGATGGCATTTCTTCTGAGCTGCTGAAAGTATACAAGGTCGATGGGTTACTCAATCTTGTCTGGAATGTTGATATTATAGGAGAAAATTTCAAGTACATCCAAGTCTTGAAAGTGTGGGATATTTTACCATTGGAAAAAATACCAAAACTGGCTAAGCAACTAGATGTTCTCTTTGGAAATTATACAGTAGACGATGTGAACCGCTGCAAGTTCAAATGTGCTGAAGGGTAATTACATGATCATTCTACTTAACTTGTATTTTTCAAATAATATATGTATGGTACATTACGTTTGAATGTTATTATGGATGGAAAATCTCATGTTTTGAACTTCTGCTCACTAGGAAATTGGAAGTTCCAAGGAGTTGGGAAATCTCAGGCCCTAAAACAATGATGAACCTGCACAATCCTGAACCTCTGCAGTATTTGTCAAGTCAATTTGCTTCACTCAATCTGGTGAAGGAACCAAATGCATCAAGACCAGTAAATGGGTGAGTATTAACTTTGAGGTATTATTCGTACATTGATCTATATTTTACCAAAGATCATTGTGAAGTATGTAGCTATCCAATAAGGCATTATGGGAATATTCTTGTGAGAGGTCTTCTTTGGAAGTCCGAAGAGCTATATGCTGAACACATTGAATTGGTTGATCAGATCAACCGACTCAAACATGCTAAGTGGTCTTGTCATCGGTTCAGTAAGAGCTGCAGATTTTGTCATTACGGTCCAAAATTTTAGTTTCTGGACAATGAGATGCAGATTGTATTGCTGTTCAGTAGGGACACATGATACATCTTCTATGGTTAAATAACTGAAGATCGACTTGATGGTTTACTTAAATAACTGATAATTCTTGTCCAATGGAATCAGAGTTAGAGAATGCAAAACCAACGGTCCGGCTGAAACTACAAAGACGAAGCGAAGGAGCCATAGAGGGATACTGAAAGGTGGTAAGTTGTACAAAATCTAAAAATTCAATGGAACCTGACTTTTTTTTATTTACAGCAAATTACCTAATAGCTAACTAGTTTGGAAAGAGGACAGTAGCATAAATGACATGCATTTAGATTTTAGAGCTGAGTTTTCAACTAATGAGAAATATAATCCTAACATATGTATTACCAATTTAGCAATGCTCAACTAGGTTGAAATAGAAGTCAGTAATAGAAGACAACATTTGACAGGTAATGTATGCAGGAAGCTTCAGTATTCTCAAAATGATAACAGCTATGTTTTAATGCATGAGAAACCTGTTTCATGGGATTCAGTAACAACTCAATATAGAAGAAATAGAAAACTAACTATTAGCTATATATCAAAGGGGTAGGTCCGAATTCTGTCAACAAGGATGTTGCCAAAGAAACCAGAAAACAGAACAGGAACAAGAGACAGCAATATATGGTTAACTGTCCAGCTAGGTTAGGTGTTATGAACAGAAAATATATATATATATATAAAAGAAAACAACTCTTTCTATGAAATTGTAATAGGAAATTAAATGACAGAAGAAAAATAAACATGAACATAAATTTGCTGGCTAAAAAGGGCAGAGAAAGTATAAACAGAATTCCGTAGAGGGAATTGCAGTGGAGATATGAACTTATATGAAAACAAACAGAAATGGGGAAATGCTAATTTCGTGAACTGTAGAGTGGAGGGAATTAGGTGTTTCAGAAAAATTAGAATAAAGAAGTAAGAAGATTACAGAAGAGGGGTAGTAGGGATTCAGAATTAACATAAAACGGAGGAAGAAGAGAACAGAAATTGAGAGAGATAAGAGAGATACTTACAGCAAGAGAGAGAACTCCATTTCATTTCATTAATCATTGCATTCTTTTTAATAGAAAAAATAGAAGACATATAGAAGCCTACATAAACCGTATGGGAGTTAGGAGGGAGGGCGCAATTCAGAAACTGCATAGCTAGTTGCAACTACCAGGTTTCAGAAAAAAAAAAAAAAGAACCGGAAATATCCAATACGTGGAAGAAGGGAGGGGGGGGGTTAGTTACAACCAAAAATAAATAAATCAGAAAGAACTATTCTAAAATAGAAATAACATAAATAAGTACAAAAATAGAAATAAAATAATTTCAGAAATAAAAAATAAAATAAAATAAAACTGAAAAATGCTGTAATTAAAAAAATAAAACTTCTGCTGAAAAGGCTGCTGTGATGTCCTCATCAAGGGGTATGGCCATAAATTGAACTTTAGATTAACTACCTACTTTAAGGCAAAATGAACTTTGTGCTACCTGCCTAGAGTCGGGATTTTGCACTGCCCACTGTCATTGTGCTACGTGGACTAGTGATGTGGCTATTCTTACTGTTGGATAGAGGGCACATGGTCTAGATTAATCATATTTCAAATTTTATAAACTAATTCAATCAAATACCCTCCCATTTATTGGCATGCATCCATGTTTATGTCAATGCACTATCATTGGTTACTCTAATCAAAACTATGCACTCTCTACACTCCTAAATTTTCAAAGATCTTTTATACAACTTGATTGAAATTTGAAATGTCTTGTTGTATCGAAAGGAAAACATCACCTCTATAGAGTATTGGTGGTGGGATGATGAGGTTCAAGTAGCCATTAAAGTTAAGAAAGATTGTTTTAACACATAATAAAAGGCTAAGGATATAGAAGATCTAAAAAGGTATAGACTTGTCAGAAATGAAGTAAAAAAAATTGTAGGAAAAGTAAGGGCGAAGAAATATGAGATCGTTATAACAATCTGAGTACAAAGAAAAGAGAAAATGCTATCTATAAAATAGCTAAGATGAGGGAAAGGAAGAGTAGAGATTTAGACCATGTTAGATGTATTAAAAGTGTAGATGGTAGAGTTCTAGTAAGGGATAAAACATTAAAAAGAGATGGAATAATTATTTCTACTACCTACTAAATGAAGACACTTCAAGAATTAGTCTCTCAGAAGGCTACATTACCCACCAAGACACCACATATCATAGATACATATACAAAATTAGGGTGACAGAAGTAAAACAATCTTTAAGGAGGATGAATGTAGGCAAAGCCCTTAGTTCAGATGAGATCGCAATAGAAGTTTGGAAGAACCTAGTAATCTATAGAGTATCTTAGCTAACTAATCTATTCAATAAGGTTATGAGCACAAGGAAATGTCAGATGAATGGAAAGATAAAAGTGACATAAAGTGTTGCAATAACTACAAAGGCATAAAACTAATGAGTCATACTATGAAAATATGGGAGAAAGTTATTGAAACTCGCATGAGACAAGAAACTATTATTACGGAGAACCAGTTTGTTTTTATGCTAAGTAGACCTTCAATAGAAGCTATTTACTTGCTTAGGAGACTCATGAAAAAATTTAGAGAAAGCAAGAAAGGCTTCCATATGGTTTTTATTTGTTGGGTTTGGTGTCTTGTATTCTATGGGGTCCACATGATTATTGAGTTTTTACTTGTATTAGGGTTTGGGTCTTCTACATGTACAGGGGTAAATCAGTAATTATGTGGGGATTAGGGTATTTAGGTTTGCCTATATATTGTCTCTGTATGGGAAAAACCTAGGTAAGCCTGACAAAGGAGACAAGCCTTTCAGGTGGAGAATTGGAGAGGTTTATTGGGAATAAAGATTTCTCTTTTCTCTGGTGGACGTAGGCATCCCACGATGGGGGGTTAAACCATGTTAATTCTTCTTGTGTTTTTCTTCTTGTTTGCGCCGTCTCCAATCCTAACATTATTGACTTAAAAAAAATCTGTAACAGAGTCCTTAGAGAGTTAATCTGGCAAGTACAATAGAAGAGAAGTGTTTCAAGCAAATATATGGGCATAGTCAAGGATATGTATTATAATG
The DNA here is from genome assembly GCA_028583415.1 of Protea cynaroides. Lineage (NCBI taxonomy): Eukaryota > Viridiplantae > Streptophyta > Magnoliopsida > Proteales > Proteaceae > Protea > Protea cynaroides. The sequence continues at coordinate 32,079,979 of CM053268.1, forward strand.
TGGTGACTAGTGTGAGAACCGTAGAGGGTCAAAGTAGTGAATTCCCAATTACAATTCAGTTACATCAAGGATTAGCTTTAAGTCATTATCTATTTGTCCTCATTATGGATGATTTAACTAAAGACATTCAAGATAAAGTTCCTTGGCGCATATTTTTTGTTGATGATATTGTTTAAGTGGATGAGACAAAAGCATGGATTAATGACAAGTTAGAGTTATGGAGATAAACATTGAAATTAAAAGGTTTTAAGATAAGGAGAACGAAGACAAAGTATATGGCGTGTAATTTTAGTCACACAAGGACGGATAATGAGGTGGTGAAAATTGATGAGAGAGATACAACAAAGTGATTATTTTAGGTATTTAGGTTTAATTATAAATAAATAATGTTTGATATAGAGGATGATGTTTCGCAGAAGATTAAAATAGGATGGATAAAGTGGAGTGATGCATCTGAAGTGTTGTGTGGTCGGCATATTCCTTTAAAACTTAAAGGAAATTTTTGACAGTCATTCGACTGGCTATGATGTATGGTGCCGAATGTTGGGTAGTTAAGAAACAAATGTTGGGTAATTAAGAAGCATCATATAAATAAATTTAGTAGAGCTGAGATAAGGATGTTGAGATGGATGTGTGACAAAACTAAGAAGGATAAGGTGAAAAATGATCTTATTAGAGCTGATTTGGGAGTAGCACTGATTCATGATTAACTATTAGAAAGTCGTTTGTGATGATATGACCATGTTAAACAAAGATCGTTAGATGCTCCAATACGGAGGATTGATTTGATTCAAATCGAAGGACCTAAAAGATCTAGGGGCAAACCTAAGGGAGGTTGTGAGGAAAGACATGCATAGCTTAGGCAGGAAACAAAGAGTTCCTAATTTATTTGCAGGTTTTGATATGCAAGGTATCTGCATTAAACTTTACATATTCTTTCTGAGGTTGGAGATCTGATGTCTTACTCTTCCATGAAAATTTTTCCTGCAAGCCATGAAGCAAGAAATTTCCTACTAGCTGGTTTATTATACACCCATATGGACCTGTTTATGTTTCCCAAAAAATATAAAATAACACAAAACAAATTGTGATCCACTTTAAGATCAATCCCTTTTCACCCTATATAAAACTGTGTTGGTACTCTCTGCAACTAGAGGTTTTAATCAGCCAAATTCTGGAATTTGGTCTTTGAAACCGGAATTTAAAATTTTAACCATGTGTCACTTAAGCACACATGTAAGCTCTGTTTTTTTCCCCTATGGCTCCGTTTGTTTTGACTTAGAATTTTACATGAAAATTTTAAATGCAACATTTTACATGTTAAAATTTTTCCAATGTTTGTTTCCAAGAGGTGAAAAAAAGATGAACTTCCATTTCCCTGAGATGTCACTATATTTTACATCTTAGAAACAAACATTGGAAAAAAATTTACATTTAAATTGTTGCATGCATCAAAACAAATAGAGCCTATGTGAAGTATCGTTTGCATGGAAAATTGTACAACAAAACAAACAGGGGCGTTGGAAAATGTTCTTGTAAAATATCATTTGCACTGAAAATTTTATTACTAAACAAACAGGGCCTTAGAAGATAAAAATTCAGTTCTGTCAATGATTCACAAATTGACCCCCCAATCCAGACAGTAAATCATGTATTAACTAATTGTTGGGAGATTTTTATTTTTATTTTTTATTAAGAAAAATATGATAATTTAATTCAGGAGATGAAGAAACCATATTCCTGTTGTTTCTTTTAAAGATCAATTACAAATCATACTCCTCATTTTGTGTAAGAATATGATAGACTTTTAGGTACTAGATTTGATATTATTGTGTTCAATCTTGTGGGAAGACCAAGGATCTACAGCTTCCTTCAATTGCTTATGATTAGCATGTAAAACATTGTTGATATATGGTCTGGTCGCTTGTGCTTGTTGAATGCAGGGATAAGAGTTGGTAGTTCAAAAACTGCCAAAAGCATTTCAAGAAGGCTTCTGCGTTCATCTGCATCAAAGATGGATCTCTGAAAGTATCAAAAATCATTCTATTAAGGATATTTGCTTAGACATCTTTCCATCCTATATTTACTATTGCTCCGTTTGTTTTGATGTAAGGTAAAATTTTACGTGTAATATTTTATATGTAAAAAAAATTTCAATATTTGTTTCCAGTAAGTAAAAAAAAGAAGTTCTTTTTCCGTCCTCCTTAAATATCACTATATTTTACTTCTTGGAAATAAACATTGAATTTTTTTTTATATATTTTTTTTTGAATATATAAAATGTTACACATAAAATTTTATGTCAAAACAAACGGAGCATATAAGATTTTGCCATTGATATGATAGAACGATGATACCAGTGTACACAAATATAAACCAAAGCAAGCCCAAACAGCTCTCAAGGTTTTCTCTCCAATATTCAGAGCCACAATCGGCTTCTTGATCCTTTCCAGTACTTTTGTTTAACTTGTTTCCACTTTGCTTGCTTTGCAATGGTGTCATCTGACAGTGGCTTTTCAATGCATCTCTGTTACCCTCATCCACCCAACCTCCAATGAAGTGAATTTCTGTCTGGATCAAACTGACTAAAAACAGTTTTTCTGCCATTGAAACTCAGTTTCTTCCTAAGCTGCGTTGTCATGATCTTTATAAGTAGGTAGATTGTTCACAAGCTCCATCTTAAACAATTCCAGGCGATCATGCATGGAAGCAGAGGGATCAACTTGCTCCAAGCTTGGACCACTGTCACATTAGCTGAATCAAATTTATTTATTTATTTTTTTAGTCTAACTGGTATGTAATCTGTTAGGAATTAACAACGTAGTAGAAGAACAATAGCAAAAGAAATGACGTAAGATAACATAACACAAGGATTTTACGTGATTTAGTCAATGGCAGAGCGACTCAGATGCATCAGATTTTCTAACTCAGATTCCCTATGTGTTCCGTTTAAACTTAAAAAATATATATATTTTTTTTGACAATCATTACCTAACATGTTTATTTAAACAATTCTAAATAATTATAAATTTGGTTATGAAATTTTAATCTACTTTGCAGTCCAATCCTATGATTTAAATACAGAGTGTTGGTTCTATTATTCTCACTAATAAATGATTTCTTCATTGATGCCGGGCCCACAAGCTAGTTGAGAAGGAGTTTTTTTTTATTGGTAAATAGCTGAGAAGGAGATGATTGAACATATTCATGGTGATTTATTTTATTTAGAATATTATTACATAATCATATCCTTTAATCTTCTATCACAAGTAGTATTCGATAAGCATGATTTGTTAGCTTGTTTTTATGAGAGTTGTTTTAGATTGGGTTTGTCGGCTCAGATTTACTCAAATTTCAGGTGTTAGCCGTCTAGTGGGGTAGCCGCCCCTCCCAAACCTCTGGGAGGAGAGGATGTGGATCCTTTTTGTTATCATGTAACGTTTTTTGAAAATCAAAACCTTTCTTAAAGTGTTTTCAATCAAAACTATTGATTGGCTTCCAGAGTTCATAATAAGGTCTAAAATATTGTTATCGGCAATAATTGATCTCACCAATCAGCAAGCGACTTGTGGTGGGACATGTAAGTAGGAGAATCTGTCGCCTCAGAGGTCAGACAAGTCAACATCCGATCCCCACATCCTCGGACAGTTTTAAAGGTACACCAGGCAGTTCACAGTCGTTACCCATGTCCAACACACACAAGACCGAATGTGCACCGCATTGAATGGGTAACTGTCTGACATGTATGACATAACCATCGGACATAATTCCACTCAGAAGTAACAGATGACATATACGATGTAACCGCTGAACAAGTAACTCCACTCAAGGGTAAGTCCGACTTTACACCACCCGATACACCTCCCTATAAGTAGAAAGATTCCAAAAGGTATAGGGATCGAACTTTTTACACTTAAACTCACTCTACAACCCCACCTACTCAAAGCTCGTAATATCATACCAAGTTCTATATTTGTTTGTTGTAGGAGCTCTGACTTAGGCATCGAAGTGACCAAAGGGTCCAAAACCCGATCTCCTTTGCCTTTCTCTCGTTGTTTACATGCACGAACATATACAGGATACATGTCAATACAAAATTAAAATAAAATTTAAAATTTAACACATGCCTAATCTAAACCATGTCTTGACTATACACTGAATGGATACATTATTTGTCCAATGTGATAGAATAGTTACCTATTTAAAAAGATATGACAGAACACCTTATGACAGTAATAATTTCACTCATTTTAATGTTAGTATTCTTTAGTGATTTTAAAAATCTTTTAAATTCTTTTAAATATGGTATATAATCAACGAATTAGATCAGATCATTGAAAATGAAAATATTTGGCTTGATTTTATTTTGATGCCTGCGTGGGGGCCATACTCCCCACCTCTCTCCTCTCACGTCTCTCTTTCCTTCGTCGATGCAAGCCGGAGGAGCCTTCAACCTCTAAGGTTGGTTCCTCCACCTTCCTCTGCTTTCTTCTATTCTCTGTTTTCCTTCCTCTAATTTTCTCTCTCTTTTGTTTTTTGGATAAGTTTCCTCCAATTCTCATTGATTAGGTATATTATTGCAAACCACTGAGACTCTGAAATATGAATCTATTCTAGAGACTTCAGCTTCATTGGGTCCTATTGATTGAGTTTCAACAAGTGAAACCAAGAAAATCCTCTGCTTGGTTCTGGTTATCGAAGGCTTTGTTTGGTTGCAAGGGGAATTGAAGGGAAGTGAAATTTATATATTTTAAATGAAAACTTTTGTAATGGTTACAGCACATGCTATCACATTAATATCTAACTAATTCTAAATTATTTCACATTTAATTATTAACTTACATTTTATTTTGCATCCAAATCCCTCCCATTTGAAAAGAAAAATAAATTTTACATCTTATAATTATCATTACTAAATATGTTAAGAAATGTAAAATAAATTTTGCTATCTTATGCAATCATATTGGATTACCACTATAAAAATTTTCATTTAAAGTATAAATATTTCACTTCCCTTTCCTTCAATTTCCCTTGCAACCAAACAAAATCGAAAGGTAGAAGAAGAAGAAAAGAGGTCTATTTTATGGTCTTTCCCTTTTACCCCTGCCTTTTAACCTTTATTCTTGACTTATCCACTAATCTTGTTTCACATATCTCTAAGGGATCGAAAATGAACATCTGTTTTTCTTTTATCTATGGGAAACAAATATTGAAATTTTTTTTTACCTATAAAATGTTATATGAAAATTTAACATCAAAACAAACGGAGCTTTAAGATTTTCATATTTTCTAAAATATCCTTTTACTTTGAACGAAATTCCATGTGCACGCAAAACTGTGAATTTTCTGGTTTGCAGGAAAGTTTTGTCCAATCACCACTATGTCTTGTTGTTTACCCATGGAGTTTGCAGTTTTGCTGCAATTATAAAATAATCACTCTCCTATAGATTTGAGTGTTATCATCCCTTGAGTGTTCTATTGTTTGGGTGGACCCATTAGTAGATGAAATTAAGATTTGCCAACCCAGGTTTCGCATCATTTATATAATATACCAGTTTTTTTGCTGAATTCTTCATCTCGAACGACCGGATTCATTTAGGGATCACCTTGGCCATTCGGTTTAGGCTACCTCGGGTTCTCTCTATTTCTCTTCAGCAAAGCTTGGAGAAGCCCTTGCAATCAAAGCTGTTCCGTCTGCTGCTATTGATGATAATTTACTAAAGTTGTTATTGAGTCCGATTGCAATGAGGTCATTAAGCTGATTTCAAGACCGGAGTTGGTAGTGGAGATGGATTTGCAGCTGATTATTGAGGACATCAGATCTCTTTTGGAATTTTGTGAATCCTATTCTTTGAAATTTATTTCAAGGAAGCTAATATGGTAGCTCATTTCCCTTGTCCAGAAGGCCTTTTCATCTATGGGGACAATCGATTGGCCACATTCCTCTCCTTGGCTTCATGAGTTATGTATGAATGATGCCTCCGCTTGTACCCGTTCTTTTTTCTGAAATATTTGTATTTTTACCAGAAAAACAAAAGTCTGTGGTATTAAGTTCCGAAAAAAATTTCCCCTTTACATGTTGGATTTTACAGCAGAATGAAGCTTTTCCTTTTATTGGTAGTCATAGTTGCAATGTAGTTTGTTCCAGTTGTTCTCCTACTGAGTCAATTACAAACAATGCCTTCGAATCTGAATTAATAAATGATGGTTGATAGGGCCCTAAGCCTGTGTTATTTAAACTGGAAATATGGAAACCAAAATCTTACTCTTTTATCTGTTATTATCTCTTGTCCTAAACCTGTTTCTTTACTCTCTCTCAATTGGAACTTGAAGAGCCAACCAGCTTTAAAGCATGGTTAGCAAACCAGGTTTTCTGAATCGATTCGCCATTCGAAAAACCTGAAGGTAGTGTAAAGCACTAAAAATTCTGAATACTAGATATCAGAATTATGAGGGTGAAACCAAGAAGTAACCTTACCAGGGTTGCTGAAAGCAGGAAAGTGACCATATTCTTTGAAAATTGCAGAGGAATTGGCCAAGTTAAATCCAATGTATTTTTGTTGCTTTCACTGATATTAGCCAGCCAAAAGAGTTGGATAGTAATTAGCTTAATCTATCAACTATGACTGATTCATAAATTCAATCTCAGTCTGTAATTAAAATCCTAAATAAAGCACTGCATGTTCTCTGCAAGCCTTGTCCAAATTTTTAAAAACTAGAATCAGTAGTTCACTAAGAAAATCTACTGTGCCTGGTTCATCCACACACACACATAAAGCCAATCTTACTATCTTAGTCTCTGAGTTAAAATCCTAAATAGAGTACAGTTTTCAAGTAATTGCCTTTTCTTGGTTTTGCCAAAGGGCAATGGGAAGAGACAAGTCTAAAACAAAGGTATTCGTCGATACCATAGGTTTGATCTGATCCTGTAGAATCTGACCAATTTTCTCATTAAGCGAAGTATACAAAATAAATCAGATTGATTTTTCAATCAAAAGTACTATGTGAAATCTTTGGTTTTTTCCCTCTTCCTCTGTCTCTATCCCATAGGTGCAGTGTTTGAATCAATAGAGGACCCTTTCTTCTGTATGAATCGATATTATTACATTCAAGTAATTGCAAGTACCGAATGCTCCTGGAAAATTGGAGAGCTCGTGACTCAAACCCTAATACACATTTTTAAAAACTAAAATCAGTAGTTCACTAAGAAAACCTACTGTGCCTGATTAATCCACGAAAACACATATAAAGCCAATCTTAGTCTCTGAATTAATATCCTAGAACACTGAAAGTTCTCTGCAAGGATGGAGAACTCATGACTCAAACTCATGTACACATTGTCAAAAACTAGAATCAGTAGTTCACATGATGGAAGTATTAATGACTGGAAAGGAATACTCAAATTATTTGCAGCCCTTCCAAGAGTTTTTGGAGACTCTCCTACATAGTTTCTTCACATTGTTGCTTGTGCTTATGTTTTGTTTGTGTAAATTATCATTTACAACCCTAACTAATTTGCAAGATGCATCTTGGATTGTCTGGCTACAGAAGGAAATAGTTGGAAGATCAAGACACAAAAGCAAACCAAGCCTACAACAGTCATATAGATCGCCAAAGATCTTCCAGAGCATTTAAAATCCTTTCAAGACAGTGGGCAACTTCTAATTGATATAAAGCTCATAAATGAATTGGGATGAGGGAAAGAAAATTCATAAAAATTCTATAAATCACCTACACTTTACAGGATGAAGAGGGACAATCTATTGCAGGAGGATTATCTTTCATCTAACAGTCTAATCAAAATCTAAAACTTTCCAAGATTTCAATCTAAAGATCAAACTTGCTCATCCACCCTTGTTCACTTCCAATTAACTATGAATGCATAATTATCAAAAGACCCAAATCCAGTAGATTCATCAGCTTCTCTACTTCAAGCAACAGGCAAACATCTAAAATGAACTAAAAAGTGGATGAATGGAATGAGATTTGAATTAATTGAGCATAAAACCTTAAAAAGACACTGCTTTAAATTTGGAACAGAAGGATTCCATTATTTTCTTTGCCACAAAAAAGTGGATACAATTGAGAAAGAAGTATTGAGTGAAAAATTACAAAAGGCCAAAAAAAAAAAAAAAAAAAAGAGGGAAAACAAAGAACCCTCTTACGAATTCTTCAATTCCTCCATGAGAGCTTCTTCCAACAAATTTTCTGACTCCTCCATCAATTCAGGACTCAATCTAAACATCAAAACACAAAACTCCATCTGATTAAGAGCTCCATCACCATCCATATCACCTTCCCGCAACATAGACAACAATTCGTCATCTCTCAACCCCTGCAACCCAAGTAAAGCAGAATTCCTCTTCAAGCTTTCAAATGTGATGACTCCCTTAACAGGATCCATCAATAACTGAAACCCCTTACAGAGTTCTCCAATCAAACCCTCCCCACCCAATTTTTCAGCCATAATCGGCAAATAATCTTCAAACTCGACTGCTTTTCTTCCTGCCATTCCTGAATCTTCAAGTTCTTGAATGAAACCGATGAAAAGAAGATAAGAGAGAAATCAAACTGATTGTGGATGAGAAGTAAGAGGAGCACAGAGAACTAAATAATGGAAAGAACTAAAGGGGTTCCTGGAAAGAGAGTCCATTGGATGCCAACGAAGAGTACGCGGTGCTGGGTGGTTTCGTTTGTGCAGAATGCAGTTACCTCTCGCTTTCGCAGAAGACTCCTAGGGGTAAAACTGTCAATAAATCAAACAAAGTAGCTGATTCTAATATTTTATTCTATGAATGCAAGCTGTCTTGAGAAATTGGACAGCTGGGTTTAAACTCTTTTACTAAAATACCCTCATACTTTAAACTTATTTACCTTGGAGTCCAAAAAAGCCATGGAAATCTAGAGATGGGGCAATGACTTGTCATATGATTGTATGATCCTAGCCGTCCAACAAGTGGACTTATTGACCAAATAACCATCGATTTGGAACTATATCTTTAAACTATGGGCCCTACAAAGACCATCTCCTCTCTGGCTCATAAATCATAATCTTCAATTCTTTGAACCATGAAAGAAAAATTCAACATGGAGACCGGCTGCCCCTCAAGTTTTAAAATATAAACTCTCCGAAATTTTGTGAAATGCTGACGACAAGGTATGATTTAATTGATGACGTCACCCATCTCATCAGCTAAGGTATTTCCTATCTATCTAATACGTAACAGGTAATGGAAGAAAATTCTTATTATACGGTCAACTTAGGAGCATATTTTCCTCCCAGCTCCACCTAATTTTGGCATTTATTTATTTATTTATTTTGTATAATTGTTGGGAAAGGAACTCTTCTTCGGTTATGCAATCCCTTCAGTCATGATTGGTATACGCACAGAGTAATTCCAAGTTTGACGATTGAAGGTATTACCATCAAGCACTGAGCATGCAAGGGGAATACGGGAGAAGGGAAGAGATGTCATGATGTTAGGGAAAGAGAGAGGAATAAAAATTGAACAGATGCGACAAGTTTTATTTGACTCGGGTAAAAACATTGAATCACTTGACAGCCAAACAGAAGGAGCTCGTCTCAAGTTGACTAGTTCCTCTAGCCGTAATCCAATGGCTGGAGTTCACTCCATATGTATACTAATGTATTGGTATGATGTTGAATGAGTCCAGTCACTAGATCACTCATTGGATCAACTGCTCAGCTTGAGACAATCTGAACGACTGAACCTGAGCCAAACTGGTGTAGTAATTTTTTTAAGAAAAAGATAAAAATAAAATGACCATATATACTTTTGGGTATTCACTTCATTTAGTTAGGTATAGGAGTTTTTCTTCTAGTACTCAAGGATGTTTATTTTGGAGGTGTATATGATACTTAGGCTCTCTGGAAGATTTGAGAAAGAATATAAATTCTCGTGATTTTATTCAAAAATAAATTATCCATTGAAAATTTGGATTATGGAATCATGAAGCCTTCTTCTTTTTTTTTTTTTTTTTTTTTTGAGAGTTAGGTCAAGACTTCCAATTGAATGAGTAAAAAATCCATGGATGAAGATACAAGAGAGTAGGTACATGATTATTGACCAAGTTTTATCAAAAAAATGTTTCACTTGTGTGAATGAGTTGAAGTCAAAACCTGATTTTCCAAGAAAAACTTAGTATGAAACATAAAACCATAATAACTTGCACGTGATTTTCAACTTTCTTTTATTTGCACGTTTGTGAAAGCCTAAAAGTATAGTGATTCAAAGGTCTTGCTCTAAATTCTTAAATAATTCCATTTGTTGTATACCACCCCGCAAAACAAAGGATTGGTATGGATTACTTGCTAAATTTAAAGAAATCAATGATATCATATACACATCCTATATGGTTCTATTTTATATCACATAAAAAGGTGATATAATTTGACCATTAGATATATTGGGAATGGTTTAGATTAGATTTGTGTCATATTATATTGAAATGAACTAGTCGTCCACGTCAAACATTGCTGACGTGGCCGTTTTCTAGTCATGGAATTGCAACTTTCATTCCATTTCCGGATCCCAGTTTATCAATGTAGCAGCTTAGGCTGCCGCTTCTGGTTTAATTTCGAACTCCAGCTTAGAGGTACCTTCTATAGCTAAGACTAAGTGATAAATCTAATCATGTACCTTCCCTTGTATTGACATGTGTTTACTCATCAGATGAAGTAAGAGATGATCATAGACGAAGTGTGAGGCTTCAGAACCACCATGACCCTCATAAACCCCAACGAAAGTGGCATGGGGGATCCTCAAGGATCTAGTTAGCTTGCACAACGGCGCTTGAGAACCAGAAAACATCAAACTAGAGAGAGAGAGTGTGTGTGTGTGTGGGTGTCTATGCGTATGTGTTTGGTACTGGATAACAAGAATATGGAGATCTTTAGGAAGCAGAAACAGAGAGGAGATAAGCATTGGAGAATAGAAAGGTAGAAAGAAAATATGGAAATAAAAAATACGGTATAATATTTGAGGAATAAAGCCTGTATAATGTATTTTGTAGAATCATCCCTCAAAATCTGTCTTTATACTACGAGATACATACTTATATCAAAAGTTATTGAACGATCAATATATGTGCTCGCACGTGAGATCCCATTACATGCACAACGCTAGGATATACAACATTTTCCCATATAAATATATACATTATAATTTATATACAATACATATTATTTAACCCATTCCCTGTAAACCCATCCAGCCCACCCCAATATATTCACCCAAGGCACATTCCCATTCTCTACTTTTATAAGGAAATAATTTATTATTTTTGTACATTTAACTGGTTTTTCTTTATGTCAAATCTCATTAACATTGCGCATCGATGTCCATCAGATCAGTGCAAAATCTAAACTCGTCTAGAATCAATGACCAATAATATCCCCTTGTATTTGAAACTATCATGATGGCCCAATAATAATACGTCAATAATAATAATAATAATAATAATCAGTGTCAATAAACCATTGATCGGTTACCCCTGATCTTAGAAAATATAAATTCTGGGAAATTTGTGAATTGCTGACGACAAGGTATGATTTAATAGATGACCTCATCCATCTCATCTGCTATGTATTTCCTTTCAATTTTATACGTAATACGTAATGGAGGAAAGTTCTTATTAATTTACGGTCAACTTAGGAACGTGTCTTCTTCCTAACTCCACCCAGGAACGTGTTTTTATTTTTATTTTTTGTGAGGGGATACAGTCCTCCAGTAGTGATCCAACGATTATAAGCACCAAGGCATGAGAGGGGAAGAGGGTGAGAGATGTCACGATGTTACGTCGAAACTCAGAGAAAGAGGGAGAAAAATTGAACAGAGTTAACAAGTTTTATTTGACTCAGCTCGTCTCTGGTTGAGCAATGCCCTTCAACCATGATCCAAGGGTTAGAATTTATTCCGCACACATACCACTGTATTGGTATGGCGCTAAGTGAATATAAAGATAACTCACTTAATCAACTACTCAACTTGAAACGAATCCAACCCGAGTTAAACTGGGTCTAATCATTTTTTTGAACCTAAGAGAGTATGTACATGATTATTGACCAAGATTTATTAAAAAAGTGTTTTGACTTGTGGGAATCAGTCTAGTCAAAACCTGATTTTCCAAAACACTTAGTATGAACTCAAAAGCCATGATAACATGTGGGTGAATTTCAACTTTCTTTTAATTGCACGTTTCTGAAAGCCTAAAAAATACAGTGGTTGAATGATTTCGCGCTCTAAATTCTTAAATAATTCCATTTGTTGTATACCACCCCACAAACAAAGGTATGGTATGGATTAGCTACTTGCTAAATTTTAATTAGGGACAAATCAACAATATCATATACATAAATGTGATGTAATTTGACCATTAAATATCTCACAAATGGTTTAAAATGAATTTGTGTTACGTTATGTCGTAATGAAATCTAATATGTATCTTTCTTGTATTGACATGTCCTCTCTTCTTCAATGGTCTTGAATTTCTCAATACCATTGAGGAAGCTTACTCTTGAGATGAATGAAGAGATGACTGCAGAGGGAGAGAGAAACAATGTGTTTGTAGTACGAGATAGCAAGACTATGGAGAGAGGAGAGGAGAAAGGTACAAGGAAGATTTGGACATAGTAAGTATTTGAGGAGCCTGTATAATGTATTTTGTCGAATTATACACAATGTATTTTGTATAATTATACCTCATAACCTGTTTTCATACTAAGAGGTACATATTGAAAGGTCGATATGTGCTATCATGTAAGATCCCATTACACAACGCCAGCATGTACAATATTTTCTCATATAATACATACATTAATTATAATTTTGTATACAATACATATGATTTAGCCTGTTCATTCCTTGTAAACCCATTCAACCCACCCCAACCTACTCATCCAAGTCACATTCTCATTCCCATTCCCTGCTTTTATGAGGAAATAATTTAGTATTTTCTTATATTTTTCGTAAAGACATGGTGTGGGAAAAAGATACATTTAACGGGTTTTTCTTCATGTCGAATCTCATTGAAACTGTCCACCGATGTCCATCAGATCAGTGCAAAACCCAAAACCGCACTGGTCCAAAGACCAATAATACCCTCTTGTATTTGAAGCTACCATGATGGTTCAATAGTGATACACAAAAAAGAATCAGTGTCAAGAGGTGTATCTTTTGAAAGCGGATCCGACTGTGACATGTAGGCTCAGGTTTTTTTTTTTTTTTTTTTTAATAAAAATACTTTGACTCAGTTTGATTGCAAAGAAAATTAAAAGGAAAAGAAGTGAATTTTTTTAATACCTAAAAAGAAAATTTGTATAATTAATTAAAATACAACATGATTGTATAAACTATCTAAATTTCTAACCCATATTTAGTAAATAAAAAAGATTTAGATGCAAAATAAAATGCATGTTAATAACTTCTTTTTTTTTGGGTGAAGAAAAAATTTATTGAATAAAAGAACAGATACAAGCCGAGGTTTCATCTAAACACATATTATGAAGCCACATACTGGACAATGGCCAATTGAACTTTCCCGTAGACGTCAAGACCTTCCTAGCTAGGGTGTGAGCAACCATATTGATTCCCTTAGAAATGAACTTGAAAGTATATACAAGATTCGCTGAAGGAAGCTAATTCTTTGATGTCTTCCGAAACCGGTTGCAACTCAAACTCGGCAGGAAAATCTGGTTAGGTGATATGATTAATTACCTCTTGACAATCAGTTTTCATGATAATTCTGGTAAAACCATCCTCCAATGCAGATTGAAGAGTCAATCCAAGAGCAAGAGACTCGCCCATTTTAGTTGAAGAGAAAGGAACCGATCCGAGACTGCCCGGATTGGTTAGCCTCTATCATTTGGGAAAATGAAGCCAACATTCCCTGAACAAGAATCTTATAAGAAAGGATGCAATCAGGGACCCACATCGTCTCCTCCCTGAGATTCATGAGGAGAGGTGGCGTCCTGGATGGATGGTCGACACCTGACTCTCGGGTGAATCCGAGCCATCCATCCGAGCCGACACCTCTATCGACTCAGTTTGTCGACTGGGGTATCGGCTCGGATTCACAGGAGAGTCAGGTGTCGGCTATCCATCTAGGCCACCACCTCTCCTCCCGAATCTTAGAAAGGAGACGATATAAATCCTCCAATCAGTAGCTGATTCTAATATTCTATTCTATGAACGCAAGCTGTCTTGAGAACTGGGACAGCTGGTTTGGAAACTCTTTTATTAAAATACCCCATACTTTATACTTTTTTACCTCCAAGTCCAAAAAGCCATGAAAATCTGGAGATGGGGGCAATGACTTGCCATATGATTGTATGATCCTATCCGTTCAATAAGTTAACTTATTGAGCAAAAATATAACCATCGATTTGGAACTATATCTTAAAGTATGGACCCTACAAAGACCATTCTCTTGAGTCATAATCTTCAAATCTTTGACCCATTAAAGAAAATTGGGAATTTAACATGCCGACCGGTTCCCTTCAACTTTGAAAAATATAAATTCTGGGAAATTTGTGAATTGCTGACGACAAGGTATGATTTAATAGATGATGACCTCACCCATCTCATCAGCTAAAGTATTTCCTATCAATCTAATACGTATAATACGTAATACTTAATGGAAGAAAGTTCTCATTATATTTAGGAATTCATCCTCTCTCAAGTATTCAATTCAAAAGTTTGAACTAGCAAGTGGAGAGACTCTCCATATATAAGACCCTAAGATTCTAATCTCATTAGCAATGTGAGACTACTTCAGATACTTCTCCTCACACGTAACCCCACAGTTAGGTGATGTATATGTGGTAGTATATGTAGAAATACATAACACTTTTTGGGTGACAAATATTCCTTCTTTTTAGGTGATCATCCCTCTTTGGGTGATCATAGTCTCTCTTTTGTGTATCTAGCGTCCCTCTTTCGGTGACTTGACCATCTTTTTACGGTTATTATGAGAGGGAACCTGAAGCTCTGATACCATGTCAAATTTCCAACTCAAAAGTTCGAACTAATAAGTGTTGGGACTCTCCATATATAAGACTTCAAGATTTCAATCTCAATAGTAATGTTGGACTATTCCCAATATCCTAGCTCCACTTAATTTTGGCACTTTCTTTTTTTTATTTTGTGCAATTCTTGGGAAAGGAGCTCGTCTCCAGTTATGTTGTTCCTTCAACCATGATTGGTATACGTGCAGAGTAACTCTAGGTCTGACTATTGGATATATTACCGGTAGGCGCTGAGGTATGCAAGGGGAAGAGGGGAGAAGGAAAGAGATGTCATGATGTTAAACTGAGAGAGAGAAAAAGAGAGGAATAAAAACTGAACAAATGCGACAAGTTTTATTTGACTCAAGTAAAAACATTGAGTCACTTGAGAGCCAAATAGAAGGAGCTCGTCTTAAGTTGAACAGTCCCTCCAGCCATGATCTAATGACAGGAGTTCAATCCGACTGTATATCAATGTATTAGTATATATGAGGCTAAGTGAGTCCAACTGCTGGACCAACTACTCAACTTATGGTGAACCGGACCCGAGCTAAACTAGGTCTAGTTATTTTTTTCAGACTAAAAGAGTAGGTTCATGATTATTTACGAAGTTTTACCTAAAGAGTGTTTGACTTGTGCGATTCAGTTTAGTCAAAACCTGATTTTCCAAATGAAACTTAAAAGCCATAGTAACTTGTAGGTGAATTTCAACTTTTTTTTTAATTACAAGTTTGTGAAAGCCTAAAAGTATATAGTAGGGTTCAAGACCATTGAGAAATTCAACGGTAAAATATTGAGAAATTCAAGACCATTGAGGAAGCTTACCCATCAATGATCGCAGACGAAGTGGGAAGCTTTGGGGCCACCATGACCCTCATAAAGCCCGACGAATGTGTATAGAAATTCTCTTTTACGGCAGTTTCAGCTGCCGAGGTGATCCAACGGTTGGAATCCATTTATCACACATACCAATGTATTGGTATACGTGTTGATTGAACTCCAACTGTTGGATCAGTTGACAGTTCCGACTACCGTAGGAGAGGATTTGAATCCGACGAATGTAGCATGGGAGGGAACCTCAAGGATCTTGTTAGCCTGGAGCTGCACTTGAGAATAAAAAGAGAACAGAAAAATTAAAGAGAGAGAAAGAGAGTGAATAGTACACAATGTATTTTATCTAATCATACCCGTTAGAGGCCTAATGACCCCATCAATCTGAAGACAGCATGCCAGGGATCCATAAGATGCGTGATCAGCTACGTGGAGTCGCACAAAGCTACCACCTCAGAGGTCGGACCCATAAAGGATGTGGTCGCGATTATCTGGGGTGGCAATTATGGGTCCATCTCAATTGCCCACATCTGTCTACACCCAACGCACAAACAGCTGGCGATACCATTCACGTACAAAGATCTCTTAGCCAGCATTGGAAGACTTCCCAAAAGATCTACATCCAACAACTATCAACCCAGATATCCAGGCTTGGAGATTTTTTATTTTTTATTTTTTTATTTTTTTTATAACCATGGTAAATTGGTAATCCCAACTTTTAGCCTCATTAATCCCACAAATCCATACTGATCCAACAAGGACCACAATCACATAAACCAAATCATTCCAAAATTAAATGAGAATCATTCCACTTGCACCCATAACAAGAAAGAAAAAACACTTAACACCTCCGCATGAGTGATCCCAAAACAATAAGAACAACTCTAATCAAATCCCAACTCTAATCCACACATCAACTCATAACTCACTCAATAGGGCAAAGAGTTAGGGATAAGAACAACCTCTACGGCCAGATAAAGAAGGGTAGCAACCCCGACCAGGAATTATTATTATTATTATTATTTTTGGTAAATTCTTCTTAACTCATTTAAATACTTACAGAGAAGTAAACACTGTGCGTTGGCAGCGTTGCTGAATTTAATAAATTAAATTTTGCAAGCCCTTTTGCATTAATCAAATAAGAACAAATTTAATCATTCAGTCCTACATTTTACATGCAAATTGGTAAGCTAACAGAAATTGTCTACATACACGGACCATAGGATTACCAATATCATACTGCATAATTTGGTAATTCTGCTCTGTAAAATAAATATGAACCCTTGGATATGAAATGATGGATGAACTCTATTATAGCATGCACTCACTTTGCGATGGCAAGTACTTACAGCTCCAAAACGCATGCACAATAAGGATTCAAACTGACTACCATCTATTTTAATTAAATCTGGGAGGCATTTTGCATAAACAACTTTCCCTTAAAACTACCACATCAGACCTAAACTGGTCTGGTCTGAGGTAAAACTCCATTAGTCAGTGTACCACATGGTTGAAATATCCCACAAAATTTGACATACAGGTAGACAACTAAAACTGTTAGGAGATGAGGGTTAAAATAATGATTCTTAGAAATGACCAAGGGTAAAACTAGTACAACAGCTGAGGATTCCCACACTCTGGGCATCAGATTCTCTCTTACCTATTTTTTTATGTCTGACTGATACTAAAGTAATAGCTTTGTCTGAACTCTGAAGTTGCTAATAAGGTTGATATTTACTTCAATCTCTCTACGGCCTCGGACTAGTCCCTGAGGAGAAGTATAATGCTCAAAATGCCGTAATAAATCTTTGGATCTTTGACTGAGCACGCTCCTTGTCTTCTGGCCCATCGAGGTCACCAATGTTGTCGTGGTACTCCTGTGATTTTAACACCAAATCAACAAGCACTTACATGAAAAAGTCATGCTCCATTTGTCTCGACATAAAATGGGCGGCAGTAAGAAAAAAAAAATCTAAATATAGAATTTGTTTCATCTCGACTAAAACTCACCATTTCTATCCTCAATTATTAAAAAAAAAAAAAAAAAAAAAAAAAAACCTAAAGGGAGTAAAATATTTCCCCTAGTGCATTTCGGGGGCATTGAACATGTCTGTGTTGAACCAATTTTTCATACAAGAACACTGGTTGGTTTTTTAACCCATTGGTGAGTTGAAGCCCACGCATTGCAGGGTGCCATACCTGGTTATATGCTATTGAGAGACTCCGAATAACTCCTATACATATTTATGAACATATAAAGCCACCAATCTGACAAGCCAAAATGCAAAATTGGATGATTCTAGCCGTTGGGTTAATTGCATTACATGATGGTTCATATACAAATGGGCCTTTTTTAGCGACTTATATATGGGCAGTGTTGAAGGCTTGAAGCTATAAAATGCCTCAGATTGATGGATCACTTGACAAAATCAAACTTTTTTCAACAGAACCTATTTTTCTTGTTGAGCATAAGAGCACACACATACTCCAATACACCACAATTCGGGTACTACTATTGCCCAAGCATGCTTAACTAAGAGTTTAAATGGAAAACTCCAAACTTGGGCACACAGATTACCACTTGAAAGGTAATTAGTACCATCATGGTGAATCATGGAGAAATATGCAGACTAAGAAACTTAAAATAATGAACATTTACTTTCTATAAAAAAATTAATAATAGGTAATGATATGGATAAAGAGGGAGGTCATAAAATCTGTACCTGGAGAATATCCTTCACATCCTCCTTTGTCAATTTCTGCTGCTTGAGCAGTAGTTCTATTCGAGCTCTCATCCGAGGGTGCCTGAATCAAGTAACATCCACAAGGTAAGGAACCATGACCAATTCTTCAACCGCATGTCCAGCATCTTAGGTTACAGATAGAAACAAAACTCAAATGCTAAAACTTACTCCGAAGACCAAAGATGGCCAAGAATTACAGCGATCAACTGCAGAACCACGTAAAAAGAATGAGATTACAAGAAGCTTAGCAAGCAAACATGATCCAAAAATAATAATAATAATAATAATAATAAAATATTCAAGATTAAACTAAATCCATTAAAACACAAAATCACACCATTTCAGTAATCTCTTAGTAACAGAATTTCAAAGAGGCCATAAACTTTTCTTTTCTTTTTTTTTTCTTTTTTTTTACCAAAGACAAGGGAGGATTTACAGAAAAATCAAGAAAAGTACATAATTGCCAGGAATTGAGGTTCCCAACCCCTCCCCCTCCCCCTCTCCCCAGCACACACACACACACTCTTCTGATTAATCACCGTCCACCACTGTTGGACAAAATTTCCACTCCCGCTATTCTTCCGATCAGAACCTCGTAACACATTTCCAGGCACCTATGTGCATTTTTTTTTTTATGAAAAAAGGCAATTCCCTAACTCTCAGACATGGCTTCTAATTCAAGAAGTTCCCAACTTCCCATTACAGTGAGGACTTGTATCAGATGGAGCAGTTAGTTACGTAGCACTGTAGTTTGCACTTCACAGATACTGATATCAGCATTAGTGAGTCACCTCACTCATTGGCTGAAAGTAGTGGAAAGTTAAAACAGAATTAATTGTACATGGGTACTCCATTATTAAACAATTGCATCTGATGACTTTGAAAATATTAGGAACAGAAAAGAGAATTCAAAGTATTGAATTTCTAATAAGAAATGAGACCATATTTCATCCAAGTAGCTACGTCTCCCTCAGTATGCAAGTTCAAAGATAAATTTCCTAACCTGAAGAGTGTAAAGCCCAGATTCTAGTTTCCGGTTGTACCTCTCCTCCTCATCCATCTGTAGAATGTATACATGATCAGAATATTTAAAAGAGCTATTGACTAAAGGAAGATGAATAAATAAGAATAGGGGATAACCTCCAAATCATCAAATTCAAGCTGGTCTAGCCGCTCAGTCTCTGCTTTGACTCTGTCTGAATATCTGTTCATATTGCTTTTTATCAGATGCTAACAAAAGCTTCAAAAGAGATGATAAACATCACAGTAAAAACAAAAAAAACAAAAAAAAAAAGCTTCTACTTGAAGACCAAGCGGAAGCAGTTCAACAAGGGACACCATGGGGTGGAAATGCCGCCAGCTATAACCACATTTTGTGTGTACTTGGACAGGGATCCATTGTTACAAGCCAGGATAAAAATAGATAACGGTGTAAATAGCTGGTCATAGTGGTCATAGACCACCAAGGTATATTTGATCACCCACTCTCTCTCTCTCTCTCTCTCTCTCTCTCTCTCTCTCTCTCTCTCTCTCTCTCTCTCCCCCCACAACAATAAAAAAATTCAACCAAATGTTACCTCACATAGAGTTCCATAAGGCGGTCTATCTTCTCGCATTCATTTTCCACAAACTTGCTGAATACTCTTTCCCTTCTTGAGCCCCTCAAAATCCCACCTGACCAAGGTCATACACCACAGCACAAGATCAATTAGAGATGTACATGAAGCTGAATGGAAGGAGAGATGAATCATCTACTGCAGAATACATGCAATAGACACAGTATGCCCATCTACAAATTCAACAAACAAGACTGTCAGATCAATAAAAAAGAAAAGAAAATATTTCAAGTAGATATGTCCCATATTCAAAAGGCTCCAAATCTCCATACAAATGTAAACACCACCCAAAATGGGAAATCTAAGTTCCAGGATGCACTTGCCTTCTTACCAAATAATGATGCGATAAGTGATATCACACGCTCTTCTAACTCTTCTTGGTAGCTTTCCTTCTTATTCTTCTTGTTTACAGGAATCTAAATATCATAAAGAATATGTATATCAGAAATCATAACCCAACAAAATCTTCATCCAATTAATAAAAGCATTAAAAAAATTCATAGTTTCACTGCAAAACATTAAATAAAATATTCGATCTAACCTCCTCGTAGCACACTAAAACCCAAAGATATAAAATATCCAAGGAACAAACACATTAGCTTCAATCAAACAACAATTCTTCTGGATGATAACAAAATCCATTGCAAAAAGCCAAGCCAAGCAAGAAGAACGTAAATCAAGGGGAGAGGATATACATATAGGTTGCATCTGTTTGATGGTTAGAAACAGAATTTGTAACCAGACATTTTTTGCCCCTGAAGATTCACACATCAATTATTTAGAGGGTCCAAGGACGTAAATTCGCAAGGACCCTTTGTCACTCCTCAATTCACAGTAACAATCTCAGTTTAATGGATAATTTGGGAAAATCGCAAATCTCCTGGTGGCGGTGGATTCCTCTTCCTGCGCACACCTTCCTTCCTCACCCCGAAGCCCATGAACAGGGGCAGCAGTAATGGCAATGGAACATTTGGCTTATTGGAAGGCTTGTTGAAAGCTTTCATGGAGCTGGCAACTGCCTGGTGACGACAGTAGTTACAGGTACATAATCTCTCTCGTACCTGGACAGAGAAGAGGATCAATAGCCAATGCAAAGATAATTCTCCCTTCTCAGACAAAGAAAATTAAAACAGCAGCGCAAGTGACTAACAGTGGCAGCAAGTAGGTTTTCTCGAAAACCTCAAACCAACCTAGGGCAAAGCCATGGTATGACCATCCCTTCTTTCTTACTTTTGTTCCTCCAAAATCGCCCTAATGTCGTAGCAGCCATGGGCTTGCTCTCCCATTGACCGTGATGGATGATGTTGGGTTTGGTCTCCGTTTGCCAGGCATTTATCCAAAAGCACTTTTTGCTACTTCTCAACGAAAACTTCATCCTCAGGTTTTCTTAAACATAATTCAGGTTGGGTACCACTATTGTGATATTGCCTCCCAATAAATGGTTTGTGCCTATCACATCCATGATCTATCAGATCTGCAAAAAGCCTCAATGGCCACTGCAAAGTCCTCGGTGAACTTTGCCTTTTGGTAAGAAAGTCTGGTTTAGCTCTTCAGCTAAATTTTTAAGCCCCATTGTTGCAGCCGCAGCCAACTCCTTTGCATATGGAGCTTTTCTCTACGAGCTTTTTGCTGTGAATTTCAAGGCCATCCTTCTCTTCAGTCTGTCTCACCTCACTCCCGCTTCAGGTTCTCTAATCGAGGAAGTAACCGGAGAACTTCTTACTACCACACCCGACGAATCTGGATTTAGTCGCCTCATGGACAAACAATGATGATGAGGGGTGGCTGCTGTTAGGGCTCTCATCATTGTCCACATAATTCCCCTTTCATGGTCAACAAAGACTCTATGCCTTTGTTCCTTGCTGTTGGCACAGGTACGCTAATGCAGATGTTTTTGGTTGGGAGGTGGGACAGCCGAAGATTTACCGAGGCCACTGGCCTTAGACGTGTAATAAATCTAAACATTCTGCAGCGGTGCCACCGCCACAGCCAGAACAAAGACTGCTATTCTACAAAAAGCACCTCACTTATCAGGGGAAGGAGCTTTGGTAGTAGTTGATATTATTTTACTGCCCCTAAAATATATAAAGCAGATCAATTCAAAATTTCAGTGACTTGGCAACTAACTCTTAAGGTTAAATTTAAAAAATTGCCCTGTCTGTCATTCACCTCCAACATTTGTTTAAAGGGCATAACAGACCGTTACAATTTCTGCTGTACCACTTCGGTCATGAACAGATTTACCCTATATACAAACCATATGAGCTAAAAATGGATTATTGTTCCTATACAGTCCAAACTATCTATGGGGTATTAGGCATCAAAATTTAGATATTTACAGAAAATGAATAAATGATCCTTGCTGTGTCTTTCTGCTTATTCCAGCTATTCAGTTCTGATGGAACAAAACATGACAAATCTTTCATTTTTCCCATGTACATCCACGGAAGATTCCTAACCCATGATTTAGCTAACTCATCCAGTAAAGAGTTTGCCAAAATCTGGGCTCCAATAGAATGAGGTTTACATCAAAGAGGCCAAGGACCTAATCTTTCTGATGCTGTAAAATAGTATCCATGGTGCCCCAATGTAGGAAGCCAACCAAATAATTGCACAGGGCAACTGCTCCTGAGCCACAAGCTAATGAAGCCCCAAAATTAAAGCTAACCTGCATCTGGATAGGAGTGATCAAATCCCACAAACACTAACGTCAATACCCATCATACCAGAGGAATATACGTTTTGCCTATATGAACAAAAACTGATCCGCCTATGGACTACTACAGTAGCAAATTTACCAGGACAGGAAAAGGAACGAAATGAACAAATTAAGCCTCCAAATTCCAACTGAATAAAAGGCAGTTTCTTAGCTCCAACCAACACCCACCAGTTGATGAACCCATCAATCAATTAAAATCTGAAGATTGATAAAAGGATATATCCTCCTTTAACTCAAAAATTGAAAAGAAAACTCAAAATTTTACTTGCAAAGAACTATTAGCAGACCAAATCTGTTAAACAGAAACTTCTAAAACCCAACTAACAACTACTGACTCCTGTTTTGGACCCACGACACTTTCTATTGACTATTAAAAAATCAGAAACTGTCTTTAGAATAAGGAAGAGGGATCTAAATGCTAGTGGTGGATAATGGAGTTTTATATGTTAGCATGTTATTGAACGTTAAATGGAATGGGAGCCATCTCAGTCATCATTGCTGCTACCCTGCTGTAACCCGCGATCCACTGCCACTGCACCATTCCCCCCCCTCTTCCCCCGGGCTGGCCACTCACCTCTGCAACAAAATTTGGGTTTTCCATCTGAAATTGCAGGTTAGTGTGTTCGGAAATGTCTCAATGGTTCCTTCTATTCAAACCCCAGAGCCACCGCACTCCAAAACCTAACCGCTGCAACCACTGGTCCCCTCTTGTCGCTGACTCGCTGCACACCCTCCTCTCCTTCAACCTTAAATATATGCTTCCCAGAATATCTGTTTCAGAGTCTAAGTAGATGTTCCACACGTGGCTATCTCTTCTAAAATAAAAATAAATAGTGCTGATATTGTTGGCTTTTTATTTGTGATCGTTTGAAGAGATCAAAATACAAGAATGTCCTTTTGCATGTGACATTTTGAGCTGGGAAACATTGGTTCTCGTGATAAAACCAGAAGTAGTATATTGCTCATCATTACACAGTTCAGACTTCAGAGAGAGGAGACTTAGGGGTGAGAGAAAAGAGGTTGAGCACCTAGGAGGCTGGTTTTCTGGTAGTAGAGGCGAAGACATAGCGATTTCAGGTGATTTCAGGTTGAGGAGGTTGTGGAGGCGGCGTTGGTGGGTGACCATCATGATGATTGCCTCCGTTAGTGCTGCTGCTTCCGATATTCCCCATTTTGATCCCCATTGGTGAATAACCACCGCAGAAGGAATTTACTTTGTTCTAATAATCATGTTCACTGCTTCCTCCTCTCCCTTTCAGCAACCAAGCAAAATCCTCAATATACGGAACTTAGGAGAGATTGAACTCTGTTGGTGTCATCTGGAAATGAAATCAAAACCACACATGAAGGTGAAGTAGAAAAGAAACAAAACTGGAGAGATGATAAGAGATTATACAGAGAAACAGAAAGAGGAATGGCCTGTTACAATAGATAGTGGGATGAATTAGAAAGCATCTCTCTCTATCAGAGGATTAAGCGGGAGGAATGGACAAGGCAACCAATATTGTAATGCCTCGGAGGAAAGCACAAGAACCTGGGTTCCTTGGTAGAAGAAGCAGAGAAGAGTGATCTGTCTGGGAAAGGAGATAGGGTCGACGGATTTGCAGTTGATGTGGTTTGTTTAGCTGGAGCAAGGGAGGACGATGAAAAGCATAGTGCTTAGGGGAGATGTAAGCAGAGAAGCTTGACAAGTACTAAAAAGGCCACCCATCGATCTCATTCATCTCTCTCTCTCTCTCTCTCTCTCTCTCATCTGAGGCATTAGTTCGGTTATAATGGCGACATGGAGGAGTCTGAGCAACAGAGCAGCAGGAGGGGGTTACCGGAGATGGAGGGGGAAATGGGCCCACAATGCAAAAGAAACTGTAGTTCTTTCAAACACCAACATCTCATAATAACCATGAATCAACAACAACAGATTTCTGTATTTACCATTACAATATCTACTAAATTGATTTAAGATCAGAAATGGAAGCATAAAAGCCAATGATTAAAGTAGGAAAAAGATAAGGATTATTTAGCTCCATCAAATTACTTTTCAAGTAGTTAAGTGCTACTGAACTTTTGGCTGGTCGTCGGACTCCATAGCCATGAAGAAACAAAGTAAAGCAACAAATTATTTTTAAATGAATATTCAATAATAAAAAATATGATATACATATTTTGGATGTCCCCTTGCCTTTTTACAGGCTTACAATGCCTTGATGAACTAGTAACTCTCTACTTATGGATTTCCTAGAGGCCTAGTTACACAAAGATACGTTAGAAGTTAGAAAACAAGAATTAAAAAGCTAACCAAATGGATCTCAGTTGCTAAAAACAAATTCTAAGATTCACTATCTGTTGTTAATGTCAATTTCTAATTATGGGGGTAGATTAGTAATCTAGTAATTATTTCTTTTATTTCTTCTCTATTTACTGTCAGTAGGGATATTATTGTAATTCTGCCCTTCAGTATTTCATTATAAATAAGATTGTAGGATGAGGAGACCATAACTCTCTCATTCTTTTCTGATTCAACATGGTATTAGAGCCAAGTTAGCTTTACCTTCTCTCTTCTCTTCTCTTCTGTTCTCTTCTCCTTTTTTTTCCCTAAAGACCTGCCACCACCCTTACCCATCGAAACCACCTGCTGACCCCATTCTTCTTCCCTAAAACTACCGCCACCACCCATCGACAATCCTACCCATCCTTCTTCCCTAAAACCTCCATCGTCGCCACCATCCCTGCCATCTCGAATTACCGCCATCACTGAAACCTTCCTCCATCTCGACTTACCGCCATTGAACCCCACCGAAATCCCTAGACTCTTACTGTAAGAGATCGAAACACTTTTCCCTCCCTCCTATACCTACTGCCGGCACTTATAAACTTGTTTTCCATCCTTTTTAAGATCTTACCTATGATCTAAACACCTTCCTAAGGAATTCTCAATCATTATGAAGTCTGCTGTCAAACAGTTTCTGCTTATGGGATAAGTTCAAGATCCTAATTTTAGCAACTCAATCTTATGTTGCTACTTTATTGGTTAGACAGCAGATCCAATTTTTTATTCTGGGATCAGATCGAGACCAGATTTCTGGTTCAGATCTCTCTTTCCAACAGAGATCGACATATATTTTTTTTCAGCACAGATCTGTTCAGATCGATATTACAGCAGCAGTTCTTCAGTTCAGATCCTTTATGATTTTATTAAATTACAGAATCAGGTCTTCGGTTTCAGATCTCTCTTTCCAAAAGAGATCAATATTACAGAACATCAGTTTGAGATAATTTTTTTGGGTACCCCAGCAGCAGATCGATTTTTTTGGATCTAATTTAGTTTCAGTTTTATATCATTCAGATTTTTCTCTTGGTGCTTGCCATGGCTTCTGAAATTACATTTGCTGGAACGGATATTTATAAGATGGAAAATCTCACCATTCCCACAAATACCACAAAACTTGATGGTGGTTACTACCTGATGTGGTCTCGGGCCACACAACTTTCTATGAAAGTTCGGAGGTTATCTGGTTATCTCACTGGAGCCAAAACTAAACCAATTACCGAAGATGCTTCTTTGGACAAATGGAATGCTGAGAATTCCTTAGTGATGCAATATCTCCTTAACTCCATACAACCCGCAATAGCAGAAGATACCTGTTATTGGATACTGCTGCCCAAATCTGGAGATCTGCAAAGAATACATATTCCCAAGTTGGGAATGATGTATTGATTTATGCTTTGCAAAAAAAGGTTCATGGAACTACTCAGAAGGAGTTGACAGTGTCTCAATACTATACTCAGTTAAAGAGACATTGCCAAGCTATCGACTTTTATGATTCCATACATGCCAAGTGTGATAAAGATGCTACACTTTTCAAGAAACGAGAAGAAAAATACAGAGTCTACATTTCTGCTAGGACTGAATGTCAAGCTTGATCCCATCTGCTCCCATATACTCAGCAAGGATCCATTTCCTACTCTGGAGCAGGCCTATGCCATGGTTCAGCTTAAAGACCAACGAAGATCTATTATGTTATCACCTGCTCCAGCTGATAGGTCTGACCTCCAGGCAAATACTCAGCCATACAAAGGCACCATTGCATCCAAAGATCCGATAAAATGTGAGCACTGTGATAAACCATAGCATACTAAAGACACTTGTTGGAAACTTCATGGCAACCAGCAAACTTTGAAGCAAAGAGAAATGAAAAAGGTCTGTAGAAATCCAAGAACCTTAAGGGCCCACAGGCAAATCAAACTGAAGCTCATCCATTTGCGAATCCCACAACCCCATAACCAGATGTTAGATCCTATAGGCTATCAGTCGTTTGCTCCAGCCATCATCTGCTGCCGCCTCCGGATCACCATCTGTACCTACTCCTGCTAATACCAATCCAGGTTCTCACTTTGCTCGATTTTTTTTTTGTGTTTCAGTGGCCATTGTGCGTCAATAGTCTCTAATACTTGGATTATTAACTCTGGTGCCACGGACCACATGACCGGTAACCACGGTTTATTTCATCAGTACTTTCCTAATCTTGAAATTAATATTGTTCGTGTGGCTGATGGAACTTTCCTCTATATTAGGGAAAGGTTCCATTCAGTACACTCCTTCATTAGCCTTACAATCTGTTCTTCATGTTCCTAAATTCTCTATTAATCTCATGTCTATTAGTAGTATTACTTCTGCTTTAAACTGCAAAATTACTTTTTTTTCCTTCTTATTATCTGTTTCAGGATCTAGAAACAGAGATAACGATTAGATGTGGTAGGATGCAGGGTAGAGAAGTAAACAGATCGAATTCGGCATGGATAGACAAATATCCGAATTCGAATCCGATTCCTAACCATCTTATCTGAATCCGCCTCCGCATCCGCATCCGGTGGATTTCTAAAAATTAAATCCAAATTTGAATTCGTAATTTAACTGGAACTCCAATTAAAATCCGATTCGAATCTGAATTAAAACAAAAGGCAATGTCTCCCTTTTTTTGTAGCAAAAATTTCTGACCTGACAAATACAAACTATTTCAACAAAGCCACACAAGCAGCAACAACCTCCTACAAAGAAGGAGTTATCCAACTCCAGCCGCATCAGATTTGTAGAGATAGAGTTGAATATACAACTCTATTACCTTGAACACTTGGAATTTCAACTGATAGACACCATTTCTTCAAACAAAGACATCAGCGTCTTCACATAAATTCGGAAATCACAAGAAAATTTGTAGAAATTGCAAGATCTAAACTGCATGCAATGAACCGTCGCATGTAGAACCGTGGCAAAGAAAAAAGAAACAGAAAGAGAAAGCAAATGAGGAAGAAGAAGAAACCGGAAAACCATTGATTGGGTCTCTCATTAAAATCTCCTTAAACAACGCGCTCCAAACCCTAGAAACACGGAAGGGTTGAATCCGATCGGTTTGGGTGGTATCTGAATTCACCTCCGCCTCCGACCTCACCTATCCGAATTCATATCCAAATCCGATTGTTCGGATTCGGATTCCTCTAAACGGCTCCAGATTCGAATCGAATTCGGATTTTCGGCTATCCATTTACATCCCTGATGTAGGGTGGTTTGTACTTGCTTGAGGAAGGCATCCCAAAGTCACTTTCCGCTCCAAAGTCAGCTTCAACCTCCCCAAGCCTAGTTCATCAACTTTATTCGGCATCATCTGATCTTCAACAGTGGCACCAGCGACTTGGGCATCCATCTTTTAAAGTTTTAGCTAGTCTTTTTCCTTCTTTAGCAAATAAATATAAACAAGACGAGTTTTTTTACGAAGCTTGTATTCTGGCTAAGCAAACTCGGTCTTCGTATAGTCCTTCATTTAAAAGGAACAGTACTCTTTTCCACTTAGTTCATTTTGATGTTTAGAAACCAGCCAGAATTAATTCAATTTCTGGTCACCATTGGTCTGTTACATTTATAGATTGTTATTCTAGAACTACTTGGGTGTATCTCATGCATCACAAGAGTGATGTGTTTCAGTGCTTTCGCCAGTTTCATTAGATGATTAAGACTATATTTCAAGTTACACTATAGATTCTACGGAGTGACAAAGGCAGAGAGTACCTTGAAGGCGAGTTCCAATGTTATCTAGCAGAGAATGGAATTGTGCACCAAACAAGTTGTGTTGATCTTGCACAAAATGGGGTGGATAAAAGAATGAATCGCCATCTCCTAGAAGTGGCCCGTGCATTGATGTTTGCCCGAAATATGCCACCACAATATTGGAGCGATGCCATTCTTATCCTACCTACCTAATCAACCCTATCTCAACCCCAATCTTAGATCATCATTCCCCTTTAAACCTTCTTCTCAGTGATGCATCTCATATCATTCCTCCTAAGATCTTTGGCTATGTATGTTATGTCTGCAACCATAGATCTCAAAGAAAACTTGAACCCCGAGGTTTTCGTTGTCTTTTCTTGGGCTATTCTCCAACCCCAAAAGGATATAAGTGTTATCACCGACCCACCCGTCACACTTTTGTCTCCATGGATGTTCTTTTCTATGAGCATCTTTCCTACTACCCAATGTCCCATCTTCAGGGAGAGCCTCATTTACAAAAAGATGGACCTCTAATCATACCTATGGCCTCTCCTCTTCCACTTCAGGGGGAAAACATATAACAGTCTCCTGAACCTTCTCCTGAACCCCTGGCTAAACCTTCTGCTGAAAACATTCCTAGCCCAGAAGCAGTGAAGAAAGCAGACACCACTTCACCTCGCCTACAAATCTATAGTCGTACCAGACTCAAGCAAGGAAAGACCAACACCATCAACGCACCTACACACATCCCCTCACCAGCTTTGGATCCAGAAACTGTGTCAGAGAATGAGATCCATCAGTCTGGTATGTTCCTTCCTCTGAGTTAAACTTACCTATTGCTCTTCATAAAGGCATTAGATCCTATACTCATCATCCTATTTCTCAGTATGTGTCCTATAAATCATTGTCTCCATCATACATTGCTTTTGTCTCCACTTTGTCTTCTGTGTCTATTCCTAAACATTGACAGGATGCAGTTGCAGATGCAAGATGGAAAGCAGCCTTGGTAGAAGAATTGACTACCTTGAGGAACAATAAGACATGGGACCTCGCTGACCTTCCATCAGGGAAGAAGAATGTTGGGTGCAAGTGGATCTTTACTGTAAAGCAAAAAGATTACGGGTCTATAGACAGATACAAGGCCAAATTAGTAGCCCGAGGCTTTACACAGACTTATAGATTAGATTATCAAGAGACCTTTGCTCCTGTGGCAAAAATGACTACTATTCGTGTCATTCTAGCCTGTGCAGTACATTTTGATTGGGATCTACAGCAACTGGACATCAAGAATGCATTCCTTCATGGGGAGTTAGCTGAGGAAGTGTACATGGATATTCCTCTAGGGTTTACATCATCAGCCCCTGAAGGAAAAATGTGTAACCTAAAACGATCCCTCTATGGACTCAACCAATCACCTAGGGTCTAGTTTGAGAGGTTTCACAAAGCTATGACCTCAGTAGGTTACAAACAAAATAATGTTGATTACACATTGTTCATTAACCAGAGGGACGAAAAAATCACTATTCTCATAGTATATGTAGATGACATTGTGATTACAGGCAATGATGATGCAGAAATTAGACAACTGAAGACTTTCTTGGGAAAGGAGTTTGAAGTTAAAGACCTAGAAAAATTGAAATATTTTCTTGGGATTGAGGTAGCACGCTCCACCAGAGGTATTTATTTGTTTCAGCGAAAGTACATACTTGATCTTCTCTCAGAGACTGGGCTCTTAGGGTATCGGCCTTGTGAGACACCAATTGATCCTAATACTAGGCTGCAAGAAAAGGCCGGTACACCAGTAAATAAGGAACAGTATCAATGGTTAGTTGGAAAATTGATGTACTTGACCCACACTCGACCTGATATTTCTTTTGCAGTAAGTTTAGTGAGTCAATTTATGCATGACCCATATATTTACCATATGGATGCAATTCTCCGCATATTGCACTATCTGAAATTTGCTCCTGGCTCTCTTCTCAAGGTCATCTCAGAGTTGATGCCTACACTAATGCAAACTGGACAGGAAATCCGGATAAAAAATCTACCTCAAGATATTGTACATTTCTTGGAGGGAACCTGATTACTTGGCACAGCAAGAAGCAAAATGTGGTAGCCCGTTCTAATGCAGAGACTGAGTTTAGAACTATGGCTCAAGGAATATGTGAGTTGTTATGATTGCAGGGATTACTTAAGGATTTGAGTATCCATACTACCCAGCCTATGAGGTTATTTTGTGACAATAAGGCTGCAATCAGTATTGTTCACAATCCAATACAACATGATAGGACCAAACATGTAGAAATTGATTGTCACTTCATCAAGGAAAAGTTAAATAGTCGACAGATCTATGTTTCATATGTTCAGTCCAGTGATCAAGTAGCAGACATCTTTACCAAAGGACTCCCGGGGAATTAGTTTCATCATTTATTATCCAAGTTGTGTGTGTCTAATATATATGCACCAACTTGAGGGGGAGTGTTGTGAATGTCGATTTCTAATTATGGGGGTAGTTTAGTAATTTAGTACTTATTTCTTTTATTTCTTCTCTATTTACTGTCAGAAGGGATATTATTGTAATTATGCCCTTTAGTATTTCATTATAAATAAGATGGTAGGATGAGATCATAATTCTCTCATTCATTTCTAATTCAACACTATCTAATTCTGTACCTGAGATTCAATTTTACCTGTTTGACTGTAAATAAAAATTTAGCTAGTCCTTATATGCTTCCCAATAATGAGAAAGGAGAACTAGTCTACTAAGCAATTAAATGGAGGAAATAAGGTTTCAGCCTCTGCAGTTCAGATAAATCGAACCAGGGGTGATTGCTTGCTGTCTCTCTCTTTTTCTCTCTACTTCAGCTATCGATTTTATCCAGGATTTTCTTATTTTTCTGATCAGTTCTAATCTTCTTACCCCCTAACCATACCCTGTTCTCTCCCCTCTTTATGTTCTATTGATCTATACTGTAACCGCTGTTTCAGCTTTCAGATTGGTCTAACATTCCATATCTTGGTTATGCTATTATTTTCCATTAATTCTAATAAATAAACCTGGACTTCTTATTTGAATATTTATATACCCTTGCTTTGTTGATATATCAGTCTATATTTGTCCTATTTCCTCTTAATTCCACTCGCAGCGAAACGGTTTTTGTATGTTAAACAAATACGACCTTGGTTATGTGAACATCTGTGTTAAATTCTTAAATTCCTAAAACTGTTTGCTGAATTTTCCGTTAGTAGATTTCAGCAAGCTCTACTGCCCTATTTTTGCAAATTATGGTAAGGATTTGCCTCATCTATATTAATAATAAAAATAAAATAAAATAAAATAGGGGGGGGGGGGGGTGGTTTAAAGTTTAAACTAAGTGGAGATTCACAGAAATTGGCAGACTAGGGATACAGAATGAATGGCTCCATAGAGGAGCGTATTGAACATTTCTTATAAGATGGAAACACCGAACCAATTCCAAACGATTGCACAAAGCTTCTGCTTTTTACGTGACACTATAATTGTTTGCTTGAGGAATTACATTGCAATAATAATTCTTACATTGCAATAATAATCTTACAGAATGCAATTAATAGGTTAAAGAAAGCAACTAATCAACTATACCTACAATAATCCTAAAGAAGACAAGCATAGAACCGATGGAGGGGGAGGAAGAGAAGATAAGAACTTGCCTTACCCATGAAAGCGGCAAATGCAGTCTTTAACCCCAAAACATCAACAAACCGTTCACAAGCAGGAGGGTACTTTGTCATCGCAAAATCAAGCGCCCTTATTGCAGACCTATAAGCTGATTTCTTCTGCTTCATGATAATAATCATCAACTCAACACCTTCCGCATTCACAAACCTCTCCTTATTCTCCATTGGCATCAACAAACAACACAAACAATCAAACAAATTCTCCAACATTTCCTCCTCGTCCGTACTCCTTGGGTCCCTAGACTTATAAAGCGCAACCGCCTGTAATACCACATCAACACCATTCATCTGACCCAACCTCTTCTGGTTCGCCGTACTATTCTGCAACAAAATCGCAAGAATCTCCGAAGCATATTGCTTGTTGCTATCAAACTCTCGAACCTTAATTTTCCCCAATAGCCACCGCAACAACTTAGTCCTCTCGCAGACGAGCTCCGCCACAGCCGGCTTCACTTCAATCATGTTCTCGATCGTCGCGAGAGTGTTATAAATCGCTGTCATCTCATCTGGGTCGCTCTCATTCAACCTCCCAAGATTCTGAACTAGCAATTC
Organism: Protea cynaroides; assembly: GCA_028583415.1. Lineage (NCBI taxonomy): Eukaryota > Viridiplantae > Streptophyta > Magnoliopsida > Proteales > Proteaceae > Protea > Protea cynaroides. The sequence continues at coordinate 32,113,223 of CM053268.1, forward strand.
AAGAATATTGTTCTCTACCAACGAATCGACTAGAACCCGAGCTGGTTCATCATTGTCTTCAAGTACGTCTTCATCGGTGAGGTCTTGGAGTAATCCAACCACATCGATTGCAATGTCAGTGTTGTCATGACTCAGCAACCCTAGAATTGACGGAATGGTGTTGAGATTCACAAGCTCCGGGTAGAGTTCAGGACCACCAGCGAGGATCTTAAGCTTCTCGATCTCTTCGTGAAGTTCGACTTCAGAATCGGCAAACCGATCAGGTTGGTCGGGGTACTTGAGGCGAGCTTCGAGGTTGTCGCGGAGGCGGCGTTCGAAGGAGAGGACAATCTTTTTTACGGTTCGAAGGTCGAGAACTTCGATGGAGTTCTGAGACTTCTCGACGGCTTCGAGGAGGGAGAGATCGATGCCATCGGCGGTGAAGGCGGCGTCCCCGTTTTCAAGGGCGAGTTCGGAGTCGTCTCGCTTTCGCTTGGGAGCGTAGTTAGTGGAGGAGTTCCTATGGTCCATGCTTAGCATATACGAAACCCAAAAGCACAGAGCAGAGAGAGCAGAGAGAGCAGAGAGAGCAGAGAGGGCAAGAGGGTGTGAGACGTTTGATGCTTAGGGTTTTTCCAATTTCAGGGTTTGGAAAGGGCGCTTTTATTGTCTCTGTGAGAAGAAAGCATGGCTGTCAGGAGAACGATGAGATATAACAGGAGCGAGAGAGCACGAGAGACTGTGATAGTAGGCTAGTAGCTTCGCTTCCAGTTGGGGAATTGAAGAAACGAGAAGGGCATGCAGGTAGAATGGTATTGACGAATTGACTTGAACAAGGAAATAAATAGGGTGCAATTTTTGGACTGGAACCATCTATCAAAACTATACCAGACCATTTACCCCCGATTCGAAATCGAGAGACTGTCTAGTAAATGGTTCCATATTGATTTAGATTTCTAAACTGTTTACTTAATCAATTCGATTTGATTCGAGACCGTTTAAATAATAGTTTCAATCCGATTATGAAATGATTAACCCGTATTAAAATGAACCGTTTAAATGTTTTCTGTAATCCTAAAACAAACTAAGTCTTAATTATTTTAAACAGGATACAAAAGGTGTTATTTGTTAAACTCTCTCTCTTTCTCTAGACTCTGGAAGTCGCAAAAAAAAGTTGAGAAACCATGGGTGTGGTCGTAAGGAGATTCACTCCATACCGTTTATTAATGTTGTTCTTCGCATTCATTAAATAAACTTAGCCTATCAACAATAAATCATGTTGAACAATTAGCATCGATTAAATATGCTCCAGTTTACATGACTCAAGCATCAATTATATCAACACTTTGGAGTGTCTTATATATGTTACATAGTTTTTCCCTCATGAATCATATGCCAACTTTGTTTGTTGTGTAATTAAACTTTGTGTTCAAGAATATCTCCATCAACAAGAGAACGTAGAACGTATATTTCTTTTTTATGAAAAATTGATGCATTAAATCGTCTGTAAGCCGCAAGCAAAACAGATTAATGAAAAATCGTTTAAAAATCAACAAACTGAAAGCAATTAATAAATCGATTATTAATCGACTTTGATTTCAATTTTGACACCGTTTAGTTATTGGTTCGATTTATGTTTTACTCTTCTATACATCCCACCGCACCGCACCGAACTGGGTCGTTAAATGGATTATAAACCATTTAACATCCTTAGAAATAACACTTGCCGTCCATCATAAGTTGGGATCACCAGCATGTACATGTACTCTCCATGTGATTTTGTCACCGTCAATACGATGTGGGACCCAATTCGAGAGTGTCGGATCTATCCTATATTCTTCTTTCCTCATTCCTACTACCAAACTGACGTACCAACCCTCCTTTTTTATCCGAGCTTGGGACCGGCAGCATAACACTGGTACATGTCCAATGTTCAAAAACCCTTAATGATTTTTAAAAAAAAAATTACGAGTACCTACCCTCTAATTTAATCAAATACTAAGTACATTCCAAACTTTTCAAACAATTACAAAGATACCCCCTAAAATCAAAATATCTACTTCGTTAGTGATTTTTCATTAACTGACGACGCAAAGAATATGTTATAATTTTAATAGCTAATATGCCCAAATGGTTAAGTGAATTGACCATTTTACCCCCTCTTGCAAGTTTCTCATTCCTGCAATTTTTTAAAGTAGATTCAGTCTCCTTTTAAAGAGGCTCTGCAACTTATGATTCGTAGGGATTTCAAAACTTCTGTTTTCAAGCTTTTGCAAGTTACGGTTCCTATTATTCTAGGTATGGTTTCTGGTACCTAGGGAGTTTGTCTGAATCATTGATTTCACTATTTTCATATTCAGATAGAGGAGGGAGATGATGAGAATCCTCGTCGAGTTTGCGGGGGAAAAATCTTTTGTACAACAATGAAATCGGTTGAGAAGCAAGAATAACACGAATATGTAAATGTATGTGGACTTTCAAGTTAAAAGGAAAAGTTAAAAATTGGTACATTTTTAAAACTGATCTTTTGATTTTAATAAATGTAGGAGTATTTCTATCCATTGTGTATAAAGTTTTAACGTCATTCAAAATAATGGAACAGTTATAATTGTTCAAAAAGTTTGGAATCTACCTAATATTCGATCAAACTAGATAAAAAGTATCAGTAATTTTCTCAATTATTTTTTAATTCTATAATTGTGACGTGTCGTCCACCCACCAATGGGTGCCATGTGGCATTACTCTAGAACTTCAAAAAAAAAATCACCATGAAAGTTGCAGAATCGGCCTAAGAGGGGCCACGAAGGACAGGGGACTCGCTGGTAATTGGCCCTGCCAGTGTAGCCGTAACGATTTTAGGAATCTTCAATCGAGAGTCTTTTGGCCCTGCAAGTGTAGCCGTAACAGTTTTAGGAATCTGTATCGGATCAATCGAGAGTTTCTTGGCCCTGCAGTGTAGCCGTAACAGTTTTAGGAATCCGTATCGGATCAATCGAGAGTCTGAAGACCAATTCTGATACGGAAACGATTCCTATCTCGGAAAAAATTTGCATGAGAAACAAAATCGTGAACGGCAGGATTCGAACCTGCGCGGGCAGAGCCCACATGATTTCTAGTCATGCCCGATAACCACTCCGGCACGTCCACTTGATGTATGAATTTGTCTATTTATAATTAATAAAAAAAATTTTTCTGCAAATCCTTTTTGCCTTTTTTGGGAATTTGCATGCACTCTTTTTTGAGAATTTGCATGCAGTTGATACATTATTATAATTGGACTGATCAGACTAGCACCAATTACTTCTACAAGATAATAACAAAATTTCAATAGGTGATGTAGTTCGATCATGTTCTTGCTGGACTCCGACAGATACTTGGGTGGTGGAGGTCAACGGAGTGGGTGTCTTTAGCATGTTCATATCCAAAAGCCAAGTGTTTATTAGATTCAAGATTCTTAAAGGGTTTGGATGGATACCTTCGAAAGCCATTTGGTTCTATTGGTGCTTGTTGATGTTGGAAATCGTGTAGTCGTCCTTATCAGCTAGATGACATGCAAGGCATAGGAGATATAGAAAGAAGATTGGGTTCTAGACTTGGGGTTGACTCCAATGCCTAAGTTAGTATTTCGAATGCAAATAACTATAGAATTCAAACTATTGAGGTGATCAAGTTCTAAAAGAGTTGTGTGACATAAAGTAATTTGTATCTCAAAGGCAATGAAAAATGAATTGAACGAACTTGCGGAGGTTGCCCCCTATTTATGGAGTAAGGGTGTGAGTTGAGCATGGAAGTGTGGATTCGTCCCATTTAAGATCACCCTCCCTATGACAGAATTTGGTTGTCTATTTGATGCAAGATTTGCTGAGCTCTACAAGATAAGATCTTCTAAGCTCAACATAGTAAGATCTACTGAGTTATACATGGTAAGATTGGATTTTTGCCTTCTATGAAATACGTGAGACATCGGAGTTGTCTCCTCTAGAATATACAGGCTGACAGCTATAGCTTGCGGATGTATAACTGGTCGTCCCTTAGGATGCTGTCGCGTGGCTCTCTGTGACTGGTGGGTAGTTTATGTACCAATCAATGCCAAAGGAAGTAAATGGTTATAGAAACCATTGCTAGGACACATAGCAAGGATTCTCCATTAGATAGTCCAAACATCGAGAGTTGGGCGAGTAGCTCAATAGGATTTTTATGCCCGTTTGATAATTATTCTGCTCCTTACTTCTTAGCTTCGGAGTTAATCCGGAGTAAAATAGCGATTGATAAACACGAGTTAAAAAATTGACTCCCAAGAAATGAATCGCTCCAAAAATGCCTCTACGAGTTAAAAAAATGGACTTAAAAAATACTTACTAAATTTGAAGGAGTATTTTGATGGGAGTCGGCCAAAACCAACTCTCATTAGATAGAGTTGGCTCCCGACTTTTCTCCATCTTAGCGTTGCAGAGGAACTGAGGAAGTGCGATCTCGACGAGAAACAGGTGAGTCTCTCCTTCGTCCCTTCTCCTTCTTCCTTTCTACTTCCTTCTTCCCTTCTCCTTGTCTTTCTTCCCTTCTCCTTCTCTTTTTCTTTTGCGAACGGTGAGTTCTCTCCATCTCACCCGCGGCTACCGTCTTCTCTCCAGCTCTCACCAACTACTACAATCTCCTCCTTTCTTCTTCTCTTCCTCTCTTCTCTCTATCTTATACTTCTCGTTCCCTCAATCTTTAACCCCTGTCTTGAAATTATTTAGTTTCGAAATTGTAGGTGTGGTTAGCAGGGTTCGATTGGGGTATTCTTGGGGTTTATCTCTAACATTGTCACCATTACATGTTTTGCAGGTTTCATCTCTCTACTTAAACTAGGGTTTTCGAATCAGGTTTTAATTTCTGTTCCTCTTCTCTTTTACGCCGTATCGATGATGGGATTCTTCGGTATTTCCTTCTATTTTTTGTTTCTCTGTAGAAAGTGTCCTAGGTCATGATGATTAGGGATTCTTGGGATTTTTATTTGCCTATTGATTTGAAACACTGTAAAATTTTCTTAACTGGATTTTTGGTTAAATATTTTTGTTTTCGTCGCTGTAGGATCAGCTTTTGATTCGGAGACTCTTGAAAGCACAATGACCCTTTGAGAATTCATGAAAATGTTGATGAGCTTGCCACCGATTTGGCTGACTACATAACTGAGTTATCTGAGATATCAGTGAAGGAGAGGGGGATTTTTTGCCATTGCCTTCTCAAATGGTTCTCTCATCAGTTTGATGGGGTAAAAATGCTTTTCATTACATCACATTTTATTGTCCATTTCATTGATTTGGTTGAGTTTTGGGTGTCTGAAATTTCATTTTACTATTATTATTCTTTTAATAAGTGATTCTAATATTTCTAGTTAGGGCCAGGAAACTATGTGAAATTCCTTATAACAATACTGTAGACTGGTTAAAATGGTATATATCTTGGGCTAATGAGCGTGTTGTGGCAAAGAATCATGCAGATAGTAACTGTAAGCTAGCTAAGGATGGACTTTTGTCCAAGGTATGTTTCTGGAGAGTTTCTCTTTATTTTACATATTTATTGTTAACGGTGGGAAGCTTGAGATATTCAATTGTTTTTTCACTCCAAACATATCGTTGCCAAAAAATTCTTCAAGTGCTATTGATTTTAAGTTTAGGTGGGCTTTGCTAGTCAAGGAGGAACCCACCTCTAAAATTTATTCAATCTTTTTGCCAGTTTAAATTCCTTAGAGCTAATGCAGATCTATACTAAAATAGTGCCTTTGATTTATGATTTCTGGTATTCTTGTAGCCCACCAGTTCGCATATTTTATATAATTCCATTTCTGTACCTAAATTAGGATGTTGTTAAGCAAATGGCAACCCCAAGATGTTCCACCACAGAGGGTGAACCAATCCATTGTTGGGTGTGTGTGAATCAATTGTCTCTTCCATTGACCTTTTTTTTGGGGGAGGGGGGAGGAGGAGGTTATGGGTATTCATTCACTCATTTCGAATTAGAAAATTGCAACCATCATATTGTGGATGGGAACTTTCATTCAAGCTCTGTTTTCTTGATGGGAAACCACACAGCCCATGTTTGTGTGTGTGTGTGTGTGTGTACTGGATCCATGTCTTGGTTTTTTCGTGTGAGCTATGTTTCAGAAATGTTATACTAATTGAATTTTTCACACATTTAACTAGCATCATTGTAGATTATTGCGATTTGCACTAGATCCACTGATTCGATACTGGCCCCCACTGATTCTGTCTTTTTTTTTTTTATTTTTTTTTATGCAAAACTCAATTCATATATGATATCAGCACTTTGCAAAATCATGGTTGACACATGATTATGTGGATCTGATTTAGATCAGTTTCATAAATCAATATGTGCATCTCATCCGTCTACTGATTTTGTGTTATACTTGCTTGGATGTGTGCTTGTTTGGACTATCTGTTGTAGCCTTTTGTCTTTACGTTGGGCCTCTCATTTTTAGGAAGACTGAGTGATGATTTAATCTTAATTCATTAAGGGTCATCAGGGCAAAGCCCCACCTATCAGCCTGAGAATCTGGGTTTTTCTAGCACTAATTTCTCAAGGTTGCAGAGCCCCACTTCTCAGCCTAAGAATCTGGCTTCTACTTTTAGGTCAAATATGTGATAGCTGAAAAAAAAAATTGTTTCACTATTGTATTAATAGAGTAATGGTTATCCTATCTAAAGACTATTTCCTATTAATGTTATTGAAGAATAAACATATGCTTTTGTTGATCTCAAGTCTTAGATTGTCATTTGTTTAATCTCATGTCTTAGATTATTTTTGCTCGTTATTGTTGTCCAAATGATACGTCATGTCTTTCTTTGTGATATGTATACAAGTCTTTAGCTCAAACAGGTAGAGCACTTGGAGATTTCCAAGAGATGATGGTTCGAATCCATCAAGACTCATTGATTTTATTATGCTCTAAATTCTTATGGTATGAATACAAATAATAATTACAAAGGAAACAAAAAGGCTTGTTTGCTAGCCTTGCTGCCATAGCTACATGTCTTTGTGGGCTTGCCTGCCTGGCCTTGCGGCCATGGCTGTTTGGCCTTGCTGCCTGCATGAGCCTTGCTAGCATATCTGCATGATTGATAAAAAAAATTGATTAATTATGTCTGAATTTTATTTGGTTTAACCAAATTGACCAACAAATTAAAGTGTAGAAAAAGAGGAATTTTTTTTTTTTATCAAGATTACCAAATATTTCAAACTTGATCAAACTATCTTTATTCAGATAAAAATTATGTTTTGTTGTTTACACATACTGCAACATGTATTGATGGCATCTGTAATGGATGTAATATGGTATTTACAATTTAAACTTACAATTATATATATTATAACTTAGACTTTTAATTGAATGCTTGAATTGTAATTTTAAAAAAGAAAAAAAATAAAAATAACTTCCAGATTATTGTTTACCAAACAGGATTCTTCTCTCAAACAGTTCTGGATTCAATCTAAAGTAAATTTTATCAAACAACATTCTACTCCCAATCAGCTTTGGAATTCATTCTGGAGTAGCATTATCAATCAGCATTTTATTCCAAAAATTCTGATTCCAGAGAAGAAGTAGAAAACGACTCCGGACTAGAAGTAGCTCAATGGGAGCTGAAGTGTTATCAAACGGGCATTTAGTAACTAGGAATTCTGGTTGAAGACCAAGTGGGGATGCGGCTCAATTACTCTTTGAACAAGGGCAGTCGAGGAAGAGATGCCAAAGTGTTTCAGTCTCTTGCTAACAAAAAGTGCAATCAATAGATACATCCATGAAACGCCCAATCCAGGACTTAGTTGAAAGACCATTCCAAAGGCATTTCCAAAGGAAGAGTTTGAACTTTGGCTGAATTGGCAGTTTCTAGATTAATTTCTAGACTTTCTTATTCTCGAAAGATGACAGTAGGAGCTACAATCTTGGTGAGATGCTGATGGACCATTTCGAAGGCATTTCCAAATAGAATTGATAATTGATATACACTAAATCACCTCACCCATCTGGGAGTGACACGTGTCCATGGATCAAGTCACCCTTTCGTTCACAATAGAAGGCACACAAGATGAACCAAATCAGCTAGCAATGGTGGAAACCACAGTCCCCACAGCTAGAGATCCAAAGAGCCCCAGTTAGCAATCCTATGGGCAAACAAATTTACACACCAGGAATAAAACAAGAAGAAACAAAGATCAAAAGAGGTTTGAAGAGACTGAATACTTGGAATAATAGTAGCCGTCAAAACTGGTGGATGCTCCACTTTGCCCAAAAGGAAAAGGAAAAGGAAAAGGAAAGGAAACAAACAAGAGATAAATAATCAGAGAAATTGAAACCTTCTCAAATCCTAAGCTATTAGTGTTATCTTTTTTATGTCCAAACTTACATTTTGTGTTGACAAGTTCATGAGAAAGACAACGCAATGTATTGACGAAGAGAAGACATAAAATAAAATATTTTTGAGCAAATGTATCAAGAAATATGTCAACATCACATGCGGGAAGAAATGGGACTAGGATCATCTGTAGTAGTAGTGCTATGTTAGTGCTGATCCAGACCATTAGGAGTGGATCCGGACATGTGATCAATACACATTAGAAGGTCATGATCAGCACTACTACTCAGTAATACTAGATATTTTTATACAAAGAGATGACTCCTACACTAATGTACGAATACTTTACCCCTAAATTCATTAAAGATCCAAGAAGAAAAAGATACTTCAATATATGGGACACATACAGATACATGCACATATCACAACCACCTTCAACTCTCACTTTGCGTATAAAAATCCTCTCTATCTGTCCAGTCGAACATTGGATGACTGGGATACACTAGGCACACATCCCGATGTAATTCAACCGTCCGATGTTATGTTAGACGACTGAATGAATGGAGAGAATTTCTGTACTCACTTTGCCTCATTTTCTAAAGGAAGGATGAGGTGGGACGTGAGTCAGGTGGGGCCATCTGTTAGAAAAGAGAAATTAATGCTGATTTATGATTTGAGGTGTATAACTTTAGATACTTATATAGATAATGGAATGCATTCCACCGTTCTAAATAGGTTTGAAAAGGTATGTTAGATGAGAATTATTCAGAATTGATTCCCACCAGCCATTACGGTTTTGCCGGTGTCACTTTAGGATGTGTATGTACCTCATTATGCCATGTGCTAGGGTAATTTGTTCCCATTAGATATCTAGCAAATAATATAAATTGCCCACGAGTTAAAATTCTATACTCAAATTTTTTTGGGTAAAAAAGATGGAGAATTATTAACGTAACAAGGGTATGTTGTTTTTCCAAACATAATAAGACACCAAGTACTCTCATTAAACTACAAGTAAGAGGAAAAAGATCGTCTCCAGTCCGTCCAGCCGTCCAGTCGTGGACGGACGGACTGGATTTAAAGGACACGCCCCCCCATGTATTGGTATGCGTGTCCTTTTAATCCAGTCCGCCCAGTCCACGACTGGACGACTGGACGGACTGAAGACGATCCAGGTCCCAAGTAAGATGCTATTGGGAATAAATTTATGAGAATAATTTAGTAGAATCACATTCATTGTTGAAAATTTAAATAAAAAATTTAAAAACAAGATCTTTATTCAGACGTTTTTATGAAAGGATTAAATTGTAAATTCTTTCCTTCTCCTTAAGTATACTGACTCCCCTTCCTAATTTGTCATTCCCTCATTCTCATCCCTATTTCCTTCTGGGTCAAGACTGTCTGTAACCTTTTGGTGTAGTAATTCTGATCTAAACCATTAAGAAAGCATTAGAAGATGTGACTGATGCACTCTCAATGGTCAAGATGCACTCTGCTATGACAGAGTGCTACAGGCGATTTTTTTTTCATTTCCTTCCCTCATACTGTGGACGGTCAATGCTATGGGAATCTACAACCGAGGTAGAAATCTCTCTCTCTCTCTCTCTCTCTCTCTCTCTCTCTCACCCACACCCACCTACACCCACCCGGTAAGCCTGTAATCAACACCATCCCATGTTTGAAAAGGCAAAGGTCACTTGAGAAGAGGGCTATCTCTATCTGGCTAGTTACTTTAGTCAGGTCGCTTGTTGAAGGGGTGGAAAAAAGTCCAACAAAGATTGGGAATGTCCTGGAGCTTTCCCACCTATTGATGACGAGTTTCATAAGGTGGAAGCTTAGTGAATCAATTACGTTCCTATTGTATTTGATGGATGTTTCTTTTGATTTAGTTTCAGTCATCAAATTTCTCATGTGGTTGTTTCCAAAAGTTCTTGCGAGTCCAAATTCTATTATTCATTGTCTAGAAGCATTTTGATACTGCCAAAGAACATGAAGAATTATGGATTTGAAGTTGAGGGATTTCTATTGTCTTCTTCTTTTTTTATTTTTGAGGTATGACATCTTAATTGAATTCATGGTTGGATTTAATTGTCAAATTGCTTTCTTTATTTATTATTCTTTTTGCAGTTGTACATGCTTCTGGTGAGGTGGTTTTGTTCCCACTTGTGATGCAGCCTATGGCAACATGTTCTCATCATGGATCTACATTCTCTCCCGCTTGAGTTTGGGCAGGAGAGTTAGCGGCCAGGATGGATGGCTGCCACTTGGCTCTCAGGTGAATCCGAGCCCTCCATCCAAACCGACACCCCTGTCGGCTCAGCTTGTCGGCTGAGGTGTCGGCTTGGATGGAGGGCTCGGATTCACTCGAGAGCTAGGTGGCGTCCATTCATCTGGGCCGCCAACTCTCCTGCCCAAACTCAGGCGGGAGAGGATTTCTATACTCTCATCACTGATCTATTCGTAGTTTATATGGTTATGTTAGAACCATCATCTTTGGAAAGAGCTGGTGCATAATGGTGTTCATTTTCTTTGTATTGAATTGTAAAAATGTGTCAGCTTTATGTTAGATATTAGGAAAATTTACTCAAACACCCCTTGACAATTAGTTTACTATACAAAACTACCTTATCTTGATAAAAGTTATATAGACTACCCCTAAAACAATGTTTTGTAATTGTATAGTCCATACTGGACATTAAAAACTAACGAAAGAATCTCTATTTTTTAAGACAATACTATCTTTATTCAATGTAAAATTACATAAATATACCATCGTCTATCTCTGGAACGAGGTTTCTACAAGTTTTTTAACCTGCAATTAGAGAATTTTTAGAGGCCTCGTTCCAGATATTGACAATGGTATATTTATGTAATATTTTACATTTAGTAAGGGTAGTATTATCTTAAAAAATTTCATCAATTTTTAACGCCCGGTGTGGACTGTGCTATTATAAAATATTGTTTCAGGGTAGTCCGTATAACTTTTGTCAAGAGAAGATAATTCTGTGTAGTAAACCAATTGTCATGGAGGTGTTTGAGTAAATTTATGATCTTAATTCGCCAGCTTTGCTTTGTAATTTATCATGGTCTTGCGTCTACAAAGTTATGCTATTTTTTTTAGGCAATCTCTTGAACTAGTATCATTAGTATATTTTTGTGTATCTATATTCTATACAATGGTCTCTTGGATTTTGTCATAATATGAATTTGTTGCCTAGGTACACCACGTTTGAGTCTCCCCAACCAATCGAGCATCTGATCATATTGTCTTGGTCGGCTAGCACTTGCAAAGGCTAAGCAATCTCTTGAACTAGTATCATTATTGTGGGTATGATTCATTTATTATGATTCATTTAATTATTTGTTTTTTAACAAAGCAAAAGTTATGGGTATGTTCCTTTGATAAAAGTTTTTTTTTTTTGGATGAAATATTTAAAGGAAGTTAGAGGAAAAAAAGAAAAACGACAATTTGCACCTGGAAATTGAACAAGGGCAATGCAATTGGTAAACTAAAGAAACCAATACAATTGAAAATATTTGCTCTTCTTCTTCGCATTATTCCTCAATATTGGACAAATCGTATCTTTTGAATCTGATTAATCGATTGAAATTTGGATTGATCTGCATTGTTTATTGAACATGTCGGATCTAGGTTTTGATCGATTATTAATCAGTGATTCATGGTGTAAGGGGTGTAGACTGTAGGTCGTCTGACCGCACTGGCAGATTATGGACCGAATCTGAGACCCACTAATTAAATAACTGTTAAACTAAATCCCTAAAGGTCTAAACTCTTAATGGTTAATTGTCTCTCATTTCTTTTCATTCTCCCTATTCATTAAGTTATATTCTTTTAATTAAAATCTTAAAATAGACTATTATGTCGTGAAAATATAGAATAAATAATGACCAATTACAACAGAACATGGCTTAAGAGTTACTTCCATTGTTGATCGATTGACAAGATTGAGACGATTAGCATAAGACCAAATAACATAATTAATTATAGATCGATTGTTTTAGATCATTAAAACACATTAACAGACCAATTAAACCAACTAACATAAGACTGATTAGGAGACCAAGACTTATCAAAGTGATTATGATATTCTTGAGGACCCTTCTTTTATTCTAATGTATTGTTTTACCATGGTCAATTTAGGTTTTTTGGGGAGGAGGAATTGGTAGTGAAAAGAAATCTATAATAATATCCTTCGGTTTCTTTATTATCAAGTCTGAAACTAAGAACAGAAAGTTAGCTTCAACTGCACAATCAGTTAAGGACGATCCTTTTGGTCACAGGTCTATTTAGTGCAGTTACCTAAAACCACTTCCAAGTTCTGAATTATAAAGAATATGATTTTCAAAGACATGGGTGATCGTGTAATTGCTCAATTAAATGTGTTTTGAGCCACCAATTAAAAAGAGAGCAGTGACGAATCTAAATAATGCTGGCACATCATCAAGGCATCAATCAACCCCATTAGTTATCAAGCTGCTCCATTAGAGAGAGATCCTGAGAATTAGTCAGTGTAGACATTGGATTTTGTCACCTATTCTAGTGATGATGAAAACAAAAACTTGAATTCTTGATCTATCAATGATCGACTTAATTCATGAGAATAAATTCCCAAAAGGGGTGCGACCCCTCCCTTCAACCTATCAGAAGCTGATTTAAGGTAGAGAGCCGTATCTGATATCTCCACCTAATCTGCCTTTGGCTATAGATAGGTGCTCCATAACCCTGGATTCACATCTTCTCCTGCAGCAGATGGAATTGTCAGCTGATTCAATAACTGGAGTTCAGCTGGCGCACATACCAATACATTGTATACTGGATGAAATCCAGCCCTTGGCAACCAGAACTGTCACAGGAGAGGATTTCTATACCCATAACGCCGGATTCAAATTGTCTCCTGCCAGGGGGTCGGCAAGAGATTTGGCTGCGATTAACCAATGCCCGGTACGTGGGTGTCGGCTGAATCCGAACCATCTAGCCAGTGTTGGGGTGAAACGCAGAGTGATTCAACTTTATGCACCAGTGCTTGTTGAAAGGTTCGGATTCAACTGACACCCATGTGTCGGGCGTCTATTGGTCGCAGCCAAGTCTCCTGCTGACCCCTAGCAAGAGATGATTTGAGTCCCATAACCCCAGCATTGGCATCTTTTTGCCTTGAATTAAGGAAGGAAATAATTGTAATTGAAAGTTGGGTTTGTTATTTAGAGGAAGAGATGCCTGACATGAGATAAGAGTCTATTTGATAGCCTAGATGACTTGCCTATGTTCTCTCAAAGGGTGAAGGGTTCTTTTTCGAACATCTTCTATCACTCCTATCCCTACAACTCCTTTTCCCTCCTTGTGTGTTATAAGAGCCTTATTTCACGTTAGGTCTGTTTTTCTTCTTCCTCAAGCAATGAAACCTCTGCCTCCTATACGAGGAGCCTTCCAAGGAGATAAAAGAGGTATATTTGCCTTTGCCTTCTACCATATGATGAGCCTTCCTAGGAGATAAAAGAGGGTATACAAGTAGATGGTCTTATTGTCGTTTGAATTACTTTATTATTATTATTATTATTATTATTATTATTTTTATGTATAAAAGATATCCACCACCAGGGATGATGATACGTCCTTCAAGCCAAGGTCAATTTTGTCCATAGCAATTTTAGAAGTGAGATTGGGATTTTCTAAAGAAGCTCAATTACCAAAGTTAAATTATTAATATTTTTTTTTCTCCGCTAGAAGTCAGTGAATATATTAAGTGATGAAAAAAGAGTAAAGAAGAGCTTACAAATCTTCATTTAGTAAAATCTCACTTTTGGCATTGCCATCAGCAAGACCTAATTGGAGACCAAAGTGAGATAAAAGCTACAAAAATCTAAATCTTGGACATCCAGAAGCATCCTATACTGACTGTCTAGCAATGAAATTTAGACAATAAGTCCAAAATTTCGATCAACATTCTGTAGCTGTCCATTTAGCAAGGCCATTTGCAACTGTGTTTGCTTCTCTAAAGCAATGAATGACTTTGAGAGATTTATTTTTCAGTTTTTCAATCAAATTTTACCAAAATTGCAACCCAAACCATGAAAGTTTTTTGGATAGTAGACTAGCAACCATAGATTTCACATCTCATTCAATCCATATTTTCTTGTAGCTGATAGAGATAGCTCCTTAATTCTTATTAGTACTGCAATAATTTCGGCTTTGTAATTTGTTCTATCTCCTAAATAATTTGCAAATGCCAATAATATCACCCCTGAGTCATTCTGGATTACGCCACCTACATCAGAATCACCTAGATTAACAAGGGAACATCTGTCTACCTTCACTTTGCACCAATTTCTCATTGGTGGTTTCCACCTGACCTCCCGTGTAACCTATAATTCCTCACATCTTCTTACAAGGTTAAATCACCTAGTCTGTTCCAGATCAGCCATATTTTAGAAAATGCGAGGTCTTCTAATAGATAGTTCTCTAAAATCTTTAGATAGCAGGAAAAGAGTCTTAGATACTTTCAGTTTTACATTACTTCTTACATAATTATTCATTGTTGTTCACTATTGTTACTCTAAGCTTATGATTTACTATCGTTCAGAATCCTGAGTTTAGCATCAAAGTGCACTCCACAGTCCAACCCATTCCACTGCTCAATTTATATCTTCTGGAGCACATTCATGCAGGTCTTTCCAAAGAAAATGGTTTGGATTTCGATGACAACACGTTCAACCATCCATCAATTCAGTGCTTTATTTATTTTACATTTGATAATATAAACTTTAAATAAGGGGTTTTCTTATTGACACAAGTCTGGTGTTAATAGCACATTGATATCGGATGTTGGTGTCCGTTAGTTCGGTGCAAAATCCTACCCCTATTTACGAAGTTCTCATCCTATCTCCTATTTACGAGTTATCCATAATACCCTTCTATTTTCAACGCCCTCAAACCCCACCACCGTTTTAGAATCAATATGTCAAGAAGTAAGACACAATTAAACACTTCAAATTCTCAAATGAGAGTAAAGTTAGTGAACACACATGAGAAATTTAACCTACTTGTTAAATTTGACAAACCCTTTTTATTGATGAATTAATTTAGTCCAAGTATTTCCTAAAATAATTGGATGCTTTAAATAGTCCACCATTTGGTGAAAAAGTTTAAGCAATATAGGGTTTTTTTTTTTTTAATTTTTTTATTTAATCAATATAGTTAGATTATCTCAAAATGTACTTAGGAGGTTTTTTAAAGTAAAGAAGATTTATGAAACGTACCATATCTCAAAGGAAAAGGAAAAATGTGAAAGTTTGCTTTATTGGAGAAATAAAAATAGTATTCCATAGAAGAATTTGTATAAATATAAATAGGAACAATTTAGATATTAGAGATGGGTGTCTATGAGTTCCTCCACCCACTTGGGTGTCGGACCCACTTTCGGAATGTGGGATCAATTGGACATAGGAAATGATAGGGTACAAAATGGGTATCCACATGGGGAGAGGATTTAGACTATTGTTTATATCCACTGGATGATGTCTATAATTATTTATGCATTAAATTGTACATGAAATATTTTGCCATATTAAAACTTGGCATTTTCCCCTCAATTTTTTTTGTGAGCTAACTCTAAATGAGACACATCATAAAATAAGAACAATCCAGTTCCCTCCTTTCCTCCAGCCTATTGAAACATTGACATTTTCTTTTCTTTTAATTAGCAATCCTATTTGAGTTTCTTATAAAAAAAATTGAGATTCTTTGTCCATTGACTTTTTGGGATCCTTGAGTTCAGGAGTTGGCTCAAGTTACTTGGATAAAATTTTCTAAACATAAAAAAATTCTTGCAAATGGGGTAGTGGAAAAATTTATACAGCAGTCTGATTTCGTGTGCACTTATATAGAATCCCACCAACTATAAAGGTATTTTTGAAAACCCAAAAACTTAAGGAGGATTTGTTGACCCAATTGAGAAGGAGTAGATTCCATATCAGCGCACATGAAACCGAATGCCTGGTATGTAAGAATTTTTTTTTTCCCTTGCAATTCTAAGTAGTTGCTGTAGTGAAAGTTCCATTGGGAGATGGATAAGAAAATAAAAATCTTGTATAAACAAAATAGGAAAATTATCATATGATGTTGTCCAGTTCCTCCAACTATTATTTGAATTGTTAGAGTTCATCTATGCGTATATTAGTGTATTGATATGTATGTTCAGTAAACTCCAACAGTTAAATTACAATTGATATCCCTCCACTGACATATGACATGAGATGATGGAAACCCCAACACAATGAGAGTAAACGTTATCTAATACCCACCCTATAAAAGATACAAAACCCTAAGGTCATGTATTTAAAATTCTCGTAAATCCTTATCCATTATTTATTTATTTATTTTTTTGGTCGCACACCCAAAATTCCCCTGAATGAGATTTGTTAACCAAATGAAAATTTCCCAGCCTAGACAGCTTTCTGGTTAGTGTTGACTGCGCACTATGGATCATTGGATGGGGGAAGGAAGAAAATAATCCGAGAAGAAACCAATGCAGAATCATGATCTTTATCACACAGATCGTCTTCCGTAGTACCCAAGATATCAAATGAATTATTCAGATACAAAGGTACCCAAAGAACAGCCGAGATCACTTGGTTCATTATAGTTGACGGGTTTGATTTACAAGAGTGAACAACAGGGACCGCACCAGCATTGGTCTTCTAGTAAAAAATCCTACCCGAAGACTGGCAGAACTACAGAATATAATGACAGTCATTGCGCGACTTTGGGTAGCTGCTTTAATGGCAGTCATTGCGAACTTGTGTTCGTCTCAGAACAAGCCGGTTGCTTCAGGTTGGACCAAACATTTTTTAAACATAAAAAAGGTGGAAGGGGGTCACATAGGACGGTTGCTTCGGGTTGAAGCAACGTCTCAGAACAGGCCGGTTGCTTCAGGTTGGACCGAATATTTTTTAAACATAAAAAAGGTGGAAGGGGGTCACATAGGACGATTGCTTCAGGTTGAAGCAACGTCTCAGAATAGGCCGGTTGCTTCAGGTTGGACCGAACATTTTTTAAACAAAAAAAAGGTGGAAGGGGTCGCCGAATGTGACCACACACAGAGAGAAGAGAGAGGAGGTGGGTCATTCAAAGCGGGCATTTGAAAAATTAAAAAAAACAAAATCCAAAAGTGCAAGGGGTCATCGAATCCTTTGGATGCGACTACACACAGAGAGCGAGAGAGATGAGGTGTGTCATTCAAAGCGAGTATTTGAAATTTTTTTAAAAAGAAGGTCCTCTCACGTTTTGAGAGTGAAGTGAAATAGCCAGTGTGATACAGGAATAGAACGTTACCCAAAAGAAAAAATGGAATAGGAAACCTGCCACGGAGTGAGAAGGAGCTAGCTAGAGGGTGACAGGAGGATCAAGTAGAGTAAAGGAGAAGGAGGTTGCAGGCATGCTACCACAGACCTGGTCTGACAGGCAAGAACGACGGAAAAAGACGAGAGAAGGATTGATCAGACGGGGTGGGGATCGTGGTATCAGATTTACAAAGAACAGTCGAGATCACTTGGTTCATTATAGTTGACCTGTTTGATTTACAAGAGTGAACAACAGCGACCGCACCAGCATTGGTCTTCTAGTCAGAAATCCTACCCGAAGACTGGCAGAACTACAGAATATAATGACAGTCATTGTGCGACTTTGGGTAGATTCTTTAATGGCAGTCATTGCGAACTTGTGTTCGTCTCAGAACAGGCCAGTTGCTTAAGGTTGGACCGAACATTTTTTTAAACATAAAAAAGGTGGAGGGGGTCACATGTTGCTTCGGCTTGAAGTAACGTCTCAGAACATGAGGCCGATTGCTTCAGGTTGGATCGAACATTTTTTAAACATAAAAAAGGTGGAAGGGGGTCACATAGGACGGTTGCTTTAGGTTGAAGCAACGTCTCAGAACAGGCCGGTTGCTTCAGGTTGGATCGAACATTTTTTAAACAAAAAAAAAAAAGGTGGAAGGGGTCGCCGAATATGACCGCACACAGAGAGAAGAGAGAGGAGGTGGGTCATTCAAAGCGGGTATTTCAAAACTTAAAAAAAAAATCTAAAAGTGCAAGGGGTCACCGAATCCTTTGGATGTGACCGCACACAGAGAGCGAGAGAGATGAGGTGTGTCATTCAAAGCGAGTATTTGAAATTTTTTTTAAAAAAAATGTCCTTTCACGTTTTGAGAGTGAAGTGAAAAAGCCAGTGTGATACAAGAATAGAACGTTACCCAAAAGAAAAAATAGAATAGAAAACCTGCCACAGAGTGAGAATGAACTAGCTGGAGGGTGACAGGAGGATCAGGTAGAGTAAAGGAGAAGGAGGTTCCAGGCATGCTGCCACAGACCTGGTCTGACAGGCAAGATCGATGGAAAAGGACGAGAGAAGGATTGATCAGACGGGGTGGGGATCGTGGTATCAGATTTACAAAGAATAGTCGAGATCACTTGGTTCATTATAGTTGACCGGTTTGATTTACAAGAGTGAACAACAGCGACCGCACCAGCATTGGTCTTCTAGTCAGAAATCCTACCCAAAGACTGGCAGAACTATAGAATATAATGGCAGTCATTGCACGACTTTGGGTAGATGCTTTAATGACAGTCATTGTGAACTTGTGTTCGTCTCATAATAGGCCGGTTGCTTAAGGTTGGACCGAACATTTTTTAAACATAAAAAAGGTGGAGGGGGTCACATAGGACGGTTGCTTCGGGTTAAAGCAACATCTCAGAACAAGTCGGTTGCTTCAGGTTGGACCGAACATTTTTTAAACATAAAAAAGGTGGAAGGGGGTCACATAGGACAATTGCTTTAGGTTGAAGCAACATCTCAGAATAGGCCAGTTGCTTCAGGTTGGACCGAACATTTTTTAAACAAAAAAAAGGTGGAAGGGGTCGCCGAATTTGACCACACACAGAGAGAAGAGAGAGGAGGTGGGTCATTCAAAGCGGGTATTTGAAAACTAAAAAAAAAACAAAACCCAAAAGTGCAAGGGGTCATCGAATCCTTTGGATGTGAGTGCACACAGAGAGCGAGAGAGATGAGGTGTGTCATTCAAAGCGGGTATTTGAAATTTTTTTAAAAAGAAGGTCCTTTCACGTTTTGAGAGTGAAGTGAAATAGCCAGTGTGATACAGGAAAAAAATGGAATAGGAAACTTGCCACGGAGTGAGAAGGAGCTAGCTAGAGGGTGACAAGAGGATCAGGTAGAGTAAAGGAGAAGGAGGTTGCAGGCATGCTACCACAGACCTGGTCTGACAGGAAAGATCGATGGAAAAGGACGAAAGAAGAATTGATCAGACGGGGTGGGGATCGTGGTATCAGATTTACTAGAAAGCGTGCCACTTGCTATCCTCTCTCCTCTATCCTCTCTCTTAGTTGTTGCAAGGAAGTTGTTTCAAGGAAGAAGCGTCTTTGATAATGTAATTACACAGGTTGGAGTGAAGAAAATCCCTACTTTAATATCGATTATGTGTTAGTCAACCATTGGCTCTGCACTTGAATCAGTTTTGACTATTGTCGATATCTCTGTTCGGGTATCTAAAACTGAAACCCTAATTTGTAACCCTTGTCCCACCAAGAATCCTTCGAGGATTACTCATTGAGTTAAGTTCAGAACCCTATCCCCCTACCCCCTGACGGTTCAGACTTTCAGGGTTTAGGCTGCCTTAAGTCTTTGGATTTTGGAACCCGATGCGACATGTCCGCTTCGTATTTTTCTCTCACCATAAAAATGGCTCACTCCACCGTGAAAGAGAAGGATTCTTGTGGTAAGTTAACGTGAATAATGGCGATAAAAACACCTTATGGAGAGTGGGAGAGAAGAATGGATGGAACTTTGCCTCTGTCCGATCACTTAACTACTGGCCTCCAGCCATCGGTCCGGCCGCCTTACAGACGCTTTCGGGTAGTGAGACTTATTTGTCTTAATGAATCCGATCTCTTTCATGATCTACCCATCTTTTTCAATCTGAAGACATTCTCTTTCAACTTCTATGATGTAGGTGCCTGACATTATCCATTTTTTTGGTGATCCTCTTCTGATTATTTATTTTGATATTTACCTTATTAACTCATCTCTTTTAATCCGGGGAGTGAGATTTATTTGTCTTAATGAATCCGATCTCTTTCATGATCTACCCATCTTTTTCATTCTGCAGACGATCTCTTTCAACTTCTGTAATGTGGGTACCTGATTCTCTTCTGATTATTTATTTTGATATTTTCCTTATTGATTCATCTCTTTTAATGTCTTTGCAGATATTTATGATGACATTAAGAATTTCCCCTAAAAATGGATGAGAGAAAACAACATGGTTCGGATATGGCAAACAGGGATAACCTTGTGTGATCGTGACAAATGTAACCTAGGCCATCTACTTGCTCCGAGACAAAACGTGGATTTGTGTAAGCTTGAAATATGTAGGATGAGGAGGCAATCAAATGTTAGGTCTGTCTTTTAATGCCAGATCCGTATGTCAAGGGACAACTGGTACATGTAAGGACAAAGTGGTTAGGTATTGCCAACAATTGCGATTAATAGTTGTGATGATATCCAATGGCGTGAAAAATGGTTGCCCAAAAACTTGATCATTTTGGGATAACCATATGTACCAACATATAAATGATCATAAAATTAAGAAAGAATGACCTTGGACTTTACCCAATATAGGAAAAGAAGACCATTCATTAATCCAATCTGCCAATGAAGATATAGAAATGTCAAAAACTTTATAACCCAAATTATAACCAAACCACGTAGAACAAATAAAAGGACACTCTGAGAAAAACATGAGTTACTGTCTCTTCTGATAGACCAACAACGACTACGTATAGGGTTTACTAAAATGTTTCGTTTTCTCAAGACCATTGTTGTGCTAAACCAGAGGCACATGCTTGCCGTAAGAGGAATTTAATTTCTGATTCATTCAATTGAATTGTTTGTTTCAAACTTGCTATATAATTAAATCGATCATTTTAACAAAAGAAAGACATCGAAAGAAAAGTCTGATAGAAGGTTAATTTTGGCATTTTGAAATTTCAAGAGAGAAAAAGAGATGAAAATTCATTTTTTTAGGGAATCTGTGAGAAAGGTCTGATATAGGGAGCTTGAATAAATATGTGCTAAATATAGGATAACTTTAGAAATTTTCCATATAATTATTTAAAAAGAAAATTCCGCGCTACAGGTGGAAGGATCAAGGGATGACACCCTTACAGCATTTAATCGAGCCACGTGGAAGATATTTATTTATTTATTTTTTTAGAAGGGAAGTAGCTAGTGAAGGTTCCTCGAGAAACATCTACCAATGGACTTGCTATTTTATCATCATCACTTCTCTCGCTCCAACTTCGTCACCACCTCCATCACTATCTCTTTCTCTCTCTCTGAGATCGTCCGAGCGAAGAAAAATGGCCGGCCTGAAATCTCAGAAAAAAGTTCTGATAATCTGTGGCGATTACGTGGAAGACTACGAGGTTAGTCAGCATTTTGTAAAACATTTAATCGTTTTTCTTGTTTTTTGTTTTTCCCAATTCTTTTTAATTTCTGTTTAACGATTTCTTTTATTTTCCTCCGATTATTTTTGTGCTTTGCAGATTATGGTTCCCTTTCAGGCATTGCAAGCTTATGGTATTTCGGTTGATGCCGCCTGCTCTGGGAAGAAAGCTGGTGATATATGCCGTACCGCTGTTCATCAGAGTACTGGCCACCAGGTTTGAACTGTTATTATTATTTTTTGTTACATATTAGCCAAAATTGTAGAAATGATCTATTTATTTGTCTCTTCCCCTTTTTCCGTATTTTTTGAAATTTTTGAATGCCTTGGATTAAGTTAAATGAATTATCTAGCAGTATGGTTGTTTTTTCCATGGAGGGACTGTTCAGTTGCTTGTGGATAAGCGCTTCATTGTTTTCCAGTTATAGAATTCGGTTTAGATTCTCATATGTCCTTTGGTTGACCTTGTAAATATGGAAATTGTGAATGTGTCGGATATTGTGGATAGAGCTTATGGGATTTAGTCATGTTACTGTCTTTAATTTAATCTTCTAGAATTGTGATACAGAGTATTTCTAGATGGTTTTTTATTTTTATTTTTATTTTTTTATTTTTTTATGTAGTTGGTATTAATTTTGAATATTGAATTCATGGGCTCTGCAAACTAAAAAAAAAAAAAAAAAGAAGGAAAAAGAAAGAAAAGAAGAGGTTTTATTGACTATGGACGTGTAGTCTAGCCGATTTGATAGTATTGGATGGCTGGGAAGATTCTGTATGAAATTCTGTGGCTTCAAATCTTCCCCCAAAATTGATCTTTAACATGGTGGCAGTAGAACTTCTGGTCCTTCATTTCTCTATGAAAAACTGTTCTCTTAAAATAGCTAATAAATGAAGATAACTTCTACTTCTAATCTTATATGGACAATTAGAATCATTACTGACTTGTTGAGACTAAACCAACTTTTATTTGGAAATAGATACAATTGTTAGCCCTAGAACATGAATGATGGGTGAGGTTCTGAGTTTGCATATGATTATGCACGATTGGATGTGCTTATCGTCTCATGTTGGTTATGTAATGTGTAAGATAATGATTTTGCACTAATAGAATTTGTCCAACAAATTAATTATAAAGATATATTTTTTTTGCGAAGTTGAGGAAGTAAAGTAGTAAAGGCCAGTCGCTTGGTATCCTTCACGCTACGGACTACCTTTCCCATGGCAGTCCTCACTCGCTTGGTATCCTTCATGCTACGGACTACCTTTCCCAAGGCAGTCCTCGCTCGCTTCGACTGGGTTTAACAAACATTGTCAGAGAGTTTTTTGTTATATAAAATTTCAACTAGGAATGATGCTTATATATTCAATATACTAGTGGATCACAATATGTGTGGAGTCTATCTCAAGATTCATAAATTAGGTAGTCCAACTGTTTACTGATTTTATTGCTCAGAAGCTGCCAGAGTTTCTAAAAACCAGTGAATGGAAATTATAAAATTAAAGCTGCTTTCATCCTGTATGTTTTGTAACCCATTATGAACCTCCCTATGGCTCTCTTTGGTATGTATTATAGAATTAATTATGTAATATATTATGACATGCAGTTGTTTGGTATGATTTATGATATTAATTTATATTTAAAATAAATTAATATAATCTAAAATCTACAAATAGGTTACATGGTGTTTATCACTATTGTGATAATCTATTATTCTTACTTTATGTCTAGTACCAAACGGTCATTATTTATGACTTATAATTTATTCTCATAAATGATAAACATAAATCTAAATTCTACCAAAGTGAGCCTATGTACAATGTTAAAGTTTGAATTTTTAGCATGTACTTTTTTTCTGCAACATTTAAAATCACAACTTAAAATGAACTGTGTGGGTTATGCTGAAGAAAATTAGAAAGGATGTGGAGAATATATTTGTGCAGAAAATACATAATTGGGAAATCTCAAGTCTGCATTATGCAGATAGTGTCAGATACGTCTTCCACTTCACCCCCTTTTTTCTAAAGCAATGGTCATCAGTCCCAGATATATTCCATATAGTATCAGGGAACCAAACCATTGTTATGTAAGCGTAGAGGATGGGTGAATAGGCTTTTCTTAGTGGATTAACCTTTGTCGATAATTAAACAAGTGTTGCAAATGAATTGACACAATTTAAACAAACCACAACACAAGATGTATAGTGGTCCACTTGGGGTTCTATTCAGAAGCTAGTCCACTCGTCCTCAAGGCTATGCTTGAGATCCACTATTCTCTTTTTCAATTGGGTAGGTGGGGAAGACACGACCTTACGACTCTTTTCGGTAAAAAGGAACCTTACAACTTTTAGCTTGAGGGCATGAGGAACTTATACTCTTTTGAGGATAAGAGGATCCTTGTATTGTCAAGTACGGTTAGGCCAATGCAATTCTTATGAGGACAACAGGATCCTTGTGTTGCCAAGTATAGTTAGGCCAACACAAACAATTACAAATAAAAAAAAAAAGAAAAAAAAAAGGGGAGATATTACCGATGCAAGGAGTGTGACTCTTTACTCCTTATGGTTGTGCAATGTGATGAAGATGTTATAATGATGCTTATAAGACTTGCACAATGTGTTGACTTCTCTTTGAATGATGTAGATCGAGAGAAGTAGAGAAATGAGCCTTTGGATTTGATCTTGAGCTTTGAAGAGATCACAAGTTGAAGCTTGAGAGTTAAGTTCGATCTCTTGAGATGAGAGTTTTGATTGCTTATTGTAATTTGGTGCTCAAGAATATGGTCTTAATTGGAGTGAATAGTTGTTTGCTATTCAACTTAAAAGAGGTCTTAAATAGCCTCAAGGAATAGCCCAATAGTTGCTCAAAATAAGCTGTAATGGATCTATTTTTAAGTCGTGCCGGTCAACTGCAATAGTCTTCCAGTTGACCGCTAGATGACCATTGGTGAAATATAGGGGTTGAAGGTGAAAATATAGCCGTTGGACAACAGGAAAAAAAAAATCTGGTCGATCGCGACAACATCCGGTTGCAGCCGGTAGATTCTCTAGTGGCATCGACAGCCTGATATCTGGTCGACTGTTATAACCTGGTCGATTTACAGGGCTCTTGGCCTGTATCAACCGCTAGGAACCGGCCGACTGGTTCCTATGACTGGATGGTGTCCCAGCTTTGTATCAAGTGGGGATTTAGGTCCTTTTCTTTGAACGATCTAACCCGTTCTTTTCCTAACTTTCTAAGATCATTTCCATGGGTCTTTGAACACCACCTATTGTCTTTCTAAGATGCAATAATATGCATGATTACAAAGATGCTTGTGCAAGTAACTTGCCTAAATAACTAAGTACAATGTCTTCATCTTCAATCTTCATTCTTCATGTCTTAGTCTTCAAACTTGGACATATATTGGTCTTCAAGCTTGGATATTCTTGGTCATCAAACTTGGACATTTCTTGGTCTTCCAAGTTTGGATAGTTCTTGGTTGTCAAACTTAGACATCTCTTGGTCTTCAAGTTTGGATAATTTTTGGTCTTCAAATTTGCACATCTCTTGGATTCAAGTTTGGATGTGGATAGCTTAGATTCTTCAAGCTTGGATGATGATCAGTTGATGTAATATTAAATCATTAACCTCATGGAAGATGTTAGGACCTGAATATAATTTTATAGCAATCTGATTATAATTTTATAGCAACCTGAATATAATTTTACAGCAATCTGGCCTATCACAGTATTTTATTTTGTTGGAAAATTGGGTACTTGGCGTCTTCAGGGAGAAATTATAGGTAGGAAACGTACAAATTACAATAATCTTATCTGATCTTATCCTCGTTAAAATTTTTAATGAATGACAGCTTAATCAATAGAGAAAAATAGGACCTTTGGGCATGTAGTAATGATATAAGCACACTTTCCCAATACAAGAGGTGGAAGTAATTAACAGTAACCTCATATACCATAATCCCACAAGATTGTGGACGTGTATACGTCTGAGTTTGATTGTCATTGAGGAGATATCCATGCTATACGCCCCCACACCCCGTCTATGGTCATGTGACATCACAAGGGCTAAAGTCCCAAGAATCCAATATGAGATTGATAGTCCATAGAAAACCATCACATTTTTTTTCCTCATAAAAATCTGTTATACCATAGCTATACCAAAACTTAACCATAGCAATATAAATAAACTCAGCGGAAGTCTTTCATAACCATTCACATATCTGGTGGCCAAAAGTGATTTAAAACATCTCCAAAATATTAATTACATCACAGGGCAGCTTTCCCAACAAAATATATATTTCATTATCATAAAAACTAAACTAGCAAAATGATTGCCATTTAATGGGATCATCTCCCAACTTTAACTCATTTGCATCTTCATAGTCAAAGCTCCTACTCCTCATCTATAATACATGATCTCAGAAGAGTGAGCACACTGGCTCAGTGAAGAAAAGTTATAGCTATTGGCAATACACACATGCATAAAGTAAATCATAATATATACTTATTATTTGCTTATCATATGAATAAATCTTGTAACTATATTTTCCTTTCCTTCATTAGTTCCAATTGCATTGGCTCACTTTACTTTTAGTATTAGCTTGGTAACTCAGACTCACGAGTAGCCCAGATTTCGTCTTCATTAACTTACTTTTCTTTCATGGCATTGGTTCTTAAGACTCACGGATAGCCCGGACCTCGTCTTGGTACCTTTACCTTCATTCCATAACTTTTGTACTTCAGACTCGCGGGTTGCCTGGACCTCGTCTTAGTACCATTACTTTCTTTCATATCATTGTACTACAGACTCACGGGTTGCCCGGGTCTCATCTTGGTGCCATTACTTTTCTTTACAACACTTTCAACACTTCAGACTCACGGTTGTCTGGATCTCATCTGGGTGTCTCAAGTGAGGTTACTTGAGTTCTTATATAACCTGTTCATTCTTTATTTATGTCACTGCTCTTCTTACTTATACTATCATTTCAATGGTTCATCTCGTACATGTGGTTCCTTGAGTGTGTGTGCATACCTATCACCTTCCATGTTCATAAACATTCTTTGCTTATTTCTATTTTTTTCATAACATAGGCATATTGAAGTAATACATACAACTTAGCATTTCATTCCAGCACTCATCTACATACACACCATACATCAGTGCATTTATTACAACATAAATTAAATCCCTCACCTTGTTACTATTACTTATAAATACCCTTCTTTTAAAAAAAGACAGTTAGTTTCTCAAACTGATCACCTATAAGTCCATTAAAAAATCCATTTCAGTCTTCCCTTCATGTATACTGCTGTATAATAAATTCTTAATACTTCTGTTCGTGAGGGTTTGTCATCCTTAAACTATCAAAACATGTGAACGATGAGAGACTAGGAATCTATTGCTTTGATACCATCTCTGTAACACCCCCACACCCCTTCTATGGTCATGTGACATCACAAAGGCTAAAGTCCCAAGGTCCATGGGATGCTAGGCTGCCCTTGCATAGTTGCATGTATTCTGGGATGTAACTATTGTGGTATGTCTTTTTGTATACAAGCTGGGAACTTATTTGATCTTTGAAATGCACCGTGCAGTTTTTAATGAATATGATACTTTTAGGAGCATTCTTGCATTCTCTGTTTGCAATTGTGTTCTCTTATATGATAGAGATTACTTGCATTCTCTGTTTGCAATTTTGTTCTCTTATATGCTTAGAAATTACGTGCATTTCCTCTCTCTTTTTTTTTTTTTCCCCTTTTCTTTTATTTCTTTCTTTTTTTCCTTCATATTTTCATATTTTTTGTGGTTGCAGACCTATTCTGAGTCCAGGGGTCATAATTTCATGCTTAATGCAACGTTTGATGAGATTGATGTAACCAACTATGATGGGCTGCTTATACCAGGAGGACGTGCTCCAGAATATCTTGCCATGGAGGAATCTGTTCAAATTTTAGTGAGCAAATTCTCTGACTCTGGAAAACCAATTGCTTCCATTTGCCATGGACAACTGATCTTGGCAGCTGCTGGTTTAGTGAAAGACCGGAAGTGCACAGCGTACCCTTCTGTGAAGCCAGTGCTAATAGCTGCTGGTTCTCATTGGATAGAACCAGAGACCATGGCGGCATGTGTTGTGGATGGTAATCTCATAACTGGGGCAACATATGATGGGCATCCTGAGTTTATCAGGCTTTTTGTGAAGGCACTTGGAGGTACCATAACTGGCTCAAATAAACAGATTCTCTTTATTTGTGGGGTAAGTCATAATTTTGTTTGTCAATATCGAACTTTAAAATACCACTGAGGAAATGATTTCTTGAGCTACATGCTCAAATATTTTCCAGATCTATGTTCATCTATCAAATATTAGCTGTGAGTGCATAACAATCAAGTAGCAGCTCTACATTACAATTTCACAAGTAGCAAGCCTAATAGATGAAGGGTTAGGATCACGTAAACTGCTATTGGAAGTTCCACAATTGCATGTACCAGATTGAAGCATGCTTCTCTAGTTGTCATTATGTCAGTCACATTAACTTAGCGGAGTCTATGCTGTCACTTCTGTCTCACTTTCAAATGTGGAAAGCAGGGGCTGAGACCTAAAGCTTGAAGATTTGAAGTCCTCCATCTATTAGAGCAGCCAAGCTCTACTTGACGGAGTTTACCATTTGTCCTTGTGAACTTTTCCAATGGGGAAAAGGTTCTGGTCTGACTAAATAAGCTCGTTATGACGATTTTTTGATCAAGTTCATTTGGCATTGATAGCATAGTTACGAGATTGGTCAATATTGAGCTGGATGGCTTGGTGAACAAAAATATGGAAAAAGCCCTGTGTAGGTATCTAGGTGTAAAAAATATTTGTCAAATCACATAACATGAGATAAAAGTAGCACGTAGATATTGAGTGTACCGTTACTGTCAAACATCTTTCCCTTCTTGAACTGTAACATGGTTGACTGGTATTTAGAATTTTGAAAGCTTTGCAGTTTGCTTGAACCTGCAGTAGACCATGGCGGTTCCCATTTTGTCTATATTATTAGGGAGGTTGGATCCCATTCACCACATTTTGGGTAGTAGGCTGTAAGATTTAGGCAAATTGAAATTTTAAGATACTTAGTGTAAGCTGTTTTGTATGATTTTTCTCTGAGCTTCAATTGCTTCGTCTTTCCCTATGTGATTTTTTCTTGGTGTTGAAACAATCTATTTCAAACATCCAAAGTTCGAAGGTCTAGGAGATCTTTAACTCAACATGATATTTTGATTATTAGTTTCATGAATAGAACCTACCTTTTGATAAATTTGCAGCTATGAAAAGATTTACTATCTAATATTGCAAAGGGCATGGGATCTACATGCTGCCGGAATATAATAGAATCTCGTACACTACCGTTTATTGACCATCGGATGTGAAGAAAAACATCTCAACCGTCTCTCTCAACTGTTGTTGGATCTGGCTCTCTCTACTGCCGCTGCATCTCCCCAACAACAACCCATCTCTTTCACAGCCGATGCGTCTCTCCACCCCCCTCCCGGAGCTGCAGCTGCCACCTCCCGCTGCCCTGTTGCTCCCCATCGGACATCTTCTAACCCTTGTTCCCGGCCATCTCATCAAATTCAGAGTCAGCTACTTTCACTTTGTTAACTGGACATGCAAAAAGAAGAAGAAGAAGAAGAAGAAGAAGAAGAAGAAGAAGAAGAAACGACCAAATGGCGTTGGGAACTGCCAGAGTTTGCCTTCTAGAAGAAGAAAGGACCAAATGGCGGTTGGAACTGCCAGAGCTTGCCTTCTATACGCAGGCCGAGTTACATATCATGGTGAAATTACATTGAGAAGAACATTCGGAACCTTAGTTACCCTTAGACACTCTAATGACCCAGATTCCAGATAGAACAAGCAAGTCGAAGAAAATTAAAGTGATAAGCATAAATTCCATGGAGATGCCAACCATGAAAAGGAATACTCTCCAGCAGTAGCGGATAATCAAACGCATGCACAGAAAAATTGATCACAGAAACCTCAAAGTTTAAATAATTGTACATTTGAACTTATCATCTTGATGCTCATCATATTATTCTCGGCCAAGGTTTAAAAATTGTTTGAAGATCTATCTAGATGACCCTTGACATCTCAAATGGAGGTACTTGCAGAGCAATGACTTGGATGACCCTTGACATCTCAAACAGAGTTAATTGCAGAGTAATGACTCAGGGCTCAGTATCTTAGTTTTGATCAGTCCCATGATACCTATCCAGCAGTCTGAATTAGATCTGGGTTAGGGCTCCGATTCGTGGTTCTCCTCCTATGCGGATCTATCACCAGCAGTCAGTTCTCTGTCTTCTTCGTTCCCCATAATAATAATTGCATTGTCAAGGGCGGCAGGGGAACAACATCCGGAGCAACGACCCCAACAGTTTGGAAGCCAATGTTCAGTGAGATGACTTTACTACTGACTGAATCGCTTGAATTAGTGGAAGGAAACGAGGCTTCTGGCTCAGCTGGTCCCACACACCATCATTCAGCTCTGATGATGTAGAGGCACCGATTGAGGAGACTCAGATTGTTGGTGAGGTCTTAAGGATTAAAGAATTCCTTCCTCGTAAGCATGTTAAGTGTGTATTTACGACATTGAGAAAGAAGCAGCCATGGTGGTGGTGCACCAGTTTGATGGTCCTTGCAGCCGGTGCCACTATGGTTGTGGCCTTATCAAACGAGGAAAAGAGAGAAACACGGGAGGGTATGGGAGGAGCAGTGGTGCATTGCAGCTGGTACAAGAGCAGTGAATAGAACAGTTGAGAGTGAATAGAACAGTTGAGATATAAACTTTCCAATCTGATGGTTAAGAAGGGGCTAGCGTATAAGATTCTATTATAGACTACCAGTGTGTACATCATTTTCCCTAATGCAAAAGATGTTTTAAGAATTTCCGAAAGATTCAATGACAGTTAAACATCTCGTAATGTTTAGAATATGAGTCAAGTAACAGTATGAAGTATCTACTGGCCTATAATATTTCACTAACTTGCACTGTGTAGTGTTGCGGGAACATTTTGGCGTGACGTAGATCAAATTGATCCTGTAAGAATATCTGCTACTACATGTGTAAGTCAACATATGTGACAATAGTCAATAAATTATGTATGATATAGTAGAGTGCAAGTTTTCAAACTCAGCAGTTTTTTATTTTTATTTTTAAAATTTAGGTTTTATTCCATCAACAAAGATTGATCGCTTGATTGCCAAATTGATGATTAACTAAGAAAAAAACCCTTATTGGGTAATATGGCTGATATTATGTATGAACTAAAGAGAATAACTAAAAAGATGTGTATTTCTGTCCAATTCTTCAATTTTTCAATGTTAGGGTAATGATGACCCAAGGCACTAATTGACCTGTCTCTATATGGTGCCGTGGAGAGCATTCTTTACATGGCTGACACTTTTTTCGCCATGTGGCATGATCGGATAGCGAGACCCCAAGGTCTCCTGTTCATATGTCAAGTTTCAGCTGATCGGCGGAGTTTGCCAACTAGCATAATGAAGCATTGAAAAATTCAGAACAATGGAGTGGGTGTACAAATTACCAAGTGGGTATAGGAACATGGATGGGAGGAATATGGTTGAAGTTGAGTCTGAAATTTGACATGTGGCCTCAATACCTTTGCTGTCTATCTAATGGTTAGAATTGCCACTTCATTCTGCCACGGGGCAGAGCTGAGGCCGACTATGGAGACAATTTTGTTTACACTGATCATGTATAAACTAACTAGTTCAACATAGTTTAAACCAAAAAAAGGACGTCCCAGTGCACGAGGCTCCCGCTACTGCAGGGTTTGGGGAGGGGCAGAATCTACGCAGCCTTACCCTGCAATGCGGAGAGACTGTTTTCGTGTTTTGAACCCGTGACCACCAGGTTGCAATATGACAACCTTACCGTTACATCAAGGCTCACCCTCTCAACATAGTTTAAACCAAGCTGTTACTAAATACGTAGACTTCTTGACATTTAAACATGGTGCAAGATTCAATAAAGCACAATAATTCAAAACCATTTGTGGCCCCATTGGCCTTAGTTTCAGTGGAGTCTCATGGTTGGGATGAGATCTCTGGCTGCAGAGGGAACTGCTTGACCCCTGCACATTACATCACCTAACTAAAACATGGCAAAAGCTAATTGTGGTGTAAATGCAATAAGTGAGACCTGTGATTTGATGTTTTAACCTAATTTCTTGGGCCACAATTATAAATCAGCCATTTGGAGGATGGATATTAGGAAATGAAAGATCCATTTACTGCTACGAGAGGTCGACATTTAGTAGGGTTAAGAGGAAGAAAGCACCCATTAATTGGATGGCAGAAAAGTCCAGCAGTTCGATGGTTCTGATTAAATTGTTTCCAAAATAGAAAATAATGTTTCTGATTAACAGTTAGGCCTTCGAGTGCAGTGTTGAGGAGTGATGTGTTACACATCAGAGAGATTAGATGCCCAAGGGGTCGACCAAATGTGACTTGGGCTGTAGTAGTGAGAAAAAAATTTGCGGAGCTGATGCTTGACATATATTAGACTGGTAACTTCGGTCTTTGATACTTCTCAGTCAAATTTAACTAGCTCTGTTTAACTGAAAAACATGCTCATTTGAGTTCTACAATCTTTTATTGACTGCTAATTTAATTGGTGAGGTCTTTGTTATACTTCGTCAGCTCATTGACAAAGAACACCAAATTCCATGTTACTTCTAAGGTATCCAGTCATCTTTGAATTTCTCTCCCCATTTATGCAGGATTACATGGAGGATTACGAAGTGATGGTTCCATTTCAGTCTCTTCAAGCTCTTGGATGCCATGTAGATGCAGTATGCCCAAAAAAAGGAGCAGGTGATAAGTGTCCAACGGCCATCCATGATTTTGAAGGTGATCAGACTTACAGTGAGAAGCCAGGCCATGATTTCACCCTGACAGCTAGCTTTGAAGGCTTGGATGCTACAAAGTATGATGCCCTTGTGATCCCTGGAGGCCGAGCACCTGAGTACCTTGCACTGGATGAGAAAGTACTTGCGTTGGTGAAACACTTCATGGATGTGGGGAAACCTGTTGCATCCATATGCCATGGACAACAGATTTTGGCTGCTGCTGGTGTTCTCAAGGTAGTTTATTTGTCTTTTATGATCATCTTTTATGTAGAAATGTCTGTGGGGTTATTATTTACGTGCTCATATGGAACTATAATCTCTGATCATCTCAAGGCTTGTTTTTGAGTTTGAACAGATGAGTAAATATGTTCTATCAATGGCTATGGAGATTTGAGATTCTCTATTTGATTCAACAAAGTAATGAACCATACTTGTAGTTATCCAACTATTTATTATTACTATTAATATTATTGTTATTTTGGGCAATGTCCTTCCTGGATGGCCTTCATGATGAGAAGGAAGTTCAATTGGTGTTCAATTTTGTGGGCCAATTGGCCATGTCATTGTCCATCACCCTGGTAAGTTTCAGCACCACACAATTTTCCCACATGTGGATATGAAGCTCCTAAAACTTGTTCAGAATCCTACATTGGCACCCTTGGTTCAACTCAAATAGTCTTTGCCATATAATGGGACCCCAAAATGTCTGGCTAATCAACAAGGTGTACAATCCATCCATTGGTGATTCCCCAAGAATCACCCTCCCTCCATGTGGCCTAAAAATGAACTGCCATGACAAAGATCATGTTAATTAGAAGTAGCGAAGGCCAACCAGTCTAATATATGTCAAGCCTGTTGATCGAAACTATATCCACTTAGCCCGAAAATGAATAGCTCATAAAAGATTCAGCTTTGGCAAGTATTGGGTGTGTCATCCCCTGGGTAGATGAACAGTGGAGGCTGTCCTACCATTACTCACACACAATTTTATGAGCAATTCTGCAAGAGTTCTGTACTCTTTTGGGCTTTGGAATGTTCTTAAGTTCCACTTGAAAGTATGTCCCTACACCTATTTTTTGTTTTTTGTTTTTGTTTTTTTTTTCCCATGTTTTTCTTCCCTCCTTTTCTTCTTCCGATTTGATTTTTTGTTATAATGCACTCTTCCTACATTACTTACAAATTCTAACTTCTTCTCTATTTTATTAAATTGCCTGTTATAGTGTTATGTTCTTGGACTATAGGATTTTTGTTAACTTCCAATAGTGGTTGTGAACCTTGTGTCTCACAACTAGGGGGTCGATCAGAAGTCAGAGCATCATCCATTAATTTGTTTTCTGTTCTGTTCCTGCTATGTGGTGTCTTCCTTATTTATTATTACTGTCTTCGGTCCAGAAGTTGTAATGAGCAGCTTATGCGTTGACTGAATGTTTTGATTTTTATCTCTTATGTTAACAGGGGAAGAAATGCACTGCTTACCCTGCTGTGAAGCTCAATGTAGACTTGGCAGGAGCTACATGGTTAGATCCAAATCCAATACACCGTTGCTTCACTGATGGAAATTTAGTGACTGGAGCTGCATGGCCTGGACATCCTGAGTTTATCTCTCAGTTGATGGCATTGCTTGGCGTAAATGTATCTTTTTGATGTAGTCATGTACCCTAATGAATTGCAGACATGTTTCTGTATATTTTTCGTCGGTCTTTATGAGAGGATTTATGAATGTCAGGGTGTTGTCCTCACCTTCACTTTTGAGTGTTCTATTTTGAGTTGGGCATCAAGCTATCTAGGATCACATTTTGTGGGTGGTGGTAATCTAGAACAATGATCTCTCATCTTTGTAGCTTCATAGTTCATGTATTATAATTGCGTTTATTATCTCATGTTGTGAACAAATGGAAGAATTCAACATGTATATCTCACCCCCCAACCACTTGATCAACTTGCTCTGCATTTTTCATTGAAAGAAAAAGGTGTTTCTGCATTTGATTTGCATATTATCTGACCCTTGATTGACTACAAGTCGATTCAAAAATTGGGGGAGAATCAAGAAAAGAAAGCCTCAGTCAACTTCTGGATGATTTGATATCTGTTAATATCTTTAACAAGGTCAATGAGCTAACCCAAAAATACCTTCACGTTTCTCTATTTTGTAAAAGGGTAGAATGTAATAGACTAAAAATAGAATTACAACCTAGAATTATTCTGAACTCTTGCGTCTTTCATGACCAAAAAAGGATCTGAGGGCAAACCATCTATACAAAAAGCATTTCATGAACAGAATTTACAAAACTTGCCCTCTTACATGAAAATGAAAACTAAAAACAATATGCTCTTCTATTAGGTAGCACTGAGGCCTTGGATGTCATGGAGAAGACCCCAAGAATGACAAGGTGCTTGATAGGTTCCTTGAATAGATTGAATAGCTGCCATAGAGTCAGCTCCGATTTAAGTGTTTGAAGATCACAAAAATCCTCCACCTATCAAAAAAAGCATCTTGAAATATCTGAATCGAAATCTGGTGTCTTGGGAGACCTGCAAAATAACAGCCGAATGCCCTCTTGTTCCTAAACTCAGCCCAAATCCTAAAAACTGTTGAGATGAAATAGAATTGTTTGACTTGGCCCACAAGACCCTCACCTTGGAGGTACTGAACCGACCATTGAAGCTCTTCTTGCCATTGATTAAACAAGGTTATGAATGAAAAAATAGGCGCAATGTTCATCTCCCCCAAGGGCTGGTGAATTGTCAAGTACCAGCTTGATAAATAACACTTCACATTTCAAAGTTTCTATCAATCTCACGTTCATGAACAACTCTTCAGATAAACCAAATGGCCTTGAGCTTTGAGGAAGCCCAAAACAGGTTCTCCCATAGAGGCTGTAGAACATAACTGCAGAAATCAATGAAACCCAGAAACTAGATTATGCTAATTTAAACATTGAGAAGGACAATGACTGCAAAAAAGAGTTAATGCTGCAAATATCTTATATCGATCTAGAGTTGCTGAACATTGGGGGAATTTCTTATAAGACATAGCCACCCAGATCTTACATTGATCTACAAACGCTGTAAATCTCAGTTTCAGGGTCTCCAGATCTTCCAAGGAGCTAGGAAGTCTCTCTAACACCTGCCCGTAGCCAAAAATTGAAATGAGCACAAATGGATCACTTTATTGACATGATTCTAAAATGAACAGCAGCAGAAAATAAGAAGAAAGAAGATCGATCGATCATGGATTACCTTTTTATTAAAAACCTCTAACCTCCAACTTCTTAATGACACAGAGGCAGCCAAGATCCGAGATCATTGGATTGCATGCTCTTCCATGCCTGAGGAGTTCACAATTGTAAAAAAAGAAAATTTAACAGTGGTCAAAGGAGGATTGTTATCAAGGCTGATATCCTCAATTTCACACTTCAGTTCAGAAAGTCTCAAAGTATTTAGATTCGGCGCCAGAATGTGCAGAACATGTACAGCAAAACCATTGGAGCGGCCACGAAAAGCCTTTCAAGAAGTGGGCAGCCCATGAATGGAAGATGTCCTTCAAATCCTCATCTGCAGAGACTCAAATGAGTGAGAGTTGGTGGCTGTTGGGTTGGTGTCTTGTATTCTGTGGGGTCCACACAATTATAAGGGTAGTATTTGTATTAGGGTATGAGTCTATTACATGTATGGGGTTAAACTTATAATTGTGGTGGGATTAGGGTTTCTAGGTTTCCCTATATATATTGTCTCTGTGTGGGAAAACCTAGGTAAGGCTACAAGGGCTGTAGAGGATTCTCCTCAGACAGTGGATAGCTGGAACGCTGTAAGGCTGACAGATGAGATAGGCCTGTCAGGTAGAGAATTTTGTAGACTGTTCTTGGGAATAGAAGAAAGTCACTCTTTTCTCTGGTAGACGTAGGCATCCCACGATGGGGTGCTGAACCACGTTAATTCTTCGTGTGCTTCTTGTTTGTTTGCGTTCTTCCGATCCTAACAAGTGGTATCAGAGCTAGGGTTCTTTGAAGAACGAAGGAGGTACGCAGTATGAAGAAGAAGAAGAAAAAAAAAGGATTGAATCTGTGAGAAGGGTTTCCACGGGAAACCCTAGTACAATGATGCTTAGGGTTTGTGGATAAAGGCTCGATCAAACCTTTGTGTGTTTTAAGCCCATTCCTTTTTGCCTTGTATTTAATCTTTTAAATAGGACAAAAACGGATTAGGGTTAGGGAGTAGCAGTTTTTCTGGGCGTAGGTGATTTGCGCAGCCGTGATCAAGCAGACAATCGGGAGGTCATCCGTGGTCCGATTGGGCTGATTTTTGGACAGCAGGTAGAGGACACATAGTTCGTCAATCTGTACGGTCAGATTTTTTATTGAAGTTTTTTAAGTCAAGTTATTCGCTCCGTACAGCAGCCTCTGTTTCTTTGGGTGAAATTTCTGCATCTCTTTGTTTCTTCAAATAGTAGTTTTGTGCCGACAAGAAGAGATGTCGAAGGTGAATCTCCATCTAGTAAGATTTCCTGGTATGGAAATAAATTTGGGGAAGATATTATCACATGTGGCATTCTCGCTTGTGATAGGATCGCACGTGGATCTTGGTGGTAGTCGAGTGGATGGTATTACACCAGGTGGTATCGCACGTGGGTCTTGGTGCTACTGGAGTGGATGGTCAACGACGGTTGGGAGATCGTGTTCAGATTGATGGGACGATGGTAGCTGTTCGAGGATCTGGTCGGATTGAGTGTTGGATCTGATGGTGGGATTGAATCCCGGTACGATGCACATAATGGCCAGTTTATGTTGCACCGTGGGGTAAATGAGTACTGGCTGACTGGGACAAGGAGTTGGATCTCTAAGTCTGCATTGGAGATGCAGAGGTGAGAGGCTTGAGTTCCAGGTGCAATTGGAGTTGCAAAGGGCTGGGATAAGGAGTCGGTTCTCAAGGGCTGCAATGGAGGTGCGGTGGTGAGAGACTCGGGTTCCAGATGCAACTGGAGTTGCAGGAGGACTGTGAGTGACGGTGATCTTTCCGGTGATGCTGCAGTAGTGGGAGAGATGGAGTCATTTCACATCGTGCGGCGGTGAGCTGTACGGGACACCCAGACGGGGTGTGAGCTATGCTGGTTTGGGTGTAGAGTTTTGACAGAGACGAATTTACAGAATCAACATCAACGGGTTTTCTTCAAGGTGGTTTGCAGAATCCAAGCCAAGTGGAGATTTGTTGGGTTGGTGTCTTGTATTCTGTGGGGTCCACACAATTATAAGGGTAGTATTTGTATTAGGGTATGAGTCTATTACATGTATGGGGTTAAACTTATAATTGTGGTGGGATTAGGGTTTCTAGGTTTCCCTATATATATTGTCTCTGTGTGGGAAAACCTAGGTAAGGCTACAAGGGCTGTAGAGGATTCTCCTCGAGACCGGTGGATAGTGGAACGATTGTAAGGGTCGACGGATGAGATAGGCCTGTCAGGTAGAGAATTTTGTAGACTGTTCTTGGGAATAGAAGAAAGTCACTCTTTTCTCTGGTAGACGTAGGCATCCCACGATGGGGTGCTGAACCACGTTAATTCTTCGTGTGCTTCTTGTTTGTTTGCGTTCTCCCGATCCTAACAGTGGCGTACTTCCCTTTCAATCGTAGATACTCAGAATCAAAACGACCAAACCTTAACACGCAGAGTAGGTCTGTTTTATCAAATTATTAACAAAAGATCATAAATTAAAATACAAAAAAAAATAAAAAAATGAGGAATTTCCATTAGAGACGTGCCTGAAGCTCTTTGGTGACAAAGGAGCCACCGTTTGTTTCCCTTCGACATCAGAACTGGTTCGGATGTCCAGAATCTCAAGTGATGTGAGTTTCCCAAAGCCTTGAGGTAACGAGAAGTAAGGAGATTTCCTCACACGCAGCAACTTGAGTTTAGGGAGAAATATGTGGTGGTTGTTTGGTATCAATGACTTTGAAAATGAACCTGCGTCCTCTTTTAAAATCAACTCCTCAATATGTAGAAATGGAAAATGGGAGGATGCAGGAGATGGCTTCCAAGTCAACTTTGGACAGTTCCATACCATCAATTTCCTCAGGTATGTAGCTTGGGTAAGGTGCTGTGGAAACGACATCCTTAACTTGGGCAAGTTAAGAAGAACAAGATGCTGGAGATATGGCATGAAGATAAACTCTTTTCCATTTTCTTCTTCTAGTACTCTCACATCCCACTTCTCCAAATAACACCAGATTGGAGAAAATCATGAAGTGCGCATGATTAACCATCCACTTGGGGAACACAGCACCGGGGTAGTCATTAATTGATAGTTTCTCAAGATTTGGATTTGGTTGAAGACTTTCGAGCACATCCTCCATCCTTGACAACATATGTCTTCCATCAACTTCTCCCTCTTCTTCTTTTGTATTGCCTTCCCCATTTACTATTTCTTCTTCTTCTCCTTCTGTGTTATCTTCCCCATCAACTGCTTCTTCTTCTTCTCCTCCTTTTGTGTTACCTTCCCCATCAACTACTTCTTTTTCTTTGTTTTCTTCTTCTTGATCATCGGTATACTCATCAACTAATGAAAGACCTGTAAATCGATCAAAATATAAATAGAGAGCAAGAAGGTGTTGCTTACTCTTCAAGTCTGCCATCGTAGCCTCATTTCCATTTTCCACTCTCCCCAAACCTATTATATTTAGAGAACCTTTGAGCAAGTTGAGATCTTTTAGTTCTTCAAACTTACATCCTCCTCTCTCCACCCTAGTACCAATGATGAAGTCTGTCAAACGACGCAGTCTGCTTAATCTCCCAATTCCTTCTGGTAAGTAACTAAGTTGAGGAGATTTTGCCACATGAAGCTGGATCAAATTGACTAATCTCTCAATCCCTTTAGGTAGTTTACAAAGATTACTACATCTGTGAAGCATTAATACCTGCAAATTGTACAGATTAAACACAGTTTTAGGTAGTTCTTTAATCCTTGCATAAGACAAGTTAAGGAACCTTAGATGTATCAACTTCTCTATCACAACTGGAAGCTCTTCAATGTAAGTTCTACCTAAATCCAGTGTCCGCAGACATGTTAAGCGAAGAAATAACTCAGAAGAAACTGATGGAATATGTCCAAAGATTATAAGACTCCGTAGATTTTTTGCCTTGTAAATGAAAGAAGGAATCTCCTTTTCATCTTCTGTTGCAAGATATAAATGACCGGCTCTATTAAAAAAGTTGAATTCTTGGTGAGCTTTAGTAGCACATTCTTTAACTGCAAGAGTAAAACACTCCTTTTCTACAAGGGATTTTGCAAAATCATTTACAAGATCATGCATGCCGTAAAGTTGAAATTCATTTTTGAGTTCTGCATTTTTAACACCCTTTTGAAACAATGAACGCATGACCAAATTATCAAAATACTCATCACCTATTGCCACCAGATCTTCACTACTTGCTGCCAAATTATCACCAAGCTAGAAAGCCCTGTGCCATCCATTTCCTAATCATTTGTTGTTTGGTAAAAGTAAAACCTTTGGGGCCAATAGAAGAATATGCAAAGCATTGCATTAAATGAGAAGGCAAGTCATAATAGCTCAATAATAGGGCTGGCAAAACCGAATTATGATCAGAACTTGATGATACAACACTCCATAAATCACTTACTGAAACAGATTCCCAATCCTTCCTAGTTTTCTTAAAACACAAAAGACTTCCTAATGTCTTGGCAGAAAGAGGCAACCCATTGCACTTGTTTGCTAGTTCCTTGCCAATTTCATTCAGCTTATCGTAGTCTTCTTTTTCCCTTCCCATAAAGGCATAATGTCTCAACAGTGACCAACAGTCTTCATTAGACAATATTTTTAGCTCATGGACATATGTGCTGCCCATCATCACTGCAACCTTCTTGTTGCGTGTGGTGAACATAATTTTACTTTCTGGAGAAGCTTTCTTGAGAGAAAACCATAATGGATCCCACAACTTACAATCATCATTCCAGACATCGTCTAGCACGAGTAGGAAATGCTTTCCAACAACACAATTATTCAGTTGACGATGCACAGATTCCCATGAAATATGTTCATGGCCATCAATGTTTACACCACCGATTTCTCTAATAATATTCATGGCAACTGTCACTTTATCAAAAGATTTAGATACATGTACCCACATTCTCTTATTGAAACGGTTCATCACCCTATCATCATTAAAGACAAGTTGGGAAAGTGTGGTTTTGCCCAAACCTGGCATGCCCACAATGGAGATGATTGGGAGGACTACTCTTCCAGTAGAAACCACTTCTTGTTGTGGATGGATGCCCTCCTCGCTTACCAATAACTTGTCTATTATGATATCTTTATCCCTGGTGCGACCAAATACCTCATTGAGGTCAATGAAGGAGCTTGTTTCTAGTCCCCTCCTTAACTCAACTACACTTTCATTTCTACTGCTAGTTTCACTAAAAACAAACTTATTTTTCTCACTTGCAATCCCATCTAGTCTTTCATTTATCTCCTTTATCCTATGACCAATGTCATGGCGCAAACCAATTCTCATGAAACTAAAGCAGCAAGATATAGAAAACAAGTTGTCGGAGCATACCTTCATAGTCGGGCTAGTGCTTACTCCCTCTGTATTTGATTTGAGCTCAATTTCAGTTCTCCACTTATCCAACACATCATCAATGTCATAGGCTACATCTTTCAAATCTTGTAACCAAAGTTGCACTGATTTTTCCTTGATTTGCCTCTCTTCAGCATCCTTGAGCACAGCTTGGATTTTTTAAAAAGTGTTGAAGAGCTTCTCAACATCCTTTTCTACACCCATGACCAGTCGCACCTCTTGTTCGATCTCTTTTTGGATGATCATGCCCAATTGCTTGACGACACGGGAAACAATTGCAAACCATTGTTGGTAATGATCAAGCTGTAGTGCAGAGGAATGAAAGAACGAGAGAGACGAAGGAAATTGTTTCTGTAAGAGATGTATGACACTACAACAATATGCATTTTTTGCTATGAAACTTTTCCGTTGGCAAAACTAAACTCCTATAGAAAAATTTCCATTGTCAAAAATTTCGTAGCGAATTTCCTCTACGGAAAACTGGGTGCCATGGGTGTATATATTTTCCACAACAGAAAAGGCATTCCGTTGTCTATAATGTAGATTTTAGACAACGGAAAAAGTCTCGTTGTCTACAATAAACATTCCATAACAGAAAAGACATTCCGTTGTCTATAATGTAGATTTTAGACAATGGAAAAAGTCCCGTTGTCTATAATATTTACATTCCACAACAGAAACCGATATATCGTGGTTTATAATAACCTTTTTACACAACATAAAAACAGTCCGTTGTCTATAATATTGATTTTACACAACGAAAAATATTCTGCTGTTCCGTGGTCTATAATAAACATAACCCTACGGACCAAATTTTCCGTTGGGAAAAATCTTTTTTTTTTTAATTACATTTCTCTACCACCCTACCCTACCCTACCCTATTAATCAATAAAATTTAGAAAACCCAGTCAACAAAGTCAAATACATATATACAATAAAAAAAGTTATACATATATAGAATCAAAGTTCAAAAACATAAACTCAATCTTCCTATCTATCTCCTCTTCATCATAAACTTTCTTTATCTCTTCAGATGCCTGCAAATTAAAAGTACAATTGTTAATAAAAGAATGAATGCATAAGAATAAATTTATAAAAAAGAATGCATGATATTAAATGAAAATGTTATCATTCAATTAATCAAACACAATAGCAATTTTAATAATACCCATTGAGAAAAACCAGGGATCTAAAACACAATAGCAATTTTAATAATACCCATTGATTTTATATCAATCTAAAACCAATTTTTATCCTCAAATAAAACAGTGATTTCAACTCTAATATATCCCAATTATATATATATATATATATATATATATATATATATATATATATATATATATATATATATTTTTTTTTTTTTTTTCTTTTTTTCTCTCTCTCTTACTTTTACTTTTATCGGTCCATTCAAGTTTACTATCTCTTATTTTTTTTCTCTCTCTTTCCTTTGTGTGGATGGACCGACATGAAGGTGTTGTTGAAATTAAAGATATCGTCTAGAAGATACTCTCATCAATAACTCAATGTCACGTTTTACTTTTCCGGTACATGGGAGGGGCCATCTATGATAATAGCTTAATGGACGAAAAACTATGCATTTGTTCTTAGTAAAGAAACTAGAGGCAAGATGTGAGGGTTTGGACTCGGGACAAATCCTCTAAAAAATTTTCAGATCTG
This sequence comes from Protea cynaroides, assembly GCA_028583415.1. Lineage (NCBI taxonomy): Eukaryota > Viridiplantae > Streptophyta > Magnoliopsida > Proteales > Proteaceae > Protea > Protea cynaroides. Next base: position 32,156,263 of record CM053268.1, read on the forward strand.
ACTATTAAATCTTATTTTACATTGTAATTATTTAAAAAAATAAAAATAAAATAAATTATGAGAGAGGGATTTACACATTAATGGGTATATTGAATTCTTATATGTTAAGGAAAAAGAGAGTACAATAGGACCGATAGCCAGTCACTTGGAACGGAGAAAAATGGACCTAAAATTCAAGGAAAACAGAGATAGTGACATACTTCATTTTCCCATAAATTATACATGTGTAACATTTTATATGTTAAATTTTACGTGTTACATTTTATATGTAAATGATTTTTTCAATATTTCATCCAAGAGGTAAAATATAATAATCTTTAAGGGAAAAAAAAAAAGAATTTCATCTTTCTTTCACTTATTGGAAACAAAAAATTGATTTTAAATATATAATTTTTTTTTACATATATAATGTTACATGTAAAATTTTATGTCAAAACAAAGGGAACCAATAATGAAAAAGAAAAAAAGGTTTTCTGAGCATTGGATCCCCTCTTTACATCTCAATTGTCCAATATGTTTTCTATTGATTCTGCCTCTTTCTACTGCCACCACACACCAATATATTGGTTTTGACGCCTATAACGATGGTAACCTCATTATAGGTATTTGCGTAAATCAAGAGGTTATCATTGTTATAGGTGTCATAACCAAGACCACACCAGCCAAAGTAACTAGACCCAACCAAATGACCCTTTAATAAATGGTCAGGTGTCGGTCTTGGCAAAAACCCTTCCTCTCTATTTACGAAGTGACCATCCTGCTGGAGTGCTGCGCACCTTTAGCAACGGGCGAAGCCTACCAAAATGAAAGGGAAATATATTGATTGTATCAGGGGAATTTTACTTTCTTCCGTAAGGCAAGGCCCTGTAAGCACGAAGTTCAGCGGAAAAAGCCGTGTTTCGGCCCATAATATCCCTTTACTTTCAATGCCCCCAATGCCCGCCTCCTTTTTGGATCCAGTGTCAATTACCATAGACAATGGCAGGTGTAAGAAGCAAGACCTATTAAGTATAAACAAGTCTGACTAGAAAACCGACATGGCCCGACCAAATAAAACCGATCTAGACCAACCAGTTAAAGACAAAGTGGTCAGTTAAGTGGTCATGTGCCTCTCTTAAATATCTATTGTGTCTCTCTAATATTTTCTTTTTCCATTTGATGTGAGACTAACTGATTAGAGAAGGTGTCATCTTTTATAGAGAGAGCTTGTAATATTTTCTTTCTCCAAGTAATGCAGAACAAATTTTTTCACTCCAAACACTCCCTTCCTTTGTTGTCACTACGGCTTTAGTCCTACATCGACTAATGACTAAAGAATAGAAATGATGGAAATCTATAAACAAGGGTCCTTGTTGGTTGTATTGTTAATTATTCCATTGGTGTTCAATTTTGTGGACCAATTGGCCATGTCATGCATTGTCCATCAGACTGGTAAGTTTGATCAGCACCACACAATTTTCCCACATGTAGCTATAAAGCTCTTAAAACTTGTTCAGAAACCTATTTTGTGTTAGCCATGTGTTGTCATTGTTGACAATTTAGCTGATATGACAGTGTGGATGAGCATACAGTTAGAGAAACAAGGACAGAGAGCATCAGTGTAGGAGAGAGAGTGTCTGTGCAAGTGGCAAAGCTAAGGCAGTCTTGGGTACATGTTCTAGAGAGAGTGTGGACTGTGGGTCTCACTGATGATGTGGCTTGTTTGATCTAGGGTGAGAAAATCTAAATAGAACAAGAAGAGAGAAATTCTAGAGAGCGAAAGTAGTGACAAAAAGAGGAGAGAGAAAATGTAGCAAGAGTGTGGGTCCCACTGACTGCATGAAAATCTTAGTTGATGTGGTGATGTGGCTATCATAGAAGGAAGAGAGATTGAAGAGAGAGAAATTAATGGTGCAGAGGAGAGAGAAAGTGGGTGGGTCCCACTATGGTGTTATTGGGTCACACTGAGGTCCTACTGATGGTCTGATGGTCTGATCCTAGTTAATGAGGAGAGAGAAAAAAATGAAGAGAGAGATGATCCTAGTTAATGAGGAGAGAGAAAGAATGAAGAGAGAGAAGGACGAGAGAGAAGGACGAGAGAGAATGAGGAGAGAGACTATGGGTGGGACCTACGGGTGAGATGGTGTGTTCACATGGCAGCAAGGCCACAACGAGGTCACGGGTGGCACAGTAGTAGCCAGGCCACTAGGTGTCGTGCCACAGCTGCAAGCCATTGCATGCCATAGCAGCAATACCTGGCAGCACACATGCAAGCAGGGCAGCAAGCCAACACCGCAAGCAGCCGCGCGCGTGGACCTTGGTCCATGGCTCTACCGCAAGCTTGCACGCGCACAGGCCTCGCACAGGCATCTGTGGTGCCCGCCAGGTGTTTGACACAAAGACAGGTGAGAGAGTGTGCTCTCAACCAGAAGAGGTCATTTGGTCAGTTTTCAAGGGCATTTTGGGGAGTAAAAAAGGAGGAAGATTCAATATTAATGGTCTCGATGGAGCCACTTCACGAAGATCCTCATCGGATGGCCAAGAAAAATGCGAGATCGTGTATATTGTCAGTTGCGTCAAGATTCTATTGCGGCTCCCCTGAGTAGTTGGATGTAAGTTAAAGCCATGGACCGCGTCGCTTGAAGGAGATCTTCTGATCCGGTGTAATGAGCATGCTGTATAACGGCGGAGAAGATCTCTATCCGATGGTCCTCATCAGCGCCGATCAAGACTGACGCTGATCGTGCTGATCTGAAGGTCCGTATTGAATCTCCCTTTTTCAGGTTGATCCAATGACCGATTACAAAGATTCCGGAGTTGATCAATGGGATATCGACAGCGCTTCTGACGTGTCAGCGCTAGAATTGATATGGTATTGCGGCGGTGCACTATATGGTCTAGAAAGATTCCATTCGGAATTATCTTATTGCCCAATCTTCATTTGATGATATCTTGGCCATGTAGAGTCCAAATCGGACAATCCAAAGACCATCGAGCTCTATATTGAATGCTCTTTCTTTTGAGAACACTTTATGGGGAAGAAGATAGAAAGAAGTGTGGGTTTTGTTTGAAAATGGGGTTTTGGATGGTTTGGTGGCTTTGCATTGAATCTATTTTGTTACATACCAACCTTCCATGTATGTGTTAAGGGCTCTATTGAAAAGTATTGATGAGCCATAATGGTATTCAACCATTAATGGTGAAGAACTGAAGAAGAAACCGAGAAGGTGAGTGAAAAATCGAAGGAAAGGGGGAAGAACAGAAGAGAAGTGGTTTTTGGTGTGTATCTTGTGTGGGTGTGCATTCAACCACCCACCAACTTCATTCTTGTTAGAAAATGGAGTATTGAAGTGTTGTGTGAGGTTGGTGGAGCTTCATTGACTATTAATGGTGGTTGGTTGTTTGTGAGATAGTGAGAAGAGCAAAAAATTGAAAAGAAGTGCTTACAAGTGAGAGGAAGGTGGTTTCTAGGGTTTTTGGGCTTTGAATCACCAACCAACCTCTCCATTGCTCATTAATGGTGTCATGAACGCTTAAGAGAGGTTGGTAGAACCATTACTATACGTCAATGGTGATTGTGGGTTGTGAGAAGGAGAATGGAAGCTTGTGAGTGAAGGTATGCTTGGAGAATCAAGTTCTACCAACATTGAAAGCTATTGAAGGGTCTTGAGAGAGGTGTGGTGTGTGAAGGGAAAGAGAGTAGACAAGAGGGGTTTTACCTTGTCTATCCACTTGAAGAATTCTTTCGATTAGTAAAGCAAGTTGAAGATTCTAGTGGGTTTCAGAGGTCTACTAGCTTGCACAGAGTTGCTTAAGAGACTACTTAGAGTACCAAGAAATACATACAAAGGTTGTAAACCTTCCAACCTTATATATGTGCTTTGCATTGTTTAATTCTTGTACTCATATATGCTAGTATAGGTAATGAATGATGAATGCCTAGCTAGTGGGGAAAAATTGTAGTGCATCATTATAAGCCCAAAAACTATTACTGTTTGCTTCCCGTGGGTGCGGGTTAAACGTGTTAACTGTATGCAGCATGTGCTGAGCATTGGTACTTTGATATCTAAATTATTGGCATATTTATGCCTTCCTAGTTTTATGCTGGGTAAACTGGGTGTATGTACTCCCTGATATGTAGACAGCAAAAAGTAGAGTATTGAGTATATACGGAGTCCGTTGGGTATTACTCTATGGACTAGCTATCACACACTGTGGTGATGAACCACATATATCTGTGTTGTGGATGCGTGTGCATTGTTTATATTTTATATTTTGTGAAGTGTATGGAATGACCTGTAGGATGGGTATGCACAACATGGTAGACCTGGTCACTCTGTGGTAGCGAGGTAATCTTGCATATGACTGTGAGTTTGGCAATTGTATTTAGTAATAGTGTAATTGTGCTCAGTGAGTGAAGCATCAACTAAGACATTATTGGTCTTTAAGGAATTATTTGAGAAGAATTTTGAAGACACTGATTCACCCCCCCTCTCAGTGTCAACCTGTGGTCAACACTTTGGCACCCTTGGTTTAACTCAATTACATTCTTTGCCAAATATTGGAACCCCAAAATTTAGTGTGGCTAATCGACCAGCTGTACAATCATCAATTGGTGATTCCCAAGGAATCACCTTCCCTCCATGAGGCCTAAAAATGGACTGCCGTGACAAAGATCATGTTTATTAGAAGTAGCAAAGACCAAAGTTACCAGTCTAATATATGTCAAGACTATTGATCGATACCATATCCACTTAGCCCAAAAATGAATTGCCCAGAAAAGATTCAGCTTTTTTGTTATCATGCACTCTTCCTACATTACTTACAATGTTAACTTGTTCTGTATTTTGTTAAATAGCCTGTTATAGAGTTATGTTATTGGATTGTTGAATTTTTGTTAACTTCCAATAGTGGATGTGAACCTTTGGATCTCACAACTGGGGGGTCGATCAGAAGTCGGAGCATCATCCATTAATTTGTTTTCTGTTCTGTTCCTGCTATGTCGTGTCTTTATTATTTATTATTACTATCTTCAGTTCAGAATTTGTAATGAGCAGCTTATGCGTTGACTGAATGCTTTTGATTTTTATCTCTTATGTTAATAAGGGAAGAAATGCGCTGCTTACCCTGATGTGAAGCTCAATGTAGTCTTGGCAGGACCTACATGGTTAGATCCCAATCCAATACACCGTTGTTTCACTGATAGAAATTTAGGGCCCGTTTGATAACATTCTAGCTCTCATGGAGCTACTTCTGGTCCGGAGTCGCTTTCTACTTCTTCTTTGGAGTCAGAATTTTTGGAGTAGAATGCTGATTGATAACGCTGCTCCAGAATGAATTCCAGAGCTGATTGGGAGTAGAATGCTGTTTGATTAAATTTACTCTAGATTGAATCCAAAGTTGTTTGAGAGAAGAATCCCGTTTGATAAACAATAATCTGGAAGTCTTTTTTTTTTTTTTTTGGTTCAAATTACAATTTAGGCATTCAATTAAAAGTCTAAATAAGAATATATATAATTATAAATTTAAATTCTTAATACCATGCTACATCCATTACAGATGCCCTCAATACATGTTACACCATATATAAACAACAAAATAAAATTTCTATCTGAATAAGGATAGTTTGATCAAGTCCGTAATATTTGGTAAGCTTGATAAAAAAATGAATTTCTTTTTCGTCAACAATTTGATTTGTTGGTCAATTTGGCTAAACCGAATAAAATTCAGACATATTTAGTCAATTTTTTCCATTAATCATGCAGACACGCTAACAAGGCTCATGCATGCACACCTGCAAAAAGCATGTAGCAAGGCCAGGCAACCATGGCTGCAAGGCCAGACAGGAAAGCAAGCCCACAAAAACATGCAACCACGGTTGCAAGGCCAAGCAAGCACACCCACAAAGCCATGCATCTACAGCCGCAAGGCTAGCAAACAAACCCTTTTGTTTCCTTTGTAATTATTATTTGTATTTATATCATAAGAATTTAGGGCATAATAAAATCAATGAGTCTTGATGGATTCGAACCATCATCTCTTGAAAATCCCCAAGTGTTCTACCTGTTTGAACTAAATACTTGCATACACATCACAGAGAAAGACATGAACTTCTTGTATGCAAAAAATATTGTTAATAAAATTGGTAATAAACAACCAATATAAAAAACATAGGAATAGAAAAGAATTGAGAAAAAGAGGAGAAGATTAAACAATTCTTGATAAAAAAAATAGCAAAAAAGCAAAACAAGGTTCATTGCAGTGCTAAATACCATACACTTTCTTTATAAATACCATATATGAAAACTAAAACATAACCTATCTGTAGGACGATATTATACTGCTGAACGTACACACACAAAGAAAGAAAACTAAACAGGAGGAACCTTTTCTAAAAGAGATAACAACAAATTAGAAGAAGCAAAGAAGTATGTGTAAAATATTGAATTACATCATACTAAAAAGTAATTTGAACACCTCATGATCTCTATTTTCAATACATCATTGACTATGTATGTCAAAAACCACTATTTACACAATCTTTAGCTCATACCATTATAAATCAGAAGGAAAATCAACTTCTTTCAACCCTTTTATATGCATGAAATTAGAGCATAAGCATATACTACTAAGCATCAATACATACTATGGTTATCACAGAATTTAGATCAACGTATTACTTATTTTATATGCAAACAGATAGAATAATAAAAAAACATAGGTTCAAATACAACAATATATCACCCAAGTGGTGTGAATCTGCTATACTCCACTTACCTCTTTCTCGCACAAGTAAACTGATCAATGCTTCAATCACAAAGCAGTGCCTGTCCTATATATATTATTAAATACATACATTAATTACCAAATCATTACTTTAATTATCCCCTTAATATCCTTCTACTCACATCTATCTATTTAGTCTTTGGCCACAAAAATTGTTAACCAAGATAATACTGAGTCTAAGAATCTGGTTCCAAGCTGAAACTGGAACAGTTCTGTAAAAAATATGAAACCTGATTCATGAACTGAACTGATATAAAATCTGAAATGGATACATACTATGGTGGTATGTGGTATGAATATGAAACTGATACATAGCTATGTCATTTGCCTAATTTGTGGAAGTTTCAGGTAGACTAATCTCTAAACATAGTATTGCACCAAATGAAAGAATGGAGGACTTTCCTTTTTGGAAAGAGACTTCTGAAGTAAACCATTTTGGAAAAGTTCAGTCATTGGAAAGTGGAAGAGGTACTGAATCCAAATGCAAAAAAAAAGATGCCAGCAAGCAGTATCGTGCTACTTCACATCTTAAAAAGAAGTGATCTCTCTCTTGTTTTTCCTTGTGAAAAAAGAACAGTAGTTGAAACCAAAATCTGTATAGTATTTATAGAGCTAACCACAGCTGTATTCAATTTTTTTTTTATCATTCCGTTTTAACAAGGATAGAGACCTACTAATTGGGCTCAACTAACTAATCCCAGCTAGTAAAATTAGAATATCTTCAACTTGTTACCGGTCATTTACAAAGCATAGATCACAGCATCAACCCAAACATTTTATAGATTCCAATTCCAAAAAGTACCAGGAGATGATTGATTCTATAAAAAAAAAAGAGGATATGAGCATACAGTGATCCCATCTCAACTTTTTCTGTTTCTGATTTTTTTCAAGAATAAAAAAATAAACACAATTTATCTTCAATACAGATACAAAAGCTACACAGTTCATTTATAACAGAAATCAGAGGGGATTTTCTACAGAAGGATCCAACATAAAAAAATTGAAAAAAAGTACTCACGAAATTGAAGAAGTAGCAGCACCAAAGCTACACAGCTGCCTGTTGATCTGTTGTCTCCAAAATTGAGATCCGAAACTACACATTCAACCACCACAACAGACATTAAAAAATAAAAAAAAAGGGTTTTGTAAATGGTGACTATGTGGTAGAGAATAAAAAAGAAACCCCAATCCATGGTTTGCCCCAAATTAGGGTTTCGTAAGGAACCTTAACAGGAAAGAACGAGAATGGAAGCAAAAGGGAAAAGGGAGAAGGGAAAAAGGAGAAGGAGACAAGGGAGAAGGGAAAAAGGGTTTCGGCCGACTCCCATCAAATACTCCCATCAAGTAACTCCGGAGCTAAAGAAGGAGAATGGAAGAAGAGAGGAAGAAGGAGAGGGGAAGAAGGAGATGGGAAGGAGACATGAAGGAGACGGGAGGAAGGAGGCGGGAAGAAGGAGATGGGAACGAGACAGGAAGGAGACGGGAGGAAGGAGGCGGGAAGAAGGAGAATGGAAGAACAGGGGAAGAAGGAGAGGGGAAGAAGGAGAAGGGAAGAAGAGGCTTACCAGGTCTCTGCAACCTTGTCGAATCTCACCGGTCGAAGGTCTCCCACAACAAATATCTCCCAGCAAATATCTCCTTCTCTGCAATCGTGTTTTATCGGGAGTTATTTGGAGAGTATCTCCCATCAAACAGCTCCAGGAGTGAAGAAGCTGAGTTTTTTCACTCCGTTTTTTTAATTCCGAGAGACGTTTTTTCACCGGTTCACTCCATGAAAGTCAAATATTGAACCGGAATTATCAATCAATATTCTACTCCGGATTGACTCCGGAGCTAAGAAGTAGGAGATGGAAGTGTTATCAAACGGACCCTAGTGACTGGAGCTGCATGGCCTGGACATCCTGACTTTATCTCTCAGTTGATGGCATTGCTTGGCGTAAATGTATCTTTTTGATGTAATAAAGAAGTTTAATTTGTAGTCATGTACCCTAATGAGTATTTTTTTGGTCGGTCTTCATGAGAGGAGTTATGAATGTCACGGTGTTGTCCTCACCTTTGCTTTTCAGTGTTCTATTTTGAGTTGGGCATCAAGCTATCTAGGATCACACTGTGTGGGTGGTGGTAATCTGAAACGATGATCTCTCATCTTTGTAGCTTCATAGTTCATGTATTATAATTGCGTTTATTAACTCATGTTGAACAAATGGAAGACTTCCACTTGTATATCTCACCACCAACCTCTTGATCAACTTGCTCTGCATTTTTAATGGAAAAAAAAAAGAAAAGAAAAAAAAAGGTTGTGTTCTGAGGTAACCAAAAATACCTTCACGTCTCTCTTTTTTGGGAAAAGGGTAGCATGTAATAGATTAAAAATAGAATTACAACCAAGAATTATTCCGAACTCTTGCTTCTTTCATGACCAAAAAAGAAAGACCTGAGGGCAGACCATCTATACAAAAAGCATTTCATGAACAGAATTTACAAAACTTGCCCTCTTACATGAAAACTAAAAACTATATGCTCTTCTATTAGGTAGCACTGAGGCCTTGGATGTCATGGTGAAGACCCCAAGAATGACAAGGGGCTCGACATGTTCCTCGAATAGATTGAATTGCTGCCATAGAGTCAGAGTGCATATGCAGTCTATCCGATTTAGGTGTTTGAAGATCACAGAAAAACCTCCACCTATGAAAAAAACCATCTTGAAATATCTGAATTGAAATCTGGTGTCTTGGAAGACCTGCAAAATAACAGCTGAATGCCCTGTTGTTAGGAAACTCAGCCCAAATCCTATAAACCATTGAGATGAAACAGAATTTTTGACTTGGTCCATAAGACCCCCTCACCTTGGAGTTGCTGAACCGACCATTGAAGCTCTTCTTGCCAACAATTCTCGGTCTGCCGATTGTAACCACATAGGCGCAACAAGATCACCAGGATTTCTTTTGTAAAGGAGCAAGAAAAAAATAGATGGTCGAGTGGCAACTTAAGTAGCATCTACGATCTCAAGAAGCGAGTAGCTAATAAATTACATGAATATAGTAAGTCATCGTTGTGAATCAGAATATTGCCTCCCAACCTTGATTAAACAAGGTCATGAATGAATAAATAGGCAGAATGTTCATCTCCCCAAGGGCTGGTGAATTGTCAAGTACCAGCTTGATGAATTCCACTTCACATTTCTATCAATCGCACCTTCATGAACAGCTGTTCAGATAACCCAAATGGCCTTGAGCTTTGAGGAAGTCCAAAACAGGTTCTCTCCACAGATGCTGTAGAACAAAACTATAGAGATCAATGAGACCCAGAAACTAGATTATGCTAATTTAAACATTGAGAAGGACAATGAATGCAAAAAAGAGTTAACGCTGCAATATTTTACATTGATCTAGAGTAGCTGAAAATTAGGGGAATTTCTTGTAAGACAAAGCCACCCAGGTCTTACATTGATCTGCATACGCTGTAAATCTCAGTTTCTGGGTCTTTAGATCTTTCAAGGCAGTAGGAAGTCTCATTAGCACTTGCCGTAGCCAAAAACTGAAAGGAGCACAAATGGATCACTTTATTGACAGGATTCTAAAATGAACAGCCGCAGAAAATAAGAAAAAGAAGATTGATCGATCATGGATTACCCTTTTATCAAAAATCTCGAACCTCTTTTCTAATGACACAGAGGCAGCCAAGATCCCAGATCCCAGATCATTGGATTGCATGCTTTTCCATGCCTAAGGAGTTCACAATGGTAAAAATAGAAAATTTTGTTTGATTTATGTGGGTTTAATTAATTACCTAAACTAGTTAATTCAGTGGGAGTCTGATTGACACGGTATAATCGGTTTGGTTTGGTTCGTCACACGCTACAAGATAGGTTTGGTAACCCTAATTCTATTGTGGGAAGGGTTTTAGAGTTACATCTGTATTCTATAAATACAGGGTTAGAGTCCCCACAGCCACGGTTAATCAGTTCTTTGCACCCATTAGCAAGAGACGTCAGGATATCCTCTGGAGGCTGTGGAAGACTGTAGCCGAGGGATTTCGATCAAAGCTTGGAGCATCGTGGAGCGTATGGAAATTAATCTCTTTACAGACAGATATGCCTTTATATTCATTGTTTATGGCTTCTCTATTGTGTTCTAGGACTACTGTATGGGATTGGAATGAGTTTCATTGAAACCTTAAACTCATAATATTCTAACAGTTGGTATCAGAGCCAACCATACAGACCTAGAATCGATGGAGATCGATTATAAAGACTGATAATGAATGGTTAAATTAAAAGAGAAATTTTTCTCAAGTTTTGGATTGAATCTCGATCAGATCTGTCGGAGTTTTCCATAGATGAAATTTTTTTTTTCAACCGACAAAATAAGTCAAGCTATATACTGTTGGAAAGGTCTCGAAGAGACGGAGCCGGCGATATAAAAATCGCCGGCGTCGGCCGCCGGCGGAATCCGCGAGTGGATCTCACTCGCGGGTGGAAAGAAAAAAAAACCAAAAAAAAAAAAAAATTATTCTGGCGGCGTTGACCCGGTCATCGCTCGGTCAACTCCGAAACCCTAACGGGTTGAACGGTGACTCGGACCGAGTCGTCAAAAAAAAAAAATATATATATAGTTCTGACGGCGCCGAGTCATCGCCGGGTCGACTCGGCGTCGAATCGCTAACCTTAATGGGTTAGTTGGTGACTCGAGCCGAGTCCACCCAGCCTAGACTAGCACAGCCAGAGCTAGCCCAGCCCAAGCCAGACCCAGCCCAGCGGGTTGAGCCGACAACCCGAATACGGTGACCCAGTAACCCGACACACTACCCGATCCATCAACCCAATTTTTGACCCGGTAACCCATTTTTGACCCGTTTACCTGGGAAATTGAACCGGGTTGAACCAAAATTGAACCGGCGGTTTGGCTCGGTGAACCAACTCTCTGGTTCAACCCTACCAGACCAAAGCGGTTCGGTTTGAACGAATAAAAAAAATTTAATATATACTCGGTTTAGTTCAAACCGAACCGAAGTCAGGCTGGACCTGGCCAAGCCGGATCGAACCGAACCAAACCAAATTGACCCAGACCGACCCAGTAAGGCTCATAAGGGTCTGTTTGGCTTCTGGTTTTGATAAAGGAACATTAAACAGTGATTCTGGGAGCTAGGAATGTCGAATTGACCTCCGATTTGTTTCGTTGGACTTCATTTTTAATGCTCTTCAATCTGATATATATTTTGGTACATTTTGATGCATTCAAAAATATGTTATTATGGAAAAATGCCCTATGGGAACTTGATTTGCAATGTTTTTACTGATTTTTCTTAAAGTTATTGTACAAAATTGATTGATTGAGCTAATGTGCATGTTTATATGAATGTTTAGACTTGTAAAATTATATTTTAAAGCATTCATGGTTAAATAAATATCCCACATAAGCTGTAGTTTAGGATTTGTTCATATCATGGTGGAACTTGGTGTGACTACCAAAGTGGCAACCTTGTTTTATTATGATGTGTTCAAATTCTAGAATATGTATTTGTAAATGCTTCAGTTTTGATAATGTTCACCCAAAGGTGACATTGTCCAAGTTTATTCAAATTATGATTTATAGCTATTGTGTGAGGATTATGGTGTGACCACCAAAGTGGCAACCTTAGTTCTATCATAATATGCTCAAATCTAGCATTTATGCATTTACAAACTACTGTAAGGAAGTATAGTGTTCACACAAAAGTAACACTAACATAAACTCTCACTTTTATGGATGCAGCAAAGAATGACACTGTCCACCCAAAGGTGGCGTTGTCTAAGATTATAAAGAACGGCACTGTCCACCCAAAGGTGGCGTTGTCAAATATTACAAGGAACTCATGCACATGGTTGAAGGATTGTGGCTTTAGGGGTCTTCATCCACCCAAAGGTGGTGAGATTTTCGAAAGTCATTATCTCTTCGCAGTTATTACACAGATATTGAGAGGACCAGTGCACATATTGTCCTAAAGGATGTGTGTGTAGTTCGGTTGACTTTTCAAAGATATTAATTAGCTTGCACATGTTATGTATATATATTCTTGCTAGCTAATTTTATTTGGTATTAATCGTAGACTTACAATTATTTACATTGTTGTAGAGATGTAATATACCTTAAGATGTCTGTCTTTGGCTGCCAGTTTTATGAATTGGCATGGAAACTGAAAACTAGATTAGGATTGTTTAACCTAGATGTACTCAACAGAAAAATTGTATTCTGATCCTTAGGGTGTTCAATCCTTAAGATCAAGTAAAGCAATGTTCAGATGAGAAACATTGAAAAAAGATATTTCTTGAGAAATCCAAATAAAGATTTGATTTTTCAAGAAGGGACAGAGAGATGTTTTATTACTTAGTCCATCAGTATCAGTTTTTTATGATAAGAGATGGTATTCGAAATGTGAGGAAATACAAGGTAGAGCTGTTAAGTATTAATGATAAGCTCAAGGATAAGTGAATATTTGTAGGTTCATTAAAACCTATGTAAGTGACATTTTAGATTTTTCACTTCCTCACAAGAATTGTATAGTCAGATCCTGGTGACCTATAGTACTCAAAAATATAGTGAACCCTAAAGTAAGAGAACTAAGGATAAAAGTTCAAAGAAAAGAGAAAAATATGAATGCCAATGTCATAGTGCATAATATATACCTAGACAAAGACAAGTTGTAAAAGGGGTAGGAAAACCCATAGAAAGAAAATATTTTTTTATGGAATAGTCAGAAACCTTATGACAAAGAATTAGACATTAAGAAACTATAAGATAAAATGGATCTAAGTAGAATAAAATTCTTGTAGAGTGACTCAGAAGGGACATGTAAAGAAAGATTTAAATAGCTGGACAGTTTAAGTGAAAGATTATGAAACTTCTGAGCAAGAAGGTGCAGTATATTGGATACTTAAACATTAATCGTAGTCTGAACCAATAGAAGTATAAAAATCTTTAATTTATTATATCTTTAAAAGTTAAACTGTATATTGTAATCTTCCACCCTGGTCATAAGGGTTTATAACTGTTGTCCAAAGAAAGATTAGAAAGAATAATATTCGGAAATTCTCCTTCCAAGGTTTATTACATGTATATATGTGAGAATTATTTAAAAGAGAAGATGACAAGATTAAAGTATGTGAAGGTTATTCACAATAAGAATTTATTGGACTTGGTTGACATTGAAATTTCATCTAGGACTTCTTGTCATAGTTTAGTCTATGGTTGTTTTTTCAAATAATGAAAATTAAGGTGGAAAAACTTTTATTAAAAGAACTAAAACTATTGGATCTGAATGAGAGAGTTTTGGGAGACCATGTGATACTGGTTTATTCCTCGATAAATTTAAGCAAGTGTTTGTAAAAATCTAAGAATGTATTTGATCCTGTAAGGAAAGAATTGATATTGCAGTCTATATTATTAATAGAGTGCTAGTTAGTCAGTTTTCAGTTTCACTTTCAGTTTAAGTTATCTTCTTGTTATGAGACTGTAGAACTGACATGATTTCATAACACTCGTAGGAGAGTGATTATTTTAGGACATTGAGTTATATTATGGGATGTCAAAATAGACCCAAGAAACTTGAAGTGTGATGAGACCACATGGAAATGGGTGTGAAGTAACTAGTTGATATAATAGAAATGTTACCAGAGTATAATGAAATTACTCTTGAATGTTTAATGATTATAAAGGATGTGTTGTTGTCTATGAACAATAACGAGACTAGAATTTTATGCTTTTGTCAATGAGCGGTGTACTCATAGGCTAAAAATGGATATACAATAAAATATGTGATTTCAGTGGGAGAATTGATTGCTACAAAGTAAGATTTATAGCAAAGTGGAATCACACAAAGGGAAAAGAAAGAGAACTTCAAATTTTGAGGTTTATTTTGGAGTTGCATCAGGTAGATGTAAATATCTTTTTTATCAAAGAAAATCTTGATGAAAATGTTTATATATTTTAATCACAAGGTTCTGTGGTAAGGATAAAGAAGATATGTTTTGTAGACTTATAAAGTCAATTTGTGGATTAAACGGGTATCCGGATAATGGTATTTGAAGTTTAACAAGGTTGTATATATCTTCTTTCAATTTTGTTGAGATTGCCATTGACCATTGTATATATCCATAGGTCAGTGGGAGTGGATTCACTACTTTGTCATGTGTGTTGATGGTTTTCATTGGCTTGTAGTGACATGGTTTACTATTTGAAATCAATGTTTTTCTGTCTGATAACTTCGACATGTAAAACTGTATGAGCAAGTACCTTTGTACCTGGAATTGAGTTTGCTCGTGACAGGAAAAATAAAATTCTGGATTTATCTCAAAGTATAAATATTGTTCGTATTTTTGAATGGTTCAGTATGCATGTATAACTAGTAAGTTGCGGATGCTAAGATCAGTAAAAGAGATAAATTGACAGAATTATAAGAATTATAAGCAAAGAATGATACTGAGTATTAGCATCTATAATGTAGTAAAGAGCTTGATATATGTTTAAGGTTGTAATATTTTCATATAGCCTTTTCATTGAGTGTCATAGGATGTTTTCAGTTGGATGCTGGTATAGCTTACTGGACAATAGGAAAAAGGAAGGTCATGCGGTATATGCAGATGACCAAAGATTATATGTTCATTTATAAAAGTAGTGACACTCTAGGCTATTTTGTTGTAATTTATAATGATTGCATTGATGACAAGAAACCAACGTCAAGGTTCATTGTCATGGTGATAGGGTTTTGTAACTCTATATAAAGATAACAAGCAAGATATCTTGTGTGAAAATTTATTCTCTAATTTGGAGATTGTAGACTCCACTTCTAAATCTATTGAGATGTATTCTGACAGTGGTTCAGCTGTGTTCTTCTCAAAGAATAATATGAAATCTAGTATTTCAAAGTATAATGGAGATCGAATATCTTGAAGTAAGAAAGATGTCAAAAGATTTTATATCATTGTAGATTCTCGGACAAAGGTTTTGTCAGTGGGAGTCTTTAAGGGACGGTATGTCCAATATAAGAATGGATGAAAATAAATAATTTTATCAGAGGCTTAAGTGACCAAAGATCTGGGAATCAGTGAGAGTCTTTAGATATTCTTAATCAGTGGGAGACTCTTTATGTTTATACTTGTGTTTTCACATTGCTTACTGTATTTGATTGTATTATTAATGGTTTAATGGGTATAATTTTTGTAACTATGATTTTGTTTACATTAGCATTTGCGTTATTGCTATTTTGCATACATAGTTATGTGTTTGACATGTCACAGATATATAAGGCAGTATTTAGCCAAAGTTTCAAGGCAATATTCAGCCAGATATATAAGGCAGTATTCAACCAAGATAAGAGGCGGTATTCAGCCATACAAATAATGACGGTATGTCAAAGTCTGGTATTAATCCAAGCTAGAGGCGGTTTGCCATGAAATGATAATATCAAAGAATAAAGGCGGTGTCTAGTCAAAGTATGATATTATAATTCTGAAATATTTAAATACCATGTTAAGTTACTCATAAAGGTTTTGGGGTACTTTGATTAAGGTTCTTTAATCAAGTTTGGACTCGCATGAGAGTTTACTTTCATGCATTATCTCAGGCGATTCATGTATTGAGTAGACCTCTGTTGTGGCTGACAGAAGTTTATACACCATACGTTAAGGTGTATTATTCGTTGTTGCTCGCATTGGAAAGCTTGATGGATGTTTCAAAGTTAGTGACGATTTAGTGTGTTGGATTCCGTGGCCACACTGGTTGACGATAGTTTTGTAATTAATATAGCCCAAGTGGGAGATTGTTAGATTTATATGGGCTTAATTAATTACCTAAACTAGTTAATTCAGTGGGAGTCTGATTGACACGGTATAACCGGTTTGGTTTGGTTCGTCACACAGTATGAGATAGGTTTGATAACCCAAATTCTATTGTGGGAAGGGTTTTAGGGTTACATCTGTATTCTATAAATACAGGCTTAGAGCCCCCACAGCCACGGTTAATCAGTTCTCTGCACCCATTAGCAAGAGACGTCAGGATATCCTCTGGAGGCTGTGGAAGACTGTAGCCGAGGGATTTCGATCAAAGCTTGGAGCATCGTGGAGCGTATGGAAATTAATCTCTTTACAGACAGATATGCCTTTATATTCATTGTTTATGGCTTCTCTATTGTGCTCTAGGGCTACTGTATGAGATTGGAATGAGTTTCATTGAAACCCTAAAGTCATAATATTCTAACAAATTTGACAATGGTCAAAGGAGGATTGTTATCCAGCTGATATCCTCAGTTTCACACTTCAGTTCAAAATGTCTGAAAGTATTTACATTTGGTGCAGAACAGTAAAACTATCGGAGCGGCCACGAAAAGCCTTTCAAGAAGTTGGCAGCCCATGAATGAAAGATGTGGTTCAAATCCTCATCCGCAGAGAGTCAAATGAGTGAGAATTGGTGGCGTACTTCCCTTTCAATCGTAAATACTCAGAATAAAAACGACGAAAACCTTAACACGCAGAGTAGGTATGTTTTATCAAGTTATTAACAAAAAAATAAGAAATTAAAAAAAAAAAAAATGAGGAATTTCCATTAGAGACGTGCCTGAAGCTCGGTGGGGACAAAGGAGCCACCGTTTGTTTCCCTTCGACATCAACTTGCACAATAGGTATCGGTTTCTCTAGTATTTTGATCCTCAAATCCCTATGAAAACCAAAAACAGATAAATAATTAAAATGATGCAAAAAAAGGAAAAAACCAAATTAACAAATCAAGTAATCGACCACGGAAAACACGTACAAACATATATGGAAGCGAAATTGCTGTGGGCATGCTAATCGCCGTCGCCACCTCCAGAGTTTTTCGATTTCTCTCTCCCTTTCATCAGATGGGAGACGATGGATTTTGAGTCTGAGGTTTCCCATGGAGGAGTTGAAAAGGTTGTCCCGATCGTCTACAAGGATAAAACCCATAAAAGAAATTGTATATAGAATAGAATGGGAAAGCAGAATGAAGTTGGTGCATCAGAATTTCTTAAGGAATGAAATAATATACCGTGCTTACCTTTCAAGATTGTAGAGGGCAAACCTTGGTGTGACGGTAAGGATTGTCATATTGCAATTACATTCTGTCCTCCCTAAACCCTGCAGTAGGATGCCTTTTGCTTACCCTTCAAGAATGTGATGTGTTGTGTGCTGTCTCATCTTCTTCCTCCACTGCAATTGTGGAAGTTGGTGAGCTTCATTTGATCTTCAGGCCATCAATAAATATATTTTGAATGTGGGATATCTTTTTCCAATCCTCTCCAATCTCCTTTTGGCACCGTTGACTCAAGGTAGGACACCTCATGATCGTTAATTCATGAAGTGCAGTAAGATGTTGCAACTCCTCTTCCGGTATTGACTTGATCTTAAAACAGGTTCGAATGTCTAGAATCTCAAGTGATGTGAGTTTTCTTAAGCCTTGAGGTAACGAGGAGTAAGGAGATTTCCTCACACGTAGCAACTTGAGCTTAGGGAGAAATATGTGGTGGTCGTTTGGTACCAATAACTTTGAAAATGAACCTGCATCTTCTTTTAAAATCAACTCCTCAACGTGCATAAATGGAAAATGGGAGGATGCAGGAGATGGCATCCAATTCAACTTTGGACAATTCCATACCATCAATTTCCTCAGGGATGTAGCCTCGGTAAGATGCTGTGGAAACAACGTCCTTAGTTTGGGCAAATTAAGAAGAACAAGATGCTGGAGACATGGCATGAAGATGAACTCTGTTCCATCTTCTTCTTCTGGTACTCTCACATCCCACTTCTCCAAATTCTTCATATTGGACAACTGAAGTACTTTTAATTTTGGAAATATTATGTCATTTTTTGTAGCACCATTAATTCCAAAAAACTTAGCATCCATGAATTTCACCTTATCCATTTCATCTATTACAAGGGTTTCAATGGATGCTAGTTTCCCTAGAGTCAAAGGCAATTGGTTACAATTCCTCCATCCTCGTAGGTCCAAGAACACCAGATTGGAGAAAATCATGAAGGGCGCATGATTAACCATCCACTTGGGGAATACGGCCCCGGGGTAGTCATTAATTGATAGTTTCTCAAGATTTGGATTTGGTTGAAGACTTTCGAGCACATCCTCCATCCTCGACAACATATCTCTTCCATCAACTTCTCTTCTTCTTCTTTTGTATTGCCTTCCCCATTCATTATTTCTTCTTCTTCTCCTTCTGTTTTACCTTCCCCATCAACTACTTCTTCTTCTTCTCTTCTTTCTGTTTTACCTTCCCCATCAACTACTTCTTCTTTTTCTTTGTTTTCTCCTTCTTGGTCCCTGGAATACTCATCAACTAATGAAAGACCTGTATATCGATCAAAAAATAAA
This sequence comes from Protea cynaroides, assembly GCA_028583415.1. Classification (NCBI taxonomy): domain Eukaryota; kingdom Viridiplantae; phylum Streptophyta; class Magnoliopsida; order Proteales; family Proteaceae; genus Protea; species Protea cynaroides. Next base: position 32,175,402 of record CM053268.1, read on the forward strand.
TAGAGAGCATAAAGGTATTGCTTATTCTTCAAGTCTGCCATCGCAGCCTCATTTCCATTTTCTACTCTCCCCAAACCTATTATATCTAAAGAACCTTTGAGGAGGTTGAGATCTTTTAGTTCTCTCATCTTACATCCTCCTCTCTCCACCCCAGTACCAATTATGAAGTTTGACAAACGACGCAGTCTACTTAATCTCCCAATTTTTTCTGGTAGGTAGCTAAGTTGGTGACATTTCCCCACATTAAGTTCAATCAAATTGACCAATCTATCAATCCCGTCAGGTAGTTTACAAAGATTACGACATCTGTTAAGCAATAATACTTGCAAATTGCACAGATTAAACACGGTTTTGGGTAGTTCTTTAAACCTTGCATCTGCCAAGTTAAGGTACCTTAGATGTATCAACTTCTCTATCTCATTTGGAAACTCTTCAATGTAAGTTCCACCCAAATCCAGTGTCCGCAAACATGTTAAGCGAAGAAATAACTCAGAAGAAACTGATGGAATATGTCCAGTGATTATAAGAGTACGTAGATTTTTTGCCTTGTAAAAGAAAGAAGGGATCTCTTTTATACCTTCTGTTGCAAGAAATAAATGACGGGCTCTACTAAAGTTGAATTCCTGGAAAGCCTTAGTAGCATATTCTTTAACCGCAAAAGTAAAGCATTCATTTTCAACGAGGGATTTTGCAAAATCATGTACAAGATCATGCATAACATAAACTCTAAATTCATTGTTCCATTCTAGAGTTTTAATGCTCTTTTGAAACAATGAGCGCATGACCAAATTATCAAAATACTCTCCACCTATTGCCAACAGGTCTTCACTACTTGCTACCAAACTATTACCAAGAAAGCCTTGTGCCATCCAAATCCTAATCATATATTGTTTCGTAAAAGTTGAACCTCTGGGGCCGCTGATAGAAGATAATGCAAAGCATTGCTTTAAATGAGAAGACAATTCATAATAGCTTAGTAATAGGGCTGGCAAAACAGAATTATGATCAAAAGTTGAAGACACAACACTCCATAAATCACTTACCAAAATAGATTCCCAATCTTGCCTAGTTTTCTTAAAACACAAAAGACTTCCTAATGTCTTGGCAGAAAGAGGCAATCCATTGCATTTTTTTACAAGTTCCACACCAATTTCTTTCAACTTATCAGACTCTTCTTTTTCCCTTCCCATAAAGGCATAATGTCTCAACAATGACCAACAGTCTTCATTAGACAATATTTTTAACCTATGGACATAGGTGCTGCCCATCATCATTGCAACCTTCTCGTTGCGTGTGGTGAACATAATTTTACTCCCTGGAGAACCTTTCTTGAGAGAAAACCATAATGGATCCCACAACTTACGATCCTCATTCCAAACATCGTCTAGCATGAGTAGGAAATGCTTTCCAGCAACACAACTATCCAGTTGACGATGCATAGATTCCCATGAAATATGCTCATGGCCATCAATGTTTACACCACTGATTTCTCTAATAATATTCATGGCAACCGTCATTTTATCAAAAGATTTAGACACATGTACCCAAATTCTCTTATTGAAATGGTTAATCACCCTATCATCATTAAAGACAAGTTGGGCAAGTGTGGTTTTGCCTAAACCTGGCATGCCCACAATGGAGATGATTGGGGGGACTACTCTTGCAGCAGAAACTACTTCTTGTTGTGGATGGCTGCCCTCATCGCTTACCAATAACTCGCTTATTATGATGTCTTTGTCCCTGGTGCGACCAAATACCTCATTGACATCAACCAAGGAACTTGTTTCTAGTCTCCTCCTCGACTCAACTACACTTTCGTTTCTACTAGTTTCACTAAAACCAAACCTATCTTTCTCACTTGCAATCCCATTAAGTCTTTCATTTATCTCCTTTATCCTATGACCAATGTCACGACGCAAACCAATTCTCATGAAACTAGGGTAGCAAGATAGAGAAAACAAGTTGCTGGAGCATACCTTTGTAGTCGGGCTAGTGTGAACTCCCTCTACTATTGATTTGAGATAAATTTCAGTTTTCCACTCATCCACCACATCATCAATATCATAGGCTAAATCTCTCAGATCTTGTAACCAAAGCTGCACTGAATTTTCCTCGATTTGCCTCTTTTCAGCATCTTTCAGCACAGCCTGAATTTTCATAAACGTATGGGTGAGCTTCTTGACATCCTTTTGCACATTCATGACCAGTCGCACCTCTTGTTCGATCTCCTTTTGGATGATCATGGCCAATTGCTTGATGACACTGGAAACAAATGCATCAACCATTGTTAGTAGTGGTCAAACAACAGAAGAAAGAAAGTCCGGATGAGAGGAAGGAAATCGTCTCGGTAAGAGATGTATGAGTTTTTCAGGATATGCGCTAAGTCATGTTGAGGAGGTCACATTTATTTAATCAAATCTTAACCTTCCCTAGAGAGGAGCGGAATTCAGTGGATTAACCTGGGGAAGGTCTCATTAGTTAAAGGAACATTTTCCCACTAGCAACTCGTTTATTTTAAACCTACCCATTGACTGACTGATTTAATTGTTCCGACAATTTTCAATGGTATTCAGTGGGATGGAAGTGGATGAAGATCAAATACTTTAAAGAACATTAATTATTCTATCTAACAATGTAAAGAGGAATTCATTGGTTGTAACATGGGAAAGTCACATCAATTAAAAAAATATATATATTATTTTAACAACATAAAATAAAATTCATTTGATGGAATTAGATGAAAGGTCCCATAAGTTGAAGGAACATTAATTATTCCAACAAGGCAACAATATAAAATGGAATTCAGTGGATGGAACTGGGGAAGATCATATCAGTTATAGAATGCATTCTGCATTTAAAGAATGAGAATGCACATTTTGAGAATGGGATACATAACAACAAATATAGCCATAATATATTGATTTTCTGTTTTCCAGTCAAGCAAGTTTGTAATTTTATTGGGAAACTCAAAGAAACGAGATAGCAAGTGGTTGACAATTGTAAGAAAGATCTCTATATATTTTAATGGGTAAATTTCTCCCACCTCTCCTTTAGGAATCTTAAATGATTACTATCTCTCAACTTGACTCCTAATGTCTCTGGGTAAATTTCTTCCATCTCTCCTCTAGGAATCTTAAATGACTACCATCTCCTAACTTGACTCATAGTGTCTCTCACTTCCCCTGTTTTTTTAAATAATCTTTTCCATTCAATTTGGTAATGACATTTATCATCACTAATATTTTTTGGATTATTATTCTCTTAGTTTGATTTAAAAGAGATTTTATCAAAAAATTTTAATCAAATTTAATTTAAAAATATATATTAAAAAATTAAAAAAAGAAAACATGAGATACTAAATAGATCTTGCTCAAAAAAATAAAAAAGATACTAAATAAATTTTGGATAATCAAATTTAATTAATAAAATCCCAAAAGAGATTTACTAAAACTCTCCCAATGAACTCTCTCTCTTGTGTTTCAAAATTTTTTTTTTTTTTTTTTTTTTACTTTCTTCCTAATTTCTCTACCATTGCTCTCTCTTCTTCAATTAGCCGAGATCGGCTCATTTTCAACTCACCGGAGAGTTTTAGTAAATATCTTTTTAGGATTTTTGAAATTAAATTTGATTACCCTAAATCTATTTAGTTTTTTTTTTTTTGGCAAGATCCATTTAGTATCTCACGTTTTCTTTTTCAAAATTTTTAATATATATTTTTTTGTAAGTACCTCTGCTTACAGCTGAGTCCGACTGATCATCTCCACCCTATAAGAAACGTCGTGAGGGGAGAATGAGAAGAAGATGAGATTATGATTTATTTTTTAGTTGGGTATCTAAAATGGTTATATTGGTCTTTTTACAACGATATGATATAAAGTAGGTATAAAACATTGAGGGTAGAATTGTTCATAAAAAATTTAACTTTAATAGTTTGTTTAGGGGAGGTAACTGTCTTTTTTGAAACCTTTGGGGATCAACTGTCAATAAGGTAAGTTACAGAGAAGGTAATTGTCTTTTTCCCAAGATATATACTCATTAGTGTGAAAATCCTTCTCCCATAATTTATTTTATTTTTTAAAAACAAAAAAATAATTACAATGTAAAATAAGATTTAATAATCAGATTTGAAATTTTTTTGGAGGATTTATCAAAGTCCTAACCCTCACATTTGCCGCTAGTTTCTTTACAAAAAGAAAAAGAAAAACAAAAAAAACCATAGTTTTGCGTCAGCAAGCTATTGTCATTGATGGCCCCACCCATGATCCAATCACCTTTGAATTCCATTCACGCCCTATCCCAATCCTTATCCACCAATTTACCAATGGTCCATCCACGCAAAGGGCACTGACAAAAGTAAAAGTAAAAGTAGGAGAGAAAAAGAAAAAGAAAAAGAAAAAGAAAAAGTACAATCGAGATATATTCGAGTTGAAGTCATTGTTTTAATTCAAGATACAAGATCGGTTTCAGATTGATATAAAGCAAATGAGAGAGTGCTAATACTAAATTAAAAGGATATATTAAAAAATAAAGTATTCAGTAACATATCAGTGGCCGATATTGACATTGATACAACATTCGATACCTAAAAACCTAAAACCATGGTTGAAGTAGAACTTCATGAGGTGCATTATACTTGTAAAGTGGGACCTACATGAGGGTGTTGGGGATGAAGAAATAATGTAGGGTTCTCGTCAGACAATTTGGTATGTGTACATCATTTTTGGTGTTTAATGTCGGGGTTTTTTATGTCAAAGTCCGTTAAGATGAGCGCATCAGAGTCCATCCGCTCAGCACAAAAACTCATCTTCTTCTCGATCTAAATATCAAATATATCCAATATTTATAAGGTTCTCATAATATCCCATATTTACAATGCCCAATCATTGCCCCTCTAAAAGGATTTGGTGTCAATGTTCCATGAGATTGGCCAAGTGTCATGAAATAGAAAAAAATAAAAAAAATTCTCTCATGTTGTCCAGTCCCTTCAACCGTGATCAAACGGCTGGAATTCATTCAATGCATATATAGAGTGATTCCAACCGTTGGATCACGACAGGAGAAGTACCGACAAGAGAGGATTTGAGCTACATGAAACAAGACCTTTTAATGTGAGTTTTGATGTAATGAACGATTTTAGCAAGAGTGCCAATTTTGGGATCGAACTGATAGTCTTGGCCTAGCCGATCCATATTAATTCGAAACCAACCCAGATCGAACTATTACCGAATATGTTTTGGGTTGAGGTGTGACATATTTTACGGTCTCGGTTCGGTCTGGACTAACCCGAAATCAGCCCCAAAAAATAGAAGGATGAGCTTGAAATAAACCAATTTAGACCGAATCTTAAACCCTAATTTCACTACTTTTGCCATCTAGATGGCCTTAGCAAGTTTCCTATCAGGTTTTCAACCCAAACCAATTCGATAACGACCTAATAAGCAAAGCCTAATAACAATCTGAAATTAGACCGGCCTGTTAATTAATGTTCACAATGCAGCTCATCCAATCCGAACCTCTTAATGAAAGTGTTTTGGTTAGAACCTATACAGAGCGACACCGATTTGATCAGAACCAAAACCAACTCATTGACACCCTTAACTTTTAAGTTTAGCTTCAACCTATCGGTTCTTTTTTTCCTTTTTATTAGGTTTTTTTAGTGGGATATCAATCTATCCGTCGTCGTCTGTCCAAAACTCTTCGGCATTTTCTAATGCTTTTTCAGTTTAAGAGATTCCTACATTTGGTTGGTGCGACATCGTTATTTGGTGGGCCTCATATTATTGGTGTTACCAAATTTTGCCACCATGGATCGATCACATGAGTGATGCGAGGACCTTGTTGTTCCAGGTTCGAAGTCACTGGCTATCTCATTCACGGGACCCACTTGCAGTCCTAAGAAATTTCCGTCATACAAGTGTTAAGAAATTTCTGTCTTGTTGTATGACTCCCGCACATCACGGGACCAATGAAAGAATACACACATCCCTATTTTATTGTTTAAGATGTTACCATTCAAACGGCAGCTGTGCGTGGTTTTTTATTATTATACTCGCAAATATATATCTATCGTTGAATTTTATCCCCAAAAGAAAAAAAAAATCGTTGAATATATTCCATTTTGCAAGAAAATGAAATAAATAAAAACCTCCACTCTGTACGTTTTGAAAAAAATATTTAAAAAAAAGTAAGTCTTTGATAAACCATTGATTTGAAAAGATAAGATGAAAGAATTTTAAATTCAGTTTAAAAAACCAGACTGGGACAATGAACGAAAGAGGGGATGCCGTTTCCATTTTCGGGGATGGAAAATGGAAACACATAAATTAAAGGAACATTATTTAGAACTTACATTTATATAATCAATTCTTGTCACCTTTTAGAGAGTGAAGTGGGAATTCGGAGATTGAGATGACATCCGTCATTTGTTCAGATGCACTTTAAATGAACAAAATTAAATTTATCACACATAGACGCAGAAGCAAATCTTTTTCCAGAATTCACTGGATGGAACTGAAAAAAATACATTAGTTAAAGGAAATCACGTCAATTAAAGAAAACTAGGAATAGTCTTCACGAATAAAAGAACTTGGAAAGGTCCACATCAATTAAATAATATTTTATGAAAAATTTTTGTATTGATTATAACATTTACTGACATTATTATATAACTAATTCTAAATTATTTTATATTTAATTATTCATTTATATTTCACTTTGCATCTAAATCCTTTTTATTTGAATGAGAAATAAATTTTATATTCTATAAATATCATTACTAGATAGATTAAAATGTTTAAGTAATTTATATTATCATGTTGTTTTAAAAATATAAAAATTTTCCTTAAAAATTAAAATATTTTATTTCTTGCAATCAAACAAACTCTAAAAAAATATCATTTAAAAATCACATTTTCAATAATCAGATCTTATCCTCCCGAAGATTAAAGTGGAATTCAATGGATGGATCGAGGGAAGGTCACAACAAGTGGAAGAAATCGGGAAGGTCACATCAATTAAAGAAACCTTATTTGGGAATCATATTTATATAATCTGATCTTATTTTTTTAACCGAGTGAAGTAGGAATTCAATGGATGGGACCGAGGAAGGTCACAAAGTCACATCAATTAGATGAACATAATTTAAAAATCACATTTGTATAATTTTTTTTTTTGATAGGAACATTTGTATAATCAAGGCTTAATTTTTGAGAGATTAGAGTGGAATTCAGGGGCTGGAAGTGGAGAAGGTAGGAAATAGGGATCAATGGATGGAAGTGGGAAGGTCATAGCAGGTTCAGGAACAAGGAAGGTCACAACAGGTAAAGGGAACTGGGGAAGGCCACAATTCAAATCAGTTAAAAGAATATTATTTCAAACTCACGTTTATATAATCAGATCTTATATTTCGAGAGAACAAAGTGATTGCGGTGGATGGTGTAAGATTTTATTGTGAATAGATTGTAAATTTTATTCTATGATTAGGGTTTTAATTATAATCAATGCTAATTCACGTAGTTATTTTAGAATACAATAAAAAAAGAAAAAAGAAAAAAAAATGAATAATTGAGACATACTTATGTATTAAATGTTGTCTTTCGTGGTTCCTTTATATCTGTTTTGATTCGAGTTTTTCATAATGATTCGAGAACAAAGTGATTGCACCAGAGATCCTCTTTCATTCTCTCTACGTATGGGAACAGAGGCATTAATAACTTGAACTGCAGTGATTCGAACCAAGTATTTATAATACTACTATCTCAAACCCTAGACAATCCCTATAATAGACCAGATTGGTTTATCTTCAATCCATGACGAACTAGACTAAAATCGATTAAACTCATAATGTAAAACCCCACTAGCCAATGAACCCGGTAATTAAGCAAGCCCACTAAGTTAGTATTTTATAATTTTCCACTTTGACTAGATTAATTACAAAACCACCATTGATCAGTGTGGTCATAGAGTTTCATTATTTCACAATTTGTCACAAAAATTTGATCAAGCTATCAAGCCTACTAGTATAGAAACAACAGTAGAAAATATATTTCAATATATGGCGTATAATTTTCTCTCAATCACATACAAAGGTTTGCTTGACAGCATAGACCGCTTTAAGATAAATGAATGAGTTCAAAACTTTAATCGAATTACGATGTCGTTACCTTAAAAAACCTTAAAAGGTCAACAAATTTTGATATTATCCAACTCATTGGCAAAGACATACTGAAAAATTGTATACCATTGTACTAGATAACATAGATTTTACTAGTTCCACTCGTCTTGTTAATGATAGAAGATGCCCATTCCAAGCTGTAAATTTGGCCTTGAGTCGTTCCATTAAAGGGGGAAAAAAAAAAAAAATTTTCGCATTTTACCTTTAACCAAATCAACTCCAAGATTCTTTGTGGGGAAGCTTCCTTTTGTATAGCCAAAGCATGATTGAATTTTCCCTCCTCTAGCCGCCTTCACATTGGTGAAGATTAATATTTTGCTCTTTCTTGGTACAATTTCAGCTTTGCTTTTAGTTTCCTAGATCAGATAATCTAGCATGCAATACTACCAGAATATCATTAGCAAACATAAGATGGCTTGGACGTTCTTCCACACCTCTGATAAGTAATGGGTGCACATCTCTAGAAGCCACCATTCTTCTTAGTCCTCTAAACAAGACCTCTTTAGCTACAACAAAAAGAACAGGAGAAATAGGGTCTTCTTGGCAAAGACCCCTACTTCCTCCAAAAAGTAACCCACCGGTCCTCCCTTAAACATGATTGATAATTTAGATGACTTCAGGAGGGCAGAAATCCTGTTCACAAATAATTCCGAAAAGACAAACATTTTGAGGACATCAAATAGATAATTCCATTCCATAGTATCAGAAGCTTTTTGAATGTCTAATTTGAAAGCCATAGCTCCTCTCTTTGATTTCCTTCCCATCAAAGTTGTCAGTTCTGAGGCCATCCCAATATTATTGTGGATGAGTCTCCCCCTTTAAAATGCACCCTGCTCTTCTGATATCATATTACCAATGAATCTACTAAGCCTGGTAGGTAAATTTTTTGGGATGATCTTATAAATGATGTTCCCTACACATACATAGGGGTCTAAAGTCTGAAAGCTTTGAAGCTCCCTCAATTTTCGAGATTAAAGTAATGAAATTACTATTGATACCTACCCGGTGGCTTTGTATTAGTTTTGAAAAAAGAGCAAACAGCCCAGTATAAATCATCTTTTATAATGTCTCAGCCAACTCTGAAAAATTTACCCGAATAACAATCTGGACCAGGGGCACTGTCTTGGTTCAGATCAAACACTGCCTTATTGATTTCTTCTACTGTTGTTGAAGCATCCAAGTCGCTTCAGTCAGCAACTGAGACTAGATTTGGAATAAGATTTGGAATAACATTCAGCAGGTCTGTGTGAGGTAGATCCTACTCCAGTGTGGAATTTCTCATAAAATGAGACAACATATGTTTTCATCGCTTCCAAGTCATCAAGGACCATTCCTTCATCCTTTTTATTTATTTATTTATTTATTATTTATTATTTTTTATTTTTTTATTATCATAGTGATGAGATTCCTTTTCTAGCCTTAGCATAGGAGTGGAAAAAACTAGAATTTCTATCTCTGTTTTGCAGCCACTTGATTCTCGATTTTTCCTTCCACAATGCTTCATGGAGAGCTAGAGCCTTGTCATGTTTAGAAACTGCTGATTGTTCTGCTTCCTTGATAACTTCATTTACACCAACTATATCCATGGTTTCCTGGACATTTTCTACTTCAATACGAGCTTCCTGAACTGCTTTGTTAATGGGAGGGTACTTCTCCTTTGTCCATGTTCTGAGAACACTTTTCAACCTCTTCAATTTGATTTTTTTTAATATATATTATGCACTCTTCCTACATTACTTACAATTGCTAACTTATTCTCTATTTTATTAATTGCCTGTTATAGGGTTATGTTCTTGGATTATAGGAATTTATTAATGTCCAATAGTGGATATGAACCTTGTGGGTCTCACAACTAGGGGGTCGATCAGAAGTCAAAGCGTCATCCATTAATTTGTTTTCTGTTCTGTTCCTGCTATGTGGTGTCTTTATTAAATAATTATTAGTCTTCGGTCCAGAAGTTGTAATTAGCAGCTTATGCGTTAACTGAATGCTTCGGTCTTTATCTCTTATGTTAACAGGGGAAGAAATGCACTGCTTATCCTGCTGTGAAGTAGTCTTGACAGGAGCAACATGGTTAGATCCAAATCCAATACACCGTTGCTTCAGTGATGGAAATTTAGTGACTGGAGCTGCATGGCCTGGGCATCCTGAGTTTATCTCTCAGTTGATGGCATTGCTTGGCGTAAATGTATCTTTTTGATGTAATAAACAAGTTAAATTTGTAGTCATGTACCCTAATGAATTGCATACATGTTTCTGTAAATTTTTTGTCGGTCTTTATGAGAGGATTTATGAATGTCCGGGTGTTGTCCTCACCTTTGCTTTGAGTGTTCTATTTTGAGTTGGGCATCAAGCTATCTAGGATCACATCCTGTGGGTGGTGGTAATCTGGAACGATGATCTCACATCTTTGTAGCTTCATAGTTCATGTATTATAATTGCATTTAATATTTCATGTTGAACAAATGGAAGACTTCGCATGTATATCTCACCCCCAACCTCTTGATCAACCTGTTCTGCATTTTTCATGGAAAAAAAGGTGTTCTGCATTTGATTTGCATGTTATTCCTCACTGGTGGAGATGTATGACATTGTCAAACTAATGGTGGCAGTAATAAGTAGATTGATATCCAGGCATTTGTACCTAAAATCAAACGGCACTAGCTTATCCCTTTCATAATAGCTAGAACCAAAAACTTATTGCCTTTTATGGATTCAGAGGTGTAGGCATCTCACCATAACTACTTACAAACCATGGTGAGCTCACCTTATCTGACCCTTGATCCACTGCAAATCGATTCAGAAACTGGGGGAGAATATCATGAAAAGAAAGCCTTAGTCAACTTCAGGAGGATCTGATATCTGTTATTATCTTTATCAGGGTCAATGAGCTAACCAAAAGTACCTTCACGTTTCTCTTTTTTGGAAAAGGAGAAAATGTAATAGATTAAAAATAGAATTACAACCTATAATTTTTCTGACCTCTTGCACCTTTCATGACCAAAAAAGAAGACCTGAGGAGAGACCATCTATACAAAAAGCATTTCATGAACAAAATTTACAAAACTTGGTAAGTAGTCGTCACAAAAGTTATTCCCTCTTACATGAAAACTAAAAACAATAGATGCTAAAAGGTAGCACAGAGGTCTTGGATGTCAAGGAGAAGACCCCAAGAATGCCAAGGGCTCGATAGGTTCCTTGAATAGATTGAACTGCTGCCATAGTTGGAGTGCACATGCAGTCTATCCGAGCAGTCTTTTTGCTTGTTCAATGCCCTTCTTGATGGCTAGAAGCTCCATTCAAAGGATGATAGTATCATGAACACCACCTGTGAGAGCGAAATGAAATGGCCAAGGCCAAGAAGCGAGTCGCTAATAAATTACATAAATATAGTAAGTCATCGTTGTGAATCAGAATATTGCCTTTCAACCTTGATTAAACAAAGGTCACGAATGAAGTGAATCGCAGTCGATTTTGATTTAGGCACTTACTTAAATTCACCAGCCAAACCATGAATTGTGAACTTTGAAATTAGCTCGAATCAGATCAACCATGAAAGCGACAAACATAGGTTAAGTCTACAAGTGGTTTTGCCACTCTTATAGCAAAGGTCTTAACATCATTCTGCTTTCTCCAACAAAGAAAAAGATCATGCCCATAAGGAAGAGTAGGAAAAAAAAAAACCCAACCATGTTGAAGAATGATCTAAGAGGGTTTAACAGATGCCAAGGTTCCTTGAAACTGCAATATTCCATAGTGCTTTTGGGGCCTTGTCAATGAATAATTAGGGCCGAATGCTCATATCTCCCCAAGGGTTGGTGAATTGTCAAGTACCAGCTTGATGATTCCACTTCACATTTCACAGTTTCTATCAATCGCCCGCACCTACATGAACCGATGTTCAGATAACTCAAAAGCCTTTAGGGGGTGTTTGGTAACACTCCAGAAGTTGGATTCTGACTTCTGAAGCATAAATGGAGTAGAAGCCTGTTTGGTAACCCGGTTCGGACTTCTGGAGAATCCATGAGTGAACCAGCTCCAAATGAGCTCTAGAATCCAATTTTTTGGAGCATCAAATAGATGCTTTTCGACTTCAGAGCACAATTTTGGAGTAAAAATCATCCCACACCACTACTACCACCAACTACCACCCCCAACACCACAATCCACCAGCCACCACCCACCACCACCACCACCCTCCACCACCCACTGCCGCCACCACCACCACCACACCGCCACCACCCACCGCCACCACTACCCACCACCACCACCCACCACCACCTACCATCGCCACCACCACCAACCACCGACCACCAACCACAGCCACCACCACCCACCGCCACCTACCATCGCCACCACCACCAGCCACCAACCACCGCCACCATCACCTACCGCCACCACCAACTATCACCCACCACCACCGCCACCACCACCACCACCCCCGCCGCCACCACCACCAACCACCCACCCACCACCACCACCACCATCCACTACCACCCACCACCACCGCCACCACCACCATCCACAATCACCCCCCACTGCCACCTACTATCGCCACCACCACCCGCCACCAACCACCACCACCACCACCCACCACAACCACCAACTATCACCCACCACCACCGCCACCACCACCCCCCCCCCCGTCGCCACCACCACCAACCACCCACCACCGCCACCACCATCCACTACCACCCACCGCCACCTACCATCGCCACCACCACCAGCCACCAACCACCCCCACCATCACCCACCACCACCACCATCACCCACCACCACCGCCCCACCACCACCGCCACCACCATCCACTACCACCCACCACCACCGCCACCACCCTCCACCACCACCACCCACCCACCGCCACCCTTCACCACCACCTCCCACCCACCACCACCGTCACCAACTATCACCACTCACCACTAGTGTCACCATCCGTCAACCCCCACCACTACTCTGGAGTCCATGTCTAAATTAGGTTAACAAACATATTTCTACTCCCTCATACTCTTGAATCCTTTTGATGTTGGAGTAGAAATTTGAACCAGAAGTAATAATCCCAGAGTTGAAGTTTTATCAAACAGCCCCTTAGTTTTGAGGAAGTCCAAAACAGGTTCTGCGAAAGACTATAGAACAGAATTGTAGGAATCAACGAGACCCAGAAACTAGATTATGCTAATTTAAACATTTAGAAGGACAATGGAACGCATAAAAGAGTTAATGCTGCAATATCTTACATTGATTTAGAGTTGTTGAAAATTAGGAGAATTTCTTATAAGACATAGTCACCTTGATCTTAATTACATTGATCTGCGAAGGTTGAAAATCACAGTTTTAGGGTCTCCAAATCTTTGAAGGCAGTAGGAAGTCTCTCTAGCACTTGCCGGCAGCCAAAAATTGGAAGGAGCACAAATGGATCATTTTATGACAGTCTACAGTGAACAGCCGCAGAAAATAAGAAGCAAGAAGATTGATCGATCATGAAAACCTCTAACCTCCAGTTTCTTAATGACACAGAGGTAGCCAAGGTCCCAGATCCTTGGATTGCATGTTCTTCCCTTCCTGAGGAGTTCACAATGGTAAAAATAGAAAATTTGACAGTGGCAAAGGAGGATTGTTATGAAGGTTGATATCCTCAATTTCACACTTCAGTGTAGAAAGTTTGAAAGTATTTGAGATTTGGTGCCAGAATGTGCAGAATAGTAAAACCATCGAAGCATACCACGGAGAGCCTTCCAGGAAGTGGGCAGCTGCGAAAAAATTTGTCCTATTCGGCATGGCTGATTATAAAGTTTTGATGATGAAGGGTTGTGAGATTAATGCAGTCCATGAATGGAAAGGGGAAGTAGGTCAAAATGACCAAAACCTTAACGCGCAGAGCAGGTCTGATTTATTAAAAAAATAAGAAAAAACCAAAAATTAATAGGTATTAGGTTCTCTAGTATTTTGAACCTCAAATCCCTATGAAAACAAAACAGTTAAATAAATAAAACGACGAAATAAAGAAGAACCAAAACTCATAAATCAAGTAATTGATGAACCTCCGAGACATGATATATATGGAAGTGAAATTTTTGTGGAGATGCTAATCACTGTCGCCACTTCCATGGTTTTCCGATTTCTCTCTCTCCCATAGTGGATTTTGAGTTTGAGGTTTCCCCATGGAGGAGTGGACGAGTTTGGGTACTTGGGTTCTCTCGATCGTCTATAAGGGTAAAACAAAAAAAAGAAAAAAAAAAAAAAAGAAAAAAAAAAAGAAAAGAAAAGTTGTATATAGAATAGAATGAGAAAACAGATTGAAGTCGGCTACATCATTATTGCTTATGGAATGAATTTGATAAATTTTCATCTAACCCTAAAAAATGATGTCAAATTCTATCAACTATGTAATGATTTTCAGAAATTCTATTTGATCCTATCTAACTGATAAACTTGACTGAACATATGAGTAGACATTCCTATCCTTTTTATTTGAAACTTTAAAACATTAAAATAAAATAAAATTACTAATTTATCTTTTCTTTAAAACATTAAAATGAACCTTTAAAACATTAAAATAAAATGTTTGCAGAGAACACCCGATCTTTGATGTATTCTTTCCTCTCTCTGCAAAGAGTCACCAATGGCAAATCATCTCCTTTGGATCCGCCACAGTCCATGTCAACACCAGAAAACCTAACCTCACCTCACCTCTTCTCCTATTAACATCTCCGAGCCTCAACGCACAAATGTATAGAAAACATTATGAGAAAATATTTGCAGAGAACACCCGATCCTAAGATCTCCATTACAGAGAAGACATTTTCAGAAGTAAACAGAAATGATCCTAAATAAATAGACAGAAACCCAACCCCGAGGGAGAGAGTTGCGAACAACAAATCTTTGATAGATTTGGAGAGAGAGAAGGGATTAATCACATATATTTTCTGGAATTAATAGAAAATCTGATCGTTTAGATCTCTGAGCTCCGCTCTTTCCCACCATGCGACAGATAGACAAACAGACACAAACATCGATCCAAATTAAGAAATTTGATCTTTGAGATTTCTTTTTCATTTCTGAGCCCATTTTTTTAGTTTTTGTGTCATTGAATCTCGTGCTTTAGAGAGAGATTGCTCTTGGTTTGGGGTCGTCTACGATTCCATGTCATCTAGGGTTTTGGCTCTCAATATAACCGGTGGTGATGGCAGCAGTGGAGTAATTTGGAAGCTCTTTTTTGTTCTTTAAATTTTGATCGACTTCCCAATATATCAGAATTTTAAGGATATCGGAGATTCCTCTTGAACATAGCAAAATTCACGGCTACTCAAATGTGATCGCGTTGTGACTTGCAAAGAGAGTAGAGAGAGAGTAGAGAGCGGCTCTGCAATTTCAAGTTGAGGGATTTGAATTCTATTTTTGAGTTTCTTCATAAAATAGGTCTGTTGATTTGGTGTAATTATTATTCACAAGGTTTTATGAGCGACCACTTGATTTTGTCATGTTAATACCTCAGTGTGAGAGGATCCGATTCATTTATGGGTCTGCAATACAAACAACACCGACTTTGCAGCTTCGAATCTCTTTGATAGGTGGCTTCCAATCGTTGTCTGATGTCCAATCATTGTCCCAAAATATCTAGGCTTCCTTGCTACCTCGTCTGAGAAGAAAGCACAAACTGTGCGGATTTCTTCTCCTTTTCACAGAGTAGCGGCATCCATCGTCGGTGAACGAAAGCGGCAAAAATATCTAATGGCTTCCCTGCTGGAAGATTGTAGTCGTCGTCGAACGAAAACGGCATCACACTGTAGTCTTGTCACCTTGCAACTCATTGGGGAAGGAAGCTATCGAAAGAGGGTTTCTTCTTTTTACTTTTATTGTAGAAGATGAAAAATTAGTAAGTAAAGGTGTTTTTTACTTTGGGGGGCATTATAATATTTTACTTTTGGAATAAGGGGAATATTGTCCTAATATTTGCATCTAACGGGACTCTATTAATGGTGGGGTTTCTTTGATTAATGGTGGAAAAATTTTAGGTGGTAGATGAGACATTTAGAAACCTTTTGGGTGTTAGATGAGACTTTTGAAACTTTTGGGGGTTAGATCGAATTTGACATAGTTTTGGGGGGTTTGATGAAAAATTTTCAATGAAATAATATACTATACTTACCTTTCAAGAATGTGATGTGTTATGCGTTGTTCACTTATTTTTCCTCCACCGCCTGTGTTAAACTATGGAAGTTGGTGCACTTCATTTGATCTTCTCACCATTAATAAAGATATTTGGGATGTGGGATATTTTGCTCCAATCTTCTCCAATCTCCTTTTGACAATGTAGACTCAAAGCAGAACACCTCATGATTGTCACTCTAGGAGTGCAGTGAGATGTTGCAATTCCCTCTCAGGTATTGACTTGATCTTAGAATAGATTCAAATCCTCTCCTCCCAGGGTACAAGAGGAGGGGGGATACCCCCATTGGACAGTCGACATGTGGGGCTTGGGTGAATCCGAGCCTTCCATCGAAGCCGACACCGAGCCCACAAGCTGAGCAGACAGGGGGTGTCGACTAGGATGGAGGGCTCGGATTCACCCAAGCCCCACATGTCGACCATCCAATGGGGGCGTCCCCCTCCTCCCGAACCCATTGAAGCCGACACCGAGCCCACAAGCTGAGCCAACAGGGGGTGTCGGCTAGGATGGAGGGCTCAGATTCACCCAAGCCCCACATGTCGACCATCCAAAGGGGGTGTCCCCCTCCTCCCGAACCTCTGGGAGGAGAGGAAGTGGATCTTCTTAGAACAGGTTCGGATATCCAGAATCTTAAGTGATGTGAGTTGCCCTAATCCTTTAGGTAACGACTAGTAAGGTGATTTCCTCACACGCAACAACTTGAGCTTAGGGAGAAACATGTGGTTGTTTGGTAGTAATGACTTTGAAAATGAACCAATGTCCCATTTTAAGATCAACTCCTCAACGTGTAAAAATGGAAGATGGGAGGATGTAGGAGATGACATCCAAGTCAACTTTGGGCAATACCATAAAATCAATTTCCTCAGGGATGTAGCCTTGGTAAGGTGCTGTGGAAACGACCTTAACTTGGGCAAATTAGTAAGAACAAGATTCAGAAGACATGGCATGAAGATGAACACTTTTCCATCTTCTTCTGGCACTCTCACAACCTACTCTTCTAAATTCTTCATCCTAGACAACTGAAATACTTTTAATTTTCAGAATATTGTGTCACTTTTTGTATCACCATTGATTCCAAAAATCTCAACACTCATGAATTTCATGTTATCCATTTCATCTATTACAAGGGTTTCAAGGGATGGTAGTTTCCCTAGAGTCGGAAGCAATTGATTACCCTTCCTACACCCACACAGTTCCAAGAACACTAGATTGGAGAAAATCATGAAGTGCACTTGATTAACCATCCAATTAGGGAACACAACACCGGGTTAGTCATTAATTGATAGTTTCTCAAGGTTTGGATTTGGTTGGAGACTGTCCATGACATCCTCCATCCTCCTTGACAACATATCTTTTCCATCACCTTCTTCTTCCTCTTCTTTTTTTGTATAACCTTCCACATTTAGTATTTCTTCGTCTTCTTCCTCTCCTTCTGTTTTACCTTCCCCATAAACTTTTTCTTCTTCTTCTTCTTCTGTTTTACCTTCCATGCACATCAACTTCTTCTTCTTCTTCTGTGTTTTCTCCTCTTCATTATTGGCATACTCATCAACTAATGAAACACTTGTATATCGATTAAAATAGAAATAGAGAGCACGAAGGTGTTGCTTATTCTTCAAGCAAGCCATCTTTGGCTCATTTCCATTTTCCACACTCCCCAAACCTGTTATACATAGATATTCTTTGAGGAATTTGAGATCTTTTAGTTCTTCAATCTTACATCCTCCTCTCTCCACCCCAGTACCAATTATGAAGTCTTACAAATGACGCAGTCTGCTTAATCTTTCAATTCCTTCTGATAAGTAGCTAAGTTGGCGAGATTCTGACTAATCAACCTCTATCAAATTGACCAATCTCCCAATCCCTTCAGGTAGTTCATAAAGATTACTACATCTATGAAGCGTTAATATTTGCAAATTGTACAGATTAGACACCATTTTGGATAGTTCTTTAAACCTTGCTTCCGACAAGTTAAGGTGTAAGACCCGTATCGATCTAACCGGTCTGTATCAAGTCTTCCTATCATGGTCGGGCCAAGTGGACCAAGTGCATGAAGCAACCACAAGACCAGGTATGAAATTTAACCCAAAAACAGTCAATTATGAGCGTGTGGTCGCATACCTAAACAGATGTGATCGACCACACCTCAAAATAATGCAACCACAGAAAATTAGGTCGTGTGGTTGCATGTTTCAGAGGGTGTGGTCGACGGGTTCTGCGACCCCACCTCCGACCACACGGAACCCAGACAGAATCGAGTTTAGGAAACCTTCCTAATCCGAAGGGGGTTTTTCCTAAACTCAGTAGGACTTATTATGAAAGATTTTTTTCTATAAATAGGACGTCCCTTAGCCTCTTTCACCCTTTTAGAACTCAAACTGAAAGTGAGAGAAAGAGAATAGAAGGAAGAGAAGGAGAATTGAAGAGGAAGACTATGAAGGGGAAATTCAGAGAAGACCTCTGAATCTTCAACAAGTTTAAGGTATGGAACATTCCCTATGTCAATTGAAAGCCTAGAATAGTTTATGAAAGAGATAGGATTTAAGTAAGATCCCAATCATCAATCCATGGACAGATTCCAAGAGAATCCATGGAAAGAATTATGTGGACAATGGATTGTGTATAAAAATATTAGTTCTGAGCCATAGAACAATCATAGAAAGGACCACGATGATAAGCCAAGGAGTCCAAACATGAAGGAATGGAGTTGAGGATGAAAAAGTTAACCATCACACGTGTGGTCGCATGATGTGCGACCACACGAGACACACATATTCGACCACATACCCTCGGAAAGTTTCCAGGGAGGGTGTGGTCGCATGTGTGGTCGCAGGATATGCGACCACACCTTGCGACCACAGGCCCTCGGAAAGTTTCCAGGAGGGTGTGGTCGCATGTGTGGTCGTAGGATAGGCGACCACACCTTGCGACCACACACCCTGTGGTCGCAGAAACTGAGACCACAGGTGCAGCCATACCTGCGACCCCTCAGTTTCTGTTAGTCTAAATTGCTGGAAATAATTCTAATTTAAAATCTATAAATTTGTTAGGTTTTCAAGTGGTCTAAGAGTGAATTGCAAAGCTTGAACGAGGATCTAATATCAACCAAAGGTGAGGGAACAAGACCTAAACTAATTGGCTAATAATAAATTATTTTTTATTTATTAAGTCAAATGCCATGAATGATTCTATGCTTGTATGCGTGTATTGTGTATTTCACATGTCATCCAATATTTCTGTTATTACTGTTCATGCATATTTAATTCTGTTTATTTATAACATGATGTTGATGATGATGCTAGGAATAGGCATGTGAATGTTTGTGTGTGGTTAGTGACTTGATGCGAGTGTGGCATCAGGGGGAGGATGTGACACTGTGGTTCATCCTGATCACCAGACTTTACCTCTATCTCTACTCAAGTCTTGTCCACTAACATTGTCGTTTCACCATTACCTTAGCAGAACTATTACGTCGTAGGGCATCAGGGGAGGTGGTCTCGGACCGTGTAGTCTCTGACTCTGTCGGGGGGCCTTAGCTCTATCTCTATGAACATATTGAGGGATGCTGGGCTAAGGCATTGGATACACTGTTTGACATTAGGACTGGTTAGTTGCAAGCCCAGTTTGCAAGCCCTCGCCAATAGGGGCTTACGTGTTGGTATGGGTAGGGCATCAGGGGAAGTGTCATGCGGTGTTTGATCCGGGCACTTTAGCTCTATCTCTATTCCATGATGGGTGCATGTGGGACGGCAATGATGTTTGATCCATTGAACGGCTTCACACACTCGTGTATAGAGGTACGGCGGCCACCAATCCTTTCTATTGCATATTGCAAACTCATGAACCAAACCAAAGATATGAATTAAATGCATGCATATGTTTGTTGCATCATTTTGTTTGCTCACTGAGCCATGATGTGTGCTCACCCTTTCGACGTCGAATATTTTTAGTTGATGATGCAGGTCCTACTGTAGAAGATTATGTGAATGCTCCAGTGTACGGACATGTTGCGACAATGGATATGGAAGCTGTGATGGAATCGCATGATCCATCGTGCGAGTGCAACTCATGCGTTTTTTATTAGATTTATTTGTTGGATTATTCAGAACATGTAATTGATTAATTTATTTTATTTTATGTCTTAGTTTTTTGGAAATAATTGGATATTTTATTTATGTTATCAATGTTAGATACTCAGTTCATTAATATTAAAAACTTCCGCTATTATTTATTTACTCTGATTATGATTGTGGATGTATATGGTTTAAACAAAGGGATACGGCCTATTCGAGATCCTGGTTGAACCGTTGGATCATAGACGGTTCATCACACCATTCTGGTTGGTGTAGAATTGGGGTGTGACATAAGGTGCCTTAGATGTATCAACTTCTCTATCTCATTTGGAGACTCTTCAATGTAAGTACAACTCAAATCCAGTGTCCGCAGACATGTTAAGCGAAGAAATAACTCAGAAGAAACTGATGAAATATGTCCAAAGATTTTAAGAGTCCATAGATTTTTTGCCTTATAAATGAAAGAACGAATCTCTTTTATATCTTCTGTTAAGAGATATAAATGACGGGCTCTACTCAAGTTGAATTCTTGATGTACACTAGTAGCATATTCTTCAACTGTGAAAGTAAAGCATTCCTTGTCTATAAGGGATTTTGCAAAATCATGGACAAGATCATGCATGTTGTAACTGTGATATTTATTGATGTCTCTTGAATTTTTAATGTCCTTCTGAAAAAATGAACGCATGACCAAATTATTAAAATATTCATCACCTACTGCAATCAGATCTTCACCACTTGCTAATTAACTATTACTAAGAAAGCCTTGTGCCCTCCATTCCCTAATTCTCTGATATTTGGTAGTAGTAATACCTCTCGAGTCAAGAAAAGAATATGCAAAGCATTGCCTTAAATGAGAAGGCAAGTCATAATAGTTTAGTAATAGGGCTGGCAAAATAGAGTTGTAATCAACACTTTTTTTTTTTTTGGATAGGTAGTGACCTCAAGGAGAGTAGAGCTCATGACCTCTTTTTTGAGGTGGTGGTCTTTTACCAACGAGCTGTCCCCCTTGGGGTTTTGTAATCAACACTTGATGATACTAACTTCCATAAATCACTTTCCAAAACAGATTCCCAATCCTGTTTAGATTTTTTAAAACGCAAAAGACTTCCTAATGTCTTGGCCGAAAGAGGCAATCCATTGCACTTGTTTGCGAGTTCCATGTCAATTTCTTTCAACTTATCAAACTCTTCTTTTTGCCTTCCGACAAAGGCATAATGTCTCAACATTCACCAACAGTCTTCATTGGACAATATTTCTAACCTATGGACATATGTGTTGCCTATAACCACTGCAACCTTCTCGTTGCATGGGGTGATCATAATTTTATTTCTTAGAGAACCTTTCTTGAGAGAGAACTAAAATGGATCGCACGAATTACGATCCTCATTCCAGACATCGTCTAGCACGAGTAGGAAATGCTTTCCAACAACACAACTATTCAGTTGATGATGCACAAATTCCCATGAAATATGATGATGATCATCAATGTTTTCACCGCTGAGTTCTCTAATAATATTCACGGCCACCATCACTTTATCAAAAGATTTAGATACATGTACCCACATTCTCTTATTGAAATGGTTCTTCACCCTATCATCGTTAAAGACAAGTTGGGCAAGTGTGGTTTTGCCCATACCCCCCATGCCCACAATGGAGATGACCAGGGGAACTACCCCTCCAGTAGAAACCAATTCTTGTTGTAGATGATTGTCCTCCTCGCTTACCAATAACTTTCTTATTATGATATCTTTATCCATGGTACAACCAAGTACCTCATTGACATCAACAAAGGAACTTGTTTCTAGTCTCCTCCTTGACTCAACTATACTTTCATAACTAGTAGTTTCAACAAAATCAAACTTATCTTTCTCACTTGCAATCCAATCTAATCTTTCATTTATCTCCTTTATCCTATGACTAATGTCATGGCGCAAACCAATTCTCATGAAACAAATGTAGCAAGCTGAAGAAAACAAGTTACCAGAGCATACCTTCTTAGTCGGGCTATTACTAACTCCCTTCGTTATTGTTTTGCCATCAATTTCAGTGCTCCACTCATCCAATACATCACCAATTGTTGGGTTGTGTCTTGTATTCTGTGGAGTCCACACAATTAATAGAGTTGTACTTGTATTAGAATTTGGTCTATTACATGTATAGGATAAACTTATAATTGTAGTGGGATTAGGATTTCTAGGTTTCCTATATATGTTGTCTCTGTGGGAAAAACTCTAGAAAAAAAAGGCTGGGTGACAGCCGTGAGGCTGACAGAGGAGAACACTCTGTCAGGTGGAGAGTTGTAGAGGTTTCTTGACAATAAAGAATTCTCTTTTTCTCCGTGGACGTAGGCATCCCACAATGGGGTGTTGAACCACGTTAATCTTCGTGTTTTTTCTTTCTGTTTGCGTCTCCGATCCTAACAAGTGGTATCAGAGCCAAGTTCTTTGAAGAACGAAGGAGGTACGCAGTATGAAGAAGAAGAAGAAAAAAAAAGGGGGGGATTTGAATCCCAGCACGGTACACATAATGGTCAGTTGATGCTGTACCATGGGTAAAGAAGGACTAGCAAGCTGCGGTGAGGAGTCGGTTCTCTAAGTCTGCGCTGGAGGTGCAGAGGTGAGAGACTCGGGTTCCAGGTGTATCTGGAGTTGCAGCAGGCTGTGTGTGATTTTATCTTTCCGGTGATGCTGTGGCAGTGGAAGAGGTAGAGTCACATCACTTTGTACGGCGGTGAGCTGTACGGGACACCCGGACTGGGTGTAGGCTATGCCTGTTTAGGTGTAGCGGTTTGACAGAGACGGGTTTACAGACTCAACGTCAACGGGTTCTTCTTCAAGGTGGTTTGCAGAATTAAAGCCAGGTGGAGATTTGTTGGGTTGTGTCTTGTATTCTGTGGAGTCCACACAATTAATAGAGTTGTACTTGTATTAGAATTTGGTCTATTACATGTATAGGATAAACTTATAATTGTAGTGGGATTAGGATTTCTAGGTTTCCTATATATGTTGTCTCTGTGGGAAAAACTCTAGAAAAAAATTGGGTGTGACGGTAGTGAGGTGCTGAGAGAGGAAGAACACTCTGTCGGGTGGAGAGTTGTAGAGGTTTCTTGACAATAAAGAATTCTCTTTTTCTCCGTGGACGTAGGCATCCCACAATGGGGTGTTGAACCACGTTAATCTTCGTGTTTTTTCTTTCTGTTTGCGTCTCCGATCCTAACACCAATGTCAAAGGCTACATCTTTTAGATCTTGTAACCAAAGCTGCATTGAATTTTCCTTGATTTGTCTTTTTTCAGCATCCTTGAGCACAACTTGGATTTTTGTAAAAAGGGAGGAGAGCTTCTCGACATCCTTTCCAACACCCACAATCAGTCGCACCTCTTGTTCAATCTCCTTCTGGGTGATCACGTCAATTGCCGAATGACACTGGAAACAAGTGCATCAACCATTGTTGGCAATGATCAAGCAGCAAAATAATGAAAGTCAGAAGAAAAGACGAAGGAAATTGTTATTGTACGAGATGTATGAGTTTTCTGTGATACGCTCTAGCTCATGTTGAGGAGGTTACATGTATATAATCAGATCTTATCCTTCAAGAAAGTAAAGTGGTTTTTAGTGGATGGAAGGTCTACATCAGTTAAAGGAAATATTATTCCAAAAATGTAAAGTGGTATTCAGTGGGATCGGGCTCCTCTGTAGGACCCCCAAATGCTACAGATGGCAGCCACAGTTTGGATGCATGCCATCTATAATAAATACTATCCGGTGATCCAAAATTGTTTGATGTAATTTAAAGATGGGAAAATTTGTTACATCTATGCACTTAAAACTAGTTGAATCTTCGGTATTGAGTGGTGTATACTGTATAAGATTGATTTGGATGTAGAAGTGAAGTGCTTATGTTACGATCAAGAATCAAGAATACATCAAGAATACACAGAAGAAGAGAGAAGAGAGAAAAGATGTCCACTTCATTCGAAGGTAGAGAACCTCCTTAGAAGAAAAGGGGATTTCTATTACTTGTCTAAATGTTACAATACCTCTCTGGACACTTACTTATATTATACTACTCTAACTGCATTTGATTACGCTAACTGTTATTCAGTTACATTAAACATGTACAACAGACTTATCCGTAATATTGCCACTCACTGCCGAGAACTTTGTCCTCAAGGTTTAAACTAAAATTCAGATCATGTGGCTTTGAATGATTCTCCAGAATAATGATTGTCACCCACGAAAGGCAGATAATAATTTTATTTTAAGCTACGAGAAAGTGGTTTTTAATGGGTAGTCATTAGAAAAGTCTAGAAAAGAAGCTGAAACTGGTTAAGATGTTGAAGGATTTTCATTTTGGTAGAAACGAGAGGCATGTGGGGCTAGGGGCAATGGGATTTGATGGATTTAAAAGGTAATGAAATCTGGTTTGTCTTCTTTGACACTGACGGCTTGATACCTTCTTTCTTTCTTCTCAAGAACGCCACCATACAAAGGTGTGAGATGAATCGAGCCCAGGAAATCAAGTCTGCAATGGTATGGGTAGCGGTAATCTTCCAACCCTCGTTGTCTGTTTTCCAAGAATCTCTGCTTCCATGAAAAATCTTGATGTGATGGTGGTTTGATGGTGCCAACCTCCTCTATTGCGATAAAATTTCTGGAGGGGGCCATGGCGAAATCAAATGGAAAGTCCAGGATGTGTTGGTGTGGGGGATGGATCCATCCACCAGCGGTGCCGCTTGAATAAGTTGATGTTTTTCTTGTGGACTCTTGCTTCCTTCTTTGTGGTTGAACTCAGATGGTGATTCTTGTTTGGGTAATTCATGAAGGCTGTATGTGTATTTATCGGGCAATACACCATTATTCTCCATCTCGGACATGATGGATTCAATGTCTCTCAAGGAACTGGTCTTCACTTACCCTTTAAGAAGCGCATTGTAAATTGTGCCATCTTCTTCTGGTTTGTACTCAAGAAGATAAAGTTGCCTAGACTTGCAACGAAGTCGGCGACGCTACATCTCAGTCGGAGTGGGCTTCTTGATTGGAATCGGAAGGGTTACTGGGGAAGTCGATTGTTGGCTTGGCGATGCTGTGATAGTACCAACAGCAGAATCGATCTCCGAGATGAACCGAGTAAAACCCATAGAGAGCCGTCGATTCTCATGACCAACTGCTAAGGACACAGAGTTGATGATTCCCGGAATTGCTTGAATGGTGTTGGCGTTTGGCTGAAGTTGGGAAGGACCATCGGGTAGGGACTGTCTTTGGGTCTGATGATGGCCTCATTAATTCAATTTTTTTACTATATATACATATAGTAAATCAAAATCGAACCAATGACAAACCGATCCAGTCCTAATCTCTTATTAGACATGTTTCGCATTGGCCCTGAAAAATCCAAATCTGATATAACCCAGATCAAAACCAAACTGAACTTAACCGACTCCTTGACACCCCTAAATTTGGGGGATGTTAGGATGGAGGGCACTTCTCATCCGATGTAACAAGTTTTCCCATCATTAAATTGCATTTTGTTAGGATGCATGCACTCATCTGATGTAACAAGTTTCCCATCATTAAATTGCATCAAATAATTTTAGATCATCGAATAGTATTTTGTTACAGGTGACATGCATCCAACGGCAATTGTCACATCTGTAGCACTGCATTAGGGGTGCTACAAAGAATCCCGATCCAATTAGGTGAATAGAAGTGGATGGAAGGTCACATCAGTTAAAACAACATTATTCCAACCATATGAAGTGGGGTTCACTGAATGGAATTGGATGGAACTTCACATATATCAGTGGAACATTATTCCAATAATATAAGTTAATCTCTATGATGACGCTAGACACTACAAACAAAGACTCTTTACTGTTTACAGTGTAACCCTCACTGGATCAGGCTCCTCTCAGGTAGTTTGAAGCTATTGAATGCTTACGGATGTATAGCCGTATGATGTGTTTGGGTCACGTGGAGTAATCTTATCTTCGTTGCACCCTCTGTAATGAGATCTTTCACTACAGAGGAGCCCGATCCAACTTGATCTCCCTCGCTCCTCAATATGGGTCATCCTATTGGGCGCCCAATTTATCTCTTCATCCCCACAGTGGACATTGTAATGTGCAATAAAATAAAATAAAAGAGAAAGTAATATGGAAATCATTTATGAATAACTGCAGGACACAAGTTGAAGTTTTTTGAGTGTAGGTATTCAAGAGGTCAAGAATTCAATTTCTTGTTTTCCATTGTATCCTGAAAGACACCCTTTTCTCTTTCCCCTTTCACTTTGCAACTATTAGTATACATCGTTAGGGTGTATTTTTTTCCTTTTTTCTTTGTTTTTAATTACCCACAATTGAATGAGGTGAGTGGGGGATCCTATAGATCACATTGGCCACGCAAACACTCAAATGTGATATCTTATGAAATTTAGAGAGTTAAAACTCTTGAACATTCTCAGGCCTCAACCCACTTATAAAGGGCACCTGGTTTAACATTTGCAGCTCAACCTAGCTTCTGTATATCTTTATTTGGCCAGTTTATAAATAAGCTGTTATGGGGCACGGCAAGCCAACCTGATTATTAATGGGCTGGACTTTGTGCGTGGCCACCCAAAGCCGAAGGAGAACAGTACCCAATTATGGTTCTAGCCAAAACCATCCCTTCACCACCTTGCAAAAAATGCATGGCATTGGGGCTCCTTAATTTTACTATGTAACTAAGGAGGGTATTTATGGCTCTATTTGATTGCAAGGGAATTTAAAGAGAAGGGAAATGAAAATTTCCATGTGTGAAAAGGAAAATTTTTTTTAAGCATTACAAGATTGTATAAACTACTTAAATTTCTATTATTCTTTAGTCAAGATATTTTCTAGTGGTAATTTTTGCTTTATTTTTCAAATACAAAGGTTTTGGATGTAAAGTAAAAAAAAACTAATATCATTAACCATATATGGTATGGTTTGGAGTTACTTACATTCATGTACTCATATGATGTATTGATTACAAAAGTTTTCCAACATAAAATGGAGAATTCATTACTAAAATAGTTTTTTTTTGTTAAAATTTCCTAATACAGTAGGTAGATCGGCTTTATAGTGAAGTATTTGTGTTTTTGGCTCAAAATGTAGAATGGGCTAAAGAATGCGTTCCAAAATAGATGTGTTCTCCAACACATTCTATGATCCAAGAACAAGATTGTATAAGAAACACTAGGGGTGGGCCGGTTTTAGTCAGTGCCAAATTGGTCTCGGATTTTATAGGGCTTGACAGAAACATGTCCATTAAGAGGTTTGGGCTGGGTGGGT
The DNA here is from genome assembly GCA_028583415.1 of Protea cynaroides. Taxonomy (NCBI): domain Eukaryota; kingdom Viridiplantae; phylum Streptophyta; class Magnoliopsida; order Proteales; family Proteaceae; genus Protea; species Protea cynaroides. Next base: position 32,203,126 of record CM053268.1, read on the forward strand.
TGCACTGTGCAGATTACCTAATAATAGACAATGTATAAGAAAAGGGGACAAGAAAAAAAAAAACATTAGAATCTTGCAAGAAAAAAGTAAATTAACAAGGGAAGCAGAGAAGTACACTTACCACCCTCATCCACCTTGATAACCAGTGGAAAGGCGGCTGTTTCTGTAGGGCCTCTGGCCTGGAACCCTCGCAGGTTGGAAGGGTTGAAGGCCCAGGCTCGAGGGCAGAAGGGACCACTTTCGGAGGGCCGCTTGCTGGAGGGACTGAAAGAGTAGCTTCTGCGGCACTCTCCAGAACCGCCAACATGCGGGCCACGACAGTTGCTATCTCTTCTCTCTCTCTTCGCTGGTGCCGAAACAGATCAGTCCCCATCAGGTCTTCCCAGATACTGTCATCCAAACCCTCCCCTGCAGCGCAAGTCAACAAAAAATGTGTTAGAATCAAAGCCAGCAGACAGAAAAGAAAGTTAAGGTTAGCAGTGTTCCAAACTTACTCAGGCCATATGGATACAGGAACTAGTTTTTGGATAAATTCTTGAATTGAATGGCCCTCCCTCGATCTGTCACTCGTTCGAGGATCTCCATCTCGAGCGATGTCAATGGAGGTTCGACCCCTACTACAGAAGGGTCGATAAACTGCCACCGGTTCTCGATGGGGAAATACCGCCTACCTTGCAGAGTATGACCCCTCCTAATCAAGGCCCCAAAGAATCTCTCTTTCCAGTGGGGGACAGACGAGGGGGTGGTCTCTATCATGGCTGGGACTATATCTAAATTTCGACGAAAGAAGTCGTAAATTCCATTGGGTGTTTGCTGCTGGTTTGGGCGGTGGGGCCAGAACAGAACACCCATGTCGAACAAAAATTGGAAAAATCTCAAGGTCGGGGGTTCTCGGCACCTGAGAAAGAAGATGATGAAGGAATGGATATGGGCCCAAGAGTTGGGAGTGAGTTGAGTGGGGGCTAGGCCATAAAAACCAATGATCTCGAAGACTAAAGGATGGCAGGGGAAGCGGAAGCTGGAGAAGAACATGTTCAGGTTTACCACCATTTTGTGAGAATAAGGGTGGCACGCCCGATCCTCTGGGGTAGGAGCTATTAAATCTACGGACTCCGGCACTCGAAATGTAACCCTAAGGTCCTAAAGCCTGGATTCAGTTACCACGGACCTCACAGAGGAGGCCACGCAGTGAGGACCAACCTCGTCAGGGAGGTTTGAGGATATCTCCTCAGGTTGACTACTAGAACCTTCCCCACCCTGAGTAGATCGCGGTGGGGACGATCTGCGCAGGGTAGGCTCAGAGGTGCGACTGACAACAGCCTTATCTCGAGCCATTGAGGGTTAAAGAAGAAGTAAAAGAAAAGAGCAAGAGAAAAGGGGAAAACTTACTTAGGTGGTGACGTACGGTCGGAATCTACAAGAAAACTTGCCTCTAGATGATCGAGAGTAGCAGAACCGGGTGAAATCACGAGAGAAAACTTTCACGGTAGAAGCTCTAACAGACGAGGAGTGTGTAAAGAAGGAAACGGGAAAAGGAGAAGATATTTATAGATTCGCAGACCAGTAGGTCCTAGCCTGGAGGTCATAATGATTCTCGAGCGTTACGACTGACAATAAGAGACAGGCGCAACTCTTGAGGGGGGAACGATGCATGGACGGTTACGATGAACAGTTGGGGGTGAGGAATGATCAATAGTCGGAAAACAACAGTTCGATAGGAATGAAAATGGCTCAAGCGCTAATTTGGGGAAACGTGCGTTTAAATTTTGAAAATTGGGGCAAATACATCATGAGACTGATACGGGCGGCGGAAGATCAATAGTGCAATCATGATACGATATTTTCCCTTCAAAAAGTTGTCCCCTTCGGTTGAAAACGACTCGTAAAGGAGACAAGGGGGTTCTGTTGGGGGAAAATAATGGTTCCTGATTAATCCAACCATAGAAAGGGGATCTTAGAAGATGACCACGTGGCGTCTATCCATGGCATCTGAAAGAGGGCGTTACGGTAATTATTGAAAGAAGCCCGTGTTCGACCCCCCCCCCCCTCAGTCTAACTCTGACAAAAGGTGATAAGTAGACGGGGGTGGTTGGGCCATTAATGAATTGTCTCCGATAGCCATAAATGCTGACAAACGACATTAATGCAAGGCATGCTGACTTGACCCGCTGATTCACAGGATCTCGGTCCCAAACGGCGAATCGTTAGAACATTACTGGGTAAAAGCACCATGATGGAGACAGGGTTGGGTGGTTATGGGTAACATAACCCAAAAGGAGGTACGAAAAACCATCCAAGGGGGTCGAAAAGTGGCTGATGTAACATTATGACACGAGTAGGGGGGTCGAAAGTGGCTGATGTGACGTTATAGCACGAACCAGGGGGTCGTAGGGCCATTAACCTACAATGTCCAAAATCGTTAAATATCTGATAAAGAAGCCATAAGAAAGCGGGCCAAAGAAGGGAACGGTCACATGTTCGTGAACCTATATATATGTAATATACAAGCTTGTAAAAAAAAGGAGATAGAAAACTGATATACAAAGAATAGCTCTGGCTCTCCATCTGGTTATCCCTCCCACTTTCTTAATTGTCTTTACACCAACCTTTTCCACCACATTCAAGTTCATGATTAAGTAGGGAAGGTCTTTGAACATTCGCACCTCAGGGAATCCCTTGTTCGAGAAGGAACTCCTGGGTTTCACCCCAGAGTTCCATATTGTCTGTCCTGGTCTAAATCCCCTACGGATTCCATCGACAACACTCTAGAGGATTCAGACATTTTTTTTTTGTTTGAGAAATCCTTCGGGCATTTAAATAAGTAGGTCTCTCTTCCTCAATTTCTTCTAGCAGCAAAGGTCATAGATCAAGAGAAGTCTCCAAATGTTAAAGGGAGGAATTCCTAAGCACCACTCAAATCCTAATTTTGGTCAGTGGGCCATTATGTAAAATGTGACATTTTACACTAGATTTAGCAAAGGAATTAGGATTCGAGAATAACGAATTTCTGTGTCTGTCCACCACCGCTTCATCCAACTCCTTCTCTCTCTCTCTCTCTCTCTCTCTCCATCAATGCAGTCGAAAGCTATAGTTCAACTCCGAGCACTTTTCCGACGACCTCTCTTTCTAACAAACCCTTTTTTGCTTTTTTATTTTCATAAATTAGATTATAGATTTTTGAAAAAGATATTTTTTAATTGTGAGGGTGTAAGCACCCCATTTTTGCCACCCTCAGCATAAGTGAACCAATATGCCAGGTTTTCAGCCTTTAACCCAAATGTTAGTGATTCTCTAATGAACCCCACAGTAGGATCCTAGGTTATTACCTACTTGGATGTACAGATCATGAAATTATCTTCGAAATGAGACCGAAATCATCAAATTCTGACGTCAAACAAGGAAGATATCGCAGTTTGAAAGTGCAAGGGCATTTACGTAATTATCATATGATGCATGCATTATCATTCAAACTTCAAGACATCATATCTTGGTCATCTGATATCAGAATCAAATGATTCAAAGGCCAATATTCTTTATTTTCAGTCCTCTTCAAATTGAACGTGAAAAATCCCGGGTTGAAGTCACCAGTGGGCCTCATGCAAGCTTTCATGTAAAATTAACGTTATAACTTCAAAGCTTAATATCTTTGTCGTTCTACGTCGGATTCAGATGATTCAAAGGTCATTATTCTTCATTTGTGATGTTCTACAAAGTGGACGTAAAAAACCTTGGGTAGAAGTTTCCGAAGGGTCCCATGCAAAATTACACATGGAAATGGTCATTTAATCTTCGAAAATTCATATTTTGGTCATCCCATATCCAAATCAGGTAATTTCAGTTTCATTATGTTCTATTTTTAGTATTCCACAAAGTGGATGTAAAAAATCTTGGGTAGAAGTCTCCGAAGGATCCCATGCAGAATGGTCAGCCAAATTATCGATAATTGACGTGCTTAAACTTCAGAAATTCATAAGTTGATCATTTTATTTCCAAATGAGGTGATTCAAGTTTCAATATTCCTCATTTTTAATGTTCTACAAAGTGAACACAGAAAATTTGGAATAGATGCTATCGAAAAATTCCATATGGAAGGGTGACAGAAATAAACTATGAAATTTCAACCTTGGTCCAAAGTCCAAACCAGCTCAATCCAGCTTAGTCTAACTTAGCCCGGCCCAGCTCAGACCAATCCATACCAAGTTATGTCAGTCCATATGCATGCATATCTTTTATATGTGTATAATGTATAATATATATATATATATATATATATATATATATATATATATATATATATATATATATAAAAACTAATATCATTAACCATATATGGTATGGTTTGGAGTTAGTTACATTCATGTACTCATATTATGTATTGATTACAAAAGTTTCCAAACATAAAATGGAGAATTCATTATTAAAATAGTATTTTTTTTTGTTAAAATTTCCTAATACAGTAGGTAGATCGGTTTTATAGTGAAGTATTTGTGTTTTTGGCTCCAAATGTAGAATGGGCTAAAGAATACGTTCCAAAATAGATGTGTTCTCCAACACATTCTATGATCCAAGAACAAGATTGTATAAGAAACACTAGGGGTGGGCCGGTTTTAGTCAGTGCCAAATTGGTCTCGGGTTTTATAGGGCTTGACAGAAACATGTCCATTAAGAGGTTCGGGTTGGGTGGGCTGCACTGTGTACATTAACCAACAAGCCGGTCTGGTTTTGGGTTGTTATGGGGCTTAGCTTATTCGGTTGTTATCGGACTTGTTCGGACCGGTTTGGGTTCAAATCCTGTTAAGATACCCGTTAAGGCCATCTAGAAGGCTGAAATAGTGAAGCTAGGGTTTAATATTTGGTCTAATCGGTCTAGTCCGAGCCATTATCGAATTTGGGCTAGCCTAGATCGGACTGGGACCAGTAGGATATGGCATACTTGATCCGAAACATGTCCCGCTAATAGTTCGGTCCAGATCGGTTACGGGCTATCGATTCGGTATCAAAATTTACACCCCTACCAAACACAACCCTAAAATACCTGACAAAAAAAAAAAGAGACAATAATCATTCCCTTCCTAGGATTTGCTCTTCCTCTTCTCTAGAAAAAAATAAAAAAAAAAGGCTCCAGGAGAAAAGAGAGAAGGAAACAAAGAAAGTTCATGGCAACCCAAAGCTGATGAAAATATTATCTTCTAATCGTCCATCTAAAAAAATGAGATAAAATTCCTTTATGTATAAAACTCTCACTCAATACCCCTAGAAAAAGGAGAGACCTAAAGCCATTAAAAAAATCTTAATTATATACTTGTCCATGACTGATAGAAAAAGCTATAGAGATGATATTACTAGTAATATGTTTTTTAAAAAAAATGAGGTAGATGATGACATAGCTTTCTAGTTACCAAACAATCAAGCAATCAAACTATTAGTTCTCTGTGAAGCAACTGGAGGCCTACTGCTGCCCAAGAAACTGTTGCTCCTACTTACATTGGCTGCATGACAAGAAACCCTTAAATATCAAGGCTTCTTTGAGATGGTGATTGTGCTGATTTTGGAAGGCCAAGGTTCTGGTTATAAAGGCTTCTTTGGGATGGTCTTTCTGATTTTGGAAGGCCAAGGTTCTGGTTCTCTGACAATCCTCCTTTACTCTTGCAAGACTTGAGCTTCTTGTTGTATGGGTTCTCTGGCTTGGCAAGGTCCTCCACGCTCCTCACATTGGACAAAGATGTAAATGATTGTGACTTCCCTTGGAAATACTTTGATAACCCTCTCCTGCAAAAGTCATCAAGATGAGAGAGAGAGAGAGAGAGAGAGAGAGAGAGAGAGAGATCTCACTTGGAAGGGAGTTGATGCATGAGAGAGGACATCTCATACAAAGGGCCATTACTGGAGAGTTGATCCAGTGAAAACTCCGTGGTGGTCGTTGCATCGTCCAAGAAATCTGACAGAGAAGATGAAATCGAGTCTCTTAAAATGTCTGAAGAAGAAGAAACTGAGTCTATATGATCATCACCTCCTTGACCTTCAACCTGCAAGATCCCATTGTTGTTTTGTTGGTTGCAGGAAGAACCCATTTTAGATCGATCTGCTTAAACTATCGAGCTTCTTGATCTACGCTTCTTCAAAACTTATACCAAACAACCAAACATGGGTTTATGAAGAGCTCCATTCAAATACAAAGAATAGAAAGTCTTGATATGGGTTGTGATAAATAAGGTCTAGTCTTTATTAGGAGGGTAATTTGATAGTTTTCCAAAATTCAAGATTCGGTATTATCCACTTTCCATACACATTGTCCCCAACTCATTTTACCATGAAAAGAAAAGCGTAGAAGACAAGCTTTAAGTTTCCAATTTTTTTTTTTGATATTTTCAAACATAACAAACCCTTCTTTCATATATAAAAAAAAAAATATATTATATATATATATATATATATATATATATATATATATATATATATATATATATATATAAAGCTTTGACTCATGAGACCATATATATGTAGAATTTTTTTTATTTTCTTTTATTTTCGGATCAAAGGATTGGAAATACATACATCATAATCTGTAACAACAATGGAGATTCCAACACAATGATCCATCCGTTGCAAAAGCTTTGACCCATGAGACCATACGTAGACCTTTCGATCAAAGGATTGGAGGGTCAATCTTGATCATTGGATTATGATGATTAATGAGCTGATTGATGGATCATCCAGTAGATGCAATGTCAACATAATAACATTTTCTTTCATTTTCTTAATTGTTTTCTATTTATGTTTAGAATTTAGTAGCTGCCTCTATGTTGGGGGAAAATGATGGTTCCTGATGAATTCAACCATAGAAAGGGGATCTTAGAAGATGACCACGTGGCGTCTATCCATGGCATCAAAAAGAGGGCGTTACGGTAATTATTGAAAGAAGCCCGTGTTCGACCCCCCCTCAGTCTAGCTTTGACAAAAGGTGACAAGTAGACGGGGGTGGTTGGGCCATTAATGAATTGTCTCCAATAGCCATAAATGCTGACAATCGACATTAATGCAAGGCATACTGATTTGACCCGCTGATTCACAGGATCTCGGTCCTAACTGGCGAATCGTCAGAACATTACTGGGTAAAAGCACCATGATGGAGTCAAGGATGGGTGGTTATGGGTAACATAACCCAAAAAGAGGTACGAAAAACCATCCAAGGGGGTCGAAAAGTGGCTGATGTGACATTATGACACGAGTAGGGGGTCGAAAAGTGGCTGATGTGATATTATGACACGAGTAGGGGGGTCGAAAGGTGGCTGATGTGACGTTATAGCACGAACCAGGGGGTCGTAGGACCATTAACCTACAATGTCCAAAATCGTTAAATATCTGATAAAGAAGCCATAAGAAAGCGGGCCAAAGAAGGGAACAGTCACATGTTCGTGAACCTATATATATGTAATATACAAGCTTGTAAAAAAAAGGAGATAGACAACTAATATACAAAGAATAGCTCTAGCTCTCCATCTGGTTATCCCTCCCACTTTCTTAATTGTCTTTACACCAACCATTTCCACCACATTCGAGTTCATGATTAAGTAGGGAAGGTCTTTGAACATTTACACCTCAGGGAATCCCTTGTTCGAGAAGGAACTCCTGGGTGAAACCCCAGAGTTCCATATTGTCTGTCCTGGTCTAAATCCCCTACGGATTCCATCGACAACAGTTTGGCGTCCACTGTGGGGCCTTGACGTTTTCCGTTTGTTCAAACCTTTTCTCTCAGTTTTACCAAGACTTTTCCCTGTTTCAGGTCATTCCCATTCCCTTACTATCAACTTTGAACCTGTGTTCTAGTTATTAACATGGCACCAGCGGGAAGGGCTGAAAGTTCTTACAACTTGCAAGAAACTCAAGCCAGAAGGGCTGAAGCTAATATGGCTAGAGAGCGGGAGGAGACTCAGAGGGTGCCAGATCCTCAAGACGTGTTTCCAGAAGGGCCAGCTAACGAAGGAGCAGGCGGATCTAACCCGGATCCGGCCCAGTAGGTTTCTAGGGAGCAATTCGACAGATTAGCTCAGTAGTTGGTAGCTCTGACTGAGTTGCTACAACAGCGGCCAGTAGGGGTGCCAGCAGCCTCTGTACCCCTGGTGGATGTCCCAGAAGTCCCACAAAGATCGCGACAGTCAAGGCGCTCTGTGCCGCGTGCCGCTACCTCCAGCTTAAGGGGGGAAAGCCCGTTAGTGGATTCATACGCCTGGCAAGGTCGAAGCTGCCAGTGGGGGGACCCACTATCTCAGTCTGTTCCAGGGGTCAACCCCACTGAAGTCATAGAAAGTAGTCAGGAGTCTTTGGGTGTTTCACACTTATCGAAAACCTCTCAACGAATGGAATCTAGCCAAGGTGCCAGATGGGCCAGAGCAGGAGCACATACTGAAGCAGAGGTGGCACGAGAGGCCCAAAGAAGGGTCGATGAGGCCATGCGTGCCTGGGAAGACGCATAGGCCAGTGTAGATGCAGCCTGGTGGGCTCGTGAAGACAACAAAGCAAGGAACCAGGAAGCAAGGATACTCTAGGAGGAAACCCAAGCCCGGATTGAAGAAGCCAGATGCATCCAGGAGTAGGTCCAGGCTAGGAGGAACACCGCACAAGGAGAACACATGGCAACTACTCTTTCTGTTGCCGCACCATCAACTGCTGTACCAGTCGCTGTAATACCAACAGCAGATAGTTCTCACACGGGGAACGAGAACACTGAGAGGCTAGAACGTCTCGTCAAAGAACTCACCAATCGCGTGCAGTAAGTGGAGAGGGGGGTCGATTCAGTGGCTCTGCAGGAGTATGCCATGGAGACAGCTTTGACGGATGAAGTCATGAATCATCCCTTGCCATCTAACTTTATCGTCCCGAATGTAGGATGGTATGATGGTAAGACAGATCCAGAGAGGCACTTGGATAACTTCAAGGTGGGGATGGTCATTTATGGCTACCACGATGCCCTATGCTGCAGAGCCTTCCCATCCACATTGCGAGAAGCTGGAAGAACCAGGTTTAATAACCTCCCTCCAAGGTCAGTAGGTACCTTCAAAGAACTCAGTAGCTTGTTCCTCTCCCACTTCCAGGGGAGTAGGGTACAAAAGAAAATTTTATCTCATTTGATGGCGGTAAAGCAAGGGGATAAGGAACCTTTGCAGCAATTCATCACTCATTTTTTGGGGGTGGCAGGAGAGATCAAGGACTTACAACCAGATGTGGTTGTTTCTACCCTGTCTATGGCATGCAGAGACGCCCAGCTAGTATTCTCTCTCAACAAAAAGCATCCACGGACTCATGCAGAAATTTTCAGCCGCTGTGATCGATATGCTTCAGGGGCGGAGGCAGTGGCAGAGTTGTCTGGGCCAGTGGGTTCGACCCCCACACCGGTAGAAAAGAAGAAGAGCGAGGCTCTGGAGAAAGTTCAAAGGAGGGAGAAAATAACAAAAAAGCCAAGGTGGCGAAGGAGCTATACCCCATTCGACCCGTCCAAGAATACACGCCCCTCAACAGAACCATGACAGAGATAACGAATATCAAGCAAGGCGATGCTTTATTAGTTCCACCACCTCCGTTGATTGCTCGACCTGAGGAGCGAAACCGGCGGTTATACTGCGCACACCATCGAGATCATGGTCATGACACTAATTCATGCCGTCACTTGAAGAGTCTAGTGGAGGATCTCATCCAGCATGGGAGGTGGACTGAGTTTGTAGGCCCAAGGGCAGATTCGGCCCAACCAAATCCTGCTGTGGTACTTCCCCCACCACCTCCATCCCAAGCACCAGAAAATAGAAGAGAAAGGGTCGAGCGTATACCCCCACCACCACCAAGATCACCCCCAAGGGGATTTATGGGCCAGATTGACCTGAGCAATGAAGGGCTACAGGAATGGAGGAATGGACCCCCTGCATGTGGGGTTCGAACAGTTCGTCAGAAGAGCCCCCCCTCATAGGTTGTTGGGGAAGGCAGGTCCAGCGCAAGATTTGGGACTAAGTGATGATGAATATGTCACACTCGGTCAGCCCGAATACCTGACGGTGACCGTTTGGCCAGAGGCGGGAAGTTCTCCCCGTTGTTATAAAGCCAGTAGAGGAAGGATCCTCCAAAGAAAAGCAAGTTCGACGGGAGGATGAGCACCCAAGGGAGTCATCTTCCAAAAAATTCAGGTATGATGACTACATTTATTTTGGGGATGATAATTTGATCGATGTAGTCACTCCCCATGAAGATCCCCTTGTCATCAAAATTGCTATCGGAGAAGAGTGGGAAGTGAGTCGTATACTGGTAGACACTGGAAGTGCATGTGAAATCCTCTATTACGACACTTACCGGAGGTTGGGCTACAAAGACGAGCAGCTACGACACATTCGATACTCTCTCCTGGGGTTCAATGGTGAAGGAGTGCGGGTGAAAGGAGCCATCCAGATTGATACTCGCTTGGGAACTTACCCAGCTCGGGTGAGCATCAACATGAAGTATATGGTGGTCGATACTCGATCGAGCCATAATGGCATTCTCGGGAGAATGGGCCTGAACAAGTTGCGGGCCTGCCTCTCTATTTACTTCCTGCTGATGAAGTTCCCAACCGAGTGGGGGGTAGGATATTGCAAGGCAGACCAGTCGTCTCGGAAAGATGTCATGCTACATCACTGGCGGCCTTGGATGAAGATCAACCTGTGCAAGTGATACAACTGGATGAGTACCATGATGACTTCCCTACTGAGCGAACCACCCCAGTCGAAGATCTTATCGCTGTACCCTTCAATGAAGAACATCCGCAAAAAACCTTTTTGGTGGGGTCGGCCATTCCGGAGGAGCAAAGGCAGGAACTTATCAAGTTTCTAAAAGCAAATTCAGATGTCTTTGCTTGGACGCTGGAGGACATGCCAAGGATTCCGCGATCTACCATAGAGCATCATCTTCAAATAGATCCACACCAACGCCCTATACGTCAAAAGAAAAGAGCCGTGTCAGTGGAGAAACAAGCAATCATCGACCGGGAGGTCGAAAAGTAACTGAAGGCAGGGTTCATCCGAGAGGTATACTACCCGGACTGGTTGGCAAATGTTGTATTAGTGCCTAAGTCGGATGGGCGTTGGTGTGTATGTACTGATTTTACAGACCTTAATAAAGCTTACCCAAAAGATTCCTACCCCTTGCCTCGGATAGATCAGCTCATCGATGCCACCGCAGGGCATGAGCTGCTATCTTTTCTGGATGCTTATTCGGGATACAATAAAATAAAAATGGCTAAGGAGGACGAGGAGAATACTGCTTTCATTACTAATAAGGGCACCTATTGTTACAATGTAATGCTATTTGGGCTGAAAAATACAGGGGCAACCTACCAGATACTCGTCAACAAGGTCTTTGAGAAGCAAATTGGTAGAACGATGGAGGTATATGTGGATGATTTTTTGGTCAAGACAGTAAAGGCAAAGGATCATCTGACAGATCTAAAGAAGGTTTTTGAGGTAGTAAGGCGAAATTCTATGCGTCTCAACCCAGCAAAGTGTGCTTTTGGCGTGCAGTCTGACAAATTCTTGGGCTTCATGGTTTCTCAGAGGGGGATCGAGGCAAATCACAGCAAGATCGAGGCAATTCAAGGCATGAAGGCTCCAACCACACCTAAGCAAGTTCAAGTACTTACGGGTTGACTCACGGCCTTTGGGCAATTTCTATCGCGATCTGCGGATAGATGCCTTCCACTCTTTAAAACTCTGAAGGGGTCAAAGCCTTTCGAGTGGACGATTGAGTGCGAGGAAGCATTCCGGGGACTCAAGAGGTACCTTTCATCACCACCTTTACTAGTCAAGCCTGTGACTGGAGATACGTTGCTACTTTATTTAAAAGTCTCACCGTGTGCTGTCAGCGGGGTGTTAGTTAAGGAGGTTGATCGAGTCCAACATCCGGTATACTACGTCAGCAAAGTCTTATTGGATGCGAAAACTAGGTACCAATCTATCAAGAAGTTAGCATTGGTAGTAGTGGTCTGTGCTCGAAAGCTACGACCATATTTCCAGTCTCATTCCATCGTTGTTCTAACGGATCGACCCATAAGTAAGTTTCTGTCTAGAGCAGATGTGTTGGGGCGAATGACCAACTGGGCAGTTGAGCTGGGGGAGTTTGACATCAAGTTCCAACCGCGGACGACTATTATGGCACAAGCTTTGACAGATTTCTTGTCGAGAGTACACTCCCAGGAGGAGAAGAAGAAGGAATAAATCCGGAACGAGCCCTCGAAGAAGCGAAGATCAAAAATTTTCTGGGTCCCGAAGAACCTTCCTGGGTTATGTATATAGATGGAGCCTCTAACCAAGAAGATGCAGGAGCCGGCATTGTACTTATTAGCCCCGAGGGATTCAAAGTACTCACATCAGTGCGTTTTGGTTTCTCAACAACTAATAATGTTGCAGAATATGAAGCTCTCATAGCTGGATTGAAGCTGGCAAGAAAGTTGAAGGTCACTCGGTTACAAGTATATGGCAATTCTCAAGTGGTCGTAAGACAAGTTACCGGAGACTACGAAGCTCGACAGAGCCGTTTGGCCAAATACTTGGCCCTCGTAAAGCAACTCGCAGAGCCCCTAGAGAAGTTCGTAATGACCAGTGTGCCGCGTGATCAGAATACGGAGGCAGACGCATTATCTCACCTAAGGTCAAGTGACTTGAGTAGTTTCGATGTGCCTGTATATATTGAGAACTTGTCGGATTCTAGTATCGACCCCATGGGAGAAGTTCTACTTGTCGACGTTGAGCCATGCTGGATGGACCCAATGCTTACCTACTTGCGGGAGAATGTCTTGCCGGAGGATAAGAAGGAAGCTTGACGTATTCAAACTCAAGCAGGGTCGTACATTATTCACGATGAGGTACTGTACAAAAAATCACATACTTTCCCATTACTTCGGTGTATTCTACCCTCAAAAGCAGAGTACATTATGGCGGAAGTCCATGAGGGAATTTGTGGGGCTCACCAATGCGGGCGCACAATGTGTTTCAAAATCATAAGAATGGGATACCACTGGCCCCATATGATGAGTGATTGTGAGAAGTATGCCAGAAACTGTCACACCCCAATTCTGATCCAACCAGAATGGTGTGAGTGAACCGTCATTAAACCAACGGTTCACACCAGGATCTCGAATAGGCCGTGTCCACTCGTACAAACCATCACACATAACCACAATTAGAATATAATAGTACAACGGAAGTCTTTAAAATAGAATGAACTGGGTATCTATTGATAAATTAAATAAGTATCCAATTATTCAAATCCAAACATAAAATAAATATCATTTACATCTCTTTAATATCAAACGCAAATAACTGGAAACAATAAATAAAATCCGATCACAGGTACACGCAGAAAGGGCACTCGCATGAAGCATCATGCTCGTCCTCTCCTGCCTGTATACCCAGAGCAGCAACATCACTATATGCCGGAGCGTTCATGTAGTCATCCACCGTGTAACCTGCATCAACATCTAAAAAAAACAGTGTATATACAAAGGGTGAGCTCACAACTTAGCTCAGTAAGTCAATCAGACAGTTTCACAATATTATGCATGAGTAACAATCATTTTATGCTGTGGTCTGGTTTTAAGTTTGCAATATGCTATAGAAAGGTTTGGTGGCCCCCCGCACCTCTATACACGAGTGTGTGGCACCTCATGGATCACACCCCCATTGGCCCACATGCACCCATCATGGAATAGAGATAGAGCTAAGATACCCCCGTACCTCCCCTGATGCTCTACCCATACCAGTACCTAAGCCCCTACTAGCCAGGGCTCGTAAACTGGGCTCGCAACTAATCAATCCTACATGTCATCAATATATGCTCTATCCCAGCACAGCCGTCTACGGCATAGAGATAGAGGTAAGGCATTCCCACACCTCCCCTAATGCCCTATCCGCAACTAGCCCACTAGGATAGAAACAATACGCAGGTAGACCCTATCCCAACATAACTCCCTACGGCATAGAGATAGAGCTAAAGCATCGTGGACAAGCCAGTGTCGACTCGGAGACCACAGTGCCACATAACCATGGCTAGGTCAACATCAATATCGGAGACCATCGTACCACAACCTTCCCCTGATACCCCACCCGTACCAAGCATGTTAAGACAGAATACTACAAAAGGTGCTAGTGTGAGGAATGATCCCAGACCCATGCCCCACTCCACACACTAACGAAAATAATCACATACTTAACATTCACATCCTATCAATGCATGAACAATAATAATAATTGAAAGTAAAGGATGGCATGTGAATATGCACAAATATCACATCATAGATATTCAGGTGATTAACAACAACTTACTGTCTATTAATTATTAGGTTTAGGTCAGATTTCCTTACCTGACACTCGTTTGTTAGTTTGCTCCATGTGCAAGATCCAAACGTGCTATCACAAAGTCCTACATAATATTAGGGTTTCATTAGAATAGTTTTCTTAAGGTTTCATGTTGGTCGGAAACCAACAGGGTTACAAAATACCCTCACAGAGCTGACCGGTGGCATGTACCGGTGGCAGCTCTGTGGGGAAAACTAGCGACCGGTATGGTCATCCGGTCCCCACAGACCAGCCTCCCGAGGGATACCGGTGGCAACCTACCGGCTGCACTGTGTGCAACCGGTATAGTCGACCGGTATGTCTCCGGAAGACCATACATGGCTTTTTCGACTGTCGTCGATCATCCTCCATGGATTTCCAAGGTTTCTCCTATCCATTCTAAGCCTAATCCTTGAGTTAGAGTTATCCCCAACTCATTCGAGTCTAGTTTCGACGAATATCATCTCGAAACTCGAATCTAGGGTTTGACGGCAACTTAGGGTTTATTGGCCAAGTTAGGGTTTTAGATCAATACCTACTTTGCATAGTATTGATCCACCCACACAACTAACATAGGGTAAGGAGATTGATTCACACACTTACCGTTGACTGGCGTAGAGTGAGCATCGTCGAACGGCAATGGCGGCACCTCCTTCTTCTTCTTAACTCCTTCTCCTTTCCAACCTCTTTCTCCTCTCTAGAGTTTGCGAGTGATAATGGAAAGGATTTGAGGAGGTTTAAGGGCGTATTTATAGGCTAAAAATAGGGTTTAGTAACCCTACTAGGATTAGGAAATTTCTAGGATTCAAAATCAGGAAAATGGGACCCGCAGAGACCAATTTCTGGATCTCCGCACTTAGCTGCGCAGACCATACCGGTCGACCGGTACCAAGACCGGTACCATCTGTCACACCCCAATTCCAATCCAACCAGAATGGTGTGAGTGAACCGTCATTGAACCAACGGTTCACACCAGGATCTCGAATAGGCCGTGTTCGTTCATACAAACCATTACACATAACCACAATCAGAATATAAATATACAGCGGAAAACTTTAAATAGAATGAACTGAGTATCTATTGATAACTTAAATAATATCCAATTATCCAAATTCAAACACATAAAATAATATCATTACATCCCTTTAATCCAATCAAAAATAAGGAAATTAAATAAATAAAATCCGATCAAAGGTACACGCAGAAAGGGCACTCGCATGAAGCGTCATGCTCGTCCTCTCCTGCTTGCACATCCAGAGCAGCAACACCTCCATACACCGGAGCGTTCATGTAGTCATCAACAGTATAACCTGCATCAACATCTAAAAACAATGTGTACACAAAGGGTGAGCTCACAACACAGCTCAGTAAGACAATCAGACAATTCCATAATATTATGACTTTTAAGTTTGCAATGTGCTATAGAAAGGTTTGGTGGCCCCCGCACCTCTATACACGAGTGTGTGGCACCTCATGGATCACACCCCCATTGGCCCACATGCACCCATCATGGAATAGAGATAGAGCTAAGATACCCCCGTAGCTCCCGATACTCTACCCATACCGGTACCTAAGCCCCTATCGGCCGGGGCTGCAAACTGGGCTCGCAACTAACCAATCCTGTATGTCATCAATGTATGCTCTATCCCAGCACAGCCGTCTACGGCATAGAGATAGAGCTAAGGCATTCCCACACCTCCCCTGATGTCCTATCCGCAACTAACTCACTAGGATAGAAACAATACGCAGGTAGACCCTATCCCAACATAACTCCCTACAGCATAGAGATAGAGCTAAAGCATCGTGGACAAGCCAGCGTCGACTCGGAGACCACAGTGCCACATAACCATGGCCAGACCAACATCAATATCGGAGACCACCGTACCACGACCTTCCCCTGATACCCCACCCGTACCAAGCATGTTAAGACAGAATACTACAAAAGGTGCTAATGTGAAGAGCGATCCCAAGCCCATGCCCCACTCCACACACTAACGAAAACAATCACATGCCTAACAATCACATCCTATCAATGCATGAACAGTAATAATAACTGAAAGTAAAGGATGGCATGTGACTATGCACAAACAACACATCTCATATAATCAGGTGATTAACAACAATTTACTATCCATTAATTATTAGGTTTAGGTCAGATTCCCTTACCTGACGCTCGTTTGTTAGCTTGCTCCACGTCGCAAGATCCAAACGGAAAGTCACAAAGTCCTACAACATTATTAGGGTTTCATTAGAATATTTTCTTAAGGTTTCATGTTGGTTGGAAACCAACAAAAATCCAAAACCAGTCTTTCAGACCTAGTTGGTCTCACCATACCGGTCGCAGCACTGTGAGCAGACTGTCAACCGGTATAGTCGACCGGTATGTCTCCGGAAGACCATACACTTGATTTGTCGACTTTCGTCGATCACTCTCCATGGATTTTCAAGATTTCTCCTATCCATTCTAAGTCTAAACTTGGAGTTTGAGTTATCCCCAACTCATTCGAGTCTCGTTTCGATGAATATTATCTCGAAACTCAAATCCAAGGTTTGACGGCAACTTAGGGTTTATTAGCCAATTTAGGGTTTTAGATCAATACCTACTTGCACGGTATTGATCCACCCATACAACTATCATAGGATAAGAAGAATAGTTAAAACACTTACCGTTGACTGGCGTAGCGTGAGCTTCATCGAACGGTAATGGCGGCACCTTCTTCTTCCTAGCTCCTTCTCCTTTCCCATCCCTTTCTCTTCCCTAGGGTTTGTGAGAGATAATGGAAAGGATTTGAGGAGGTTTATGGTGTATTTATAGGCTAGAATTAGGGTTTAGTAACCCTACTAGGATTATGAAACTTCTAGGATTCGAAATCAGGAAAGTGGGACCCCCAGAAGTCAATTTCTGGCTTTTCGCACTTTACTGCAGACCATACCGGTCGATCGGTACCAAGACCGGTACCATCGACCGGTCAACCTAAAATCAGGTTTAATTGGTCGTCTTTGGTCCGATTTTTTACCTAATTGTCATCCGCTCGTCCCGTCCGGCCCGGTGATGATCGGAAGACCTGCCACGACACAAAACCAAGGTTTAGACCGGGTTAACGGAGTGCGGGTCTTACACCATCGATCGGTCAACATAAAATGATGACTATTTGGTCGTCTTTGGTCCGATTTCATACCTGTTTGTCATCCGCTCGTCCCGTTTGGCCCGGTGATGATCGGAAGACCTGCTACGACACAAAACCAAGGTTTAGACCGGGTTTACAGAGTGCGGGTCTTACAGAAGCTATGAAGCATGCCAGAAACACACTCTCATATCCCACCGCCCGTTCACATAGTTGCAGCCTATCCCTGCTTCTATTCCTTTCGTAGTCTAGGGGATGGATGTACTGGGGCCATTCTCGAAAGCTAAGGGGCAGTTGCAGTACATCTTGGTGGCGATCGACTACTTCACCAACTGGATTGAAGTAAAGGCAATGGCTAAGGTCACTGCACATAAGGCGAAGGAGTTCTTCAAACTGGAAGTTCTATATAGATATGGGATCCCTCAGGTGCTGATCACCGATAATGGCCCACAGTTCTCAAGTTGAGTATTTCGGGAGTTTTGTTGGGATCATAACATTGGACACCATTTTTGTAAGACCCGTGTCAATCTAACCCGGTCTTACCACCTTGAACCAGGTTTACCCGTCATGGTCGAGCCAAATGGACCAAGGGCGTGAAGGAGATCGAGATCCCAGGTATCAAATCGACCCAAAAACACTTAAAATAGGGGAAGGGTCGCATACCCAGCTAAGCAGGGTCGGACCTCCCAAAACAGAAAGTCAGAACCTCAGTTTTAAAGGGAGGGTCGGACAGCTTAGAACCCTAGGGTCGACGGGATCATCGACCCTCCCATCGACCCTCGGTTACCGTAGGAAATAGAATTAGGAAATTTCCTAATTTTCGATTGGGATTCTTTCCTAATCTCAAAGGGACTTATTTTAGGATGTTCCTACTTTATTTAAAGGACGTCCCTAAGCCACTTTCATTTCTTTCACAACCCTAATTGAATTAAGAGAAAGAGAAGAGAATGAGAAGAGGAAGAAGAGAAACAAGGAAGAGAATTTAGCCAAAAGAGAAGATTTGCAGAAAAGGAGTATTCTTCTCAGGTATGTATACTAATTCCATGAGTTTCTACACACCTTAGGTTAGTTATTGGTGAGAGTGTGATCTCAGAGAAACCCAAACCATCAATCTATGGTTAGGTTTTCATGGAAAACCATAGAAGAATGCATGAAAGCTATTTAGTTGGATGATTCATGATTCTAGACCATGGAATGAATGTTGAATGGAATGTAGAAGCAAGCCATAGGACCCAAACATGAAGAATGGATTAAAAAGAGGGAATTGGACCAAAGTGCACAGAGGGTCGCACCAAGGGTCGATGACCATCCGACCCTAGGTGATTCTGACCATCGACCCTCAGTGTTCGGGAAGTTCAGAGTTAAGGGAGGGTCACACCCAGGGTCGATCAGGACTCCGACCCTACCTCCGAGCCTCAGTTAACAGAGTGGTTTTTAAATCTAGAATTAATTCTAATTAAATTCTATCAACTTTGTTAGGTCTTCTAGCAATATAATAACATTGTAAAGGTGATTCTAAAGCTTGGAAAAGTATCTTTTAGCAAGCTAAGGTGAGAAAATGAAACTCTAAACTAATTGGTTAATAACAAACTGTTTTCTATTTTCTTGAGTCCTATGCCATGCTTGATTCTATGCAAATATGTTTCTAATGTGCATACAACATGCCATCCAATATTTCTATTACTTGTTCATGCATATTTACTTTATTGTTTATAACATGATGATGATGATGATAATAGGAATAGGCATGTGCTTGTATGTGTGGTTGATGTACTTGATGCGAGCGAGTATCGGGGGTGTGATGAGAACGTCAATAAACGTTAACCTTTGGCGGGTCTCAAAGACTTTAGCTCTATCTCTAACTCAAGTCTTGTGCATTGTCATCGTCGTATCGCCATTACTTTAGCGAACTATTATATCATAGAGTATCGGGGAGGTGGTCTCGGTCCTTGTAGTCTCGACTCTATCGGGGGCCTTAGCTCTATCTCTATGGACATTCGAGGGATCTTTGGGTGAGGCCTTGGATACACTTTTGGCATTAGGATTGGTTAGTTGCGAGCCCGGTTGCGAGGTCCTCGCCAACAGGGGCTTACGTGTTGGTATGGTAATATATAGCAATAAACGTTAACCTTTGTTATATAATGTTCATGGTTGGGTGCATGTGAGTCGACGATAAACGTGATCTTCGGGTGACGTCACACTCTTGTGTATAGAGGCGGGGTCAATAAACGCGACCTTTGACTACCTAAACCTTTCTATTGCATACTGCAAACTTTAAACCGGACCAAAGATATAAATTGATTGCATGCATATGTATTGTTGCATTGTTTTGGCTACTCACTGAGCCGTGATGTGTGCTCACCCCTCGACGTCGAATATTTTTAGTTGATGATGCAGGTTATACCGTTGAAGATTATATGAATGCGTCGGTAATGCGGGAACGTGGCAGCAATGGAAGCTGGAGCTAAAGTGGATACACACGACTCCTCTTGCGAGTGCAACTCGTGTGTATTTGATTAGATATTTTATAGGTTTCTTTATTTGGATTTATTAAGACATGTATTTGGTATTTAAATATGTATGTCTCAGTTGAAACAGAATAAATTGTTATTTAAATTTTAATATCACATAGATTCTCAGTTCTTCTTATTATAAGACTTCCGCTATGGTGTATTTACTCTGATTATGATTATGGATGTATGAGGTTCAGATAAAACGGGGATAGCCTATTTGAGATCCTGGTTGAACCGTTGGTTTATTAGCGGTTCATCACACCGTTCTGAATAGTGCAGAATTGGGGTGTGACAATTTTGCATCAGTAGCACACCCAGAAGCTAATGGGCAGACCGAAGTTACTAATCGTACTTTTCTACATGGGTTAGCCAGGGCGAGTGGAAGATTAGAGACAAAAGTGGGCGAAAGAATTACCTAGTGTGGTTTGGTCATATCAAACCACTCAGCGGACCGCTACGGGGGCTACTCCTTTCAAACTGGCTTTTGGGTCTGAGGCTGTCATCCCCATAGAAGTGATGGAGAAGAGTTACAGGGTGCTGAAATTCCAAGAGGAAACCAATAAGGATATCCTATTAATGGATCTAGATCTGCTAGAAGATGTTTGTGAAACAGCCCAGCTGCGAGTGGCAGCTTACCAACAAAAAACAGCAAGATATTACAATTCTAGGGTGAAGGAGAATACATTTCAAGTGGGTGACTTAGTTCTACGATCAACAGCCGTCACTATCCCCACTCAGCAGGGGAAATTGACCCCAAATTGGGAAGCGCCGTATCGAGTTGTAAAGGTCACCAGGCCTGGGTCGTATCACTTGGAGACAATGGAGGGGTCTGCCCTACCACGCACTTGGCATTCCAAAAATCTTAGAAGATACTATGTGAAAGGTATTTGTCCTACCCATTCAATAAAAGTTTACTTACCTTAGACCTAAGGGTCTCGAAAAGAAAAGGCCTCCGGGACTCGAAAAGAGAAAGACCTAAGGGTTTCGAAAAGAAATGACCTCCGGATCTCGAAAAGAGAAAGGCCTCCGGGTCTCGAAAAGAAAAGGCCTCCTGGTCTAGAAAAGAGAAAGAACTAAGGGTCTCGAAAAGAAAAGGCCTCTGGGTCTCGAAAAGAGAAAGGTCTCCGGGTCTTGAAAAGAGAAAGGCCTCCGGGTCTAGAAAAGAAAAGGCCTCTGGGTCTCGAAAAGAGAAAGACCTAAGGGTCTCGAAAAGAAAGGCCTAAGGGTCTCGAAAAGAAAAAGGCCTAAGGATCTCGAAAAGAAAAACGCTTAAGGGTCTCGAAAGAAAGGCCTAAGGGTCTTGAAGAGAAGAAGGCCTAAGGGTCCCAAAAAAAAAAAAAAAAAAAAAAAAAAAGAGAAAGAAAGAAAGAAGAACAAAGGTCATACGATTTTAAATACTTCATCAAGTGTAAGTATTTAAAATTAAGAGTCAAGTGGGGAATCATTTCCATCAACAAAATATGAAAACAAGTTGTATATATATATTGCAAAGTTGTGTACATATACAGACCAAAGGGTCTCAAAAAAATAAAAAAATAAAAAAGGGGAGAAAAGCTGCCCTCATCCTGCATTGGAAGGTAAACAATTGGAAGCCGCCTCTGGTGGAGCAGGAGTCGAGGAAGCAGCGTCAGGATTGCTTGATGGGTCTGAAGGAGCAGGAGTAGAGGAAGCCGCTTCTGGTGGAGCAGGAGTGGAGGAAGATGCTTTGGGTGGAAGAGCCGAACCTGAAGGACTCGCAAGCTTGTCCTGGATAACCTTGTGCATCAGTTGGACTTGAGAGAAGTCGAAGGAGGGCAAGAGGGCGGACAGTTCCGAATGCATGACTACTAGAGCCTCACGAATGGCTCTAGCCCTTTCTCACCTGAACAGGCCCTCCATGTCTTCTGAGTCCAACAGAGCCTTCAGGGTCTCTTCTCTGCTGACTGATAATGACGACTGAGCTTGAGTCAGTTCCTCTGTCAGGCGAGCAACAGTAGCTTGCGAGGCGGCCAAGTCGTTCCTTAGTGCTTCCTCAATAATTGCAGTTTGAGCCAGGTCGACTGACAAATCGTCCTTCTCCATCTGCAGCTTTTCCTTCTCAGCTACTAGGTTGTCTCGGGTGTTCTGCAGGTCCTAGACCTCCTTCTCCAGCTGACTGATGAACGTGACGTTTGTAATAGTCTGCTCCGCCATAACTTCATTGGACAGACGCACCTCCGATAGCTTCTTTTTGGTGGTCTCGAACACCTTGGCCCGAGTGGCGAACTGCTCGTCCAGCCGACGGTATCGGGACTTTTCTTCAGACAACCACCTTCGGTTTTGATCCAGAGATGCCTCCACTACCCGACACTTGAACTCCGCATCTTGGGCCTCCTATTCTGCCTTTTTGGCCCTTTCCTCAGCATCCTTAGCCTTCTCATCTGCCTCCTTCAAATGACCTTCCACTTTCACCTTGGCAGCGAGAGCCGCATCTCGAGCCTGGGCGAATGTATCCCGCTCATTCTGAGCAACGACCATCAACCTCTGACTCTCCTGGGCAGCCACTTGCGCATCCCGCAACTTATTCAACGCGTTCAACAGTGCCCTGTGGTAATGGTTCGACCCGCACACCAACTATAACAAGACAGATAGCATAAGAATAATGATTAAAAAAAAAGGCAAAGAGAAAAGAAAAGAGAAGAAAAAACAGGCCGGGGGACGTACCTGATAAATGGCTGCATTTTGATCCCGGTCAAGAACCTCCAGGGAGACAGGCAGGAGTGTTTGAGCATCCATCGGAAGCCATGTGTGATGAATGACTTCCCGCGCCATGGCACGGTTACGGAGCCCACGATCAGTAGAGTGCACCCTCCAAAAATGAGCAAAAATGGGAGGACCCGCAGCTGTCGAACTTGGTCCAGGAGCAGGAGATGGTCCCGAGGGTAATGCAGAGGGGTCAACTGCCCCAGATGAGCTAGGGGGCGTGGAAGTAGGCCCTCCAGGAGGAGGGATAGAAGATGTGCAAGGAATGGCCTGGGAAGTAACGGCCAAGTCCAAGGGGATGGAGCAAGTACAGGAGGAGGGGGGGCCGTTGAGGGGGCAACGACCCCCGAGTCTGGGACCGTTGTTGAAGGAATGGGAGAAGAAGGAACAGGCTCCACATTACCTGGGGAGCTAGGAGGCGAGGGGTCGATAGGTGCTGGCTCATCAGGGGGTGTGGGGGAAGCTTGGTCTGCGGGGGCTTCTCCAGGAAGAAGCACTTGTAAGGCAAGGGGTCCGGTTGGGACCCTCGACAAAACATCTTGAGGAGTATCCTTAGGGAAGCTACGATGGGGGCCCCCAGGGTTTAGCCTTCTCCGCTTCAGCCTATGGATTGTCTCGGCAACAGTGACTGTGTCCTCATCGTCACTCTCTGCAAAAAAAGAAGAAAAGGGGACAAGAAAAAAAAAACATTAGAATCTTGCAAGAAAAAAGTAAAGTAACAAGGGAAGCAGAGAAGTACACTTACCACCCTCATCCACCTCGATAACCAGTGGAAAGGCGGCTGTTTCTGTAGGGTCTCTGGCCTGGAACCCTCGCAGGTTGGAAGGGTTGAAGGCCCAGGCTCGAGGGCAGAAGGGACCACTTTCGGAGGGCCGCTTGCTGGAGGGACTGAAAGAGTAGCTTCTGCGGCACTCTCCAGAACCGCCAACCTGTGGGCCACGACAGTTGCTATCTCTTCTCTCTCTCTCTTCGCTGGTGCCGAAACAGATCAGTCCCCATCAGGTCTTCCCAGATGCTGTCATCCAAACCCTCCACTGCAGCGCAAGTTAACAAAAAATGTGTTAGAATCAAATCCAGTAGACAGAAAAGAAAGTTAAGGTTAGCAGTGTTCCAAACTTACTCAGGCCATATGGATACAGGAACTAGTTTTTGAATAAATTCTTGAATTGGATGACCCTCCCTCGATTTGCCACTCGTTCGAGGATCTCCATCTCGAGCGATGTCAATGGAGGTTCGACCCCTACTACAGAAGGGTCGATAAACTGCCACCGGTTCCCGATGGGGAAATACCGCCTACCTTGCAGAGTATGACCCCTCCTAATCAAGGCCCCGAAGAATCTCTCTTTCCAGTGGGGGACAGATGAGGGGGCGGTCTCTATCATGGCTGAGACTATATCTAAATTTTGACGGAAGAAGTAGTAAATTCCATTGGGTGTTTGCTGCTGGTTTGGGCGGTGGGGCCAGAACAGAACACCCATGTCGAACAAAAATTGGAAAAATCTCAAGGTCGGGGGTTCTCGACACACTGAGAAAGAAGATGATGAAGGAATGGATATGGGCCCAAGAGTTGGGAGTGAGTTGAGTGGGGGCTAGGCCATAAAAACCAAGGATCTCGAAGACTAAAGGATGGCAGTGGAAGTGGAAGCCGGAGAAGAACATGTTCTGGTTTACCACCATTTTGTGAGAATAAGGGTGGCACGCCCGATCCTCTCGGGTAGGAGCTATTAAATCTACGGACTCCGGCACTCGAAATGTAACCCTAAGGTCCTAAAGCCTGGATTCAGTTACCATGGACCTCACAGAGGAGGCCACGCAGTGAGGACCAACCTCGTCAGGGAGGTTTGAGGAGATCTCCTCAGGTTGACTACTAGAACCTTCCCCACCCTGAGTAGATCATGGTGGGGACGATCTGCGCAGGGTAGGCTCAGAGGTGCGACTGACAACAGCCTTATCTCGAGCCATTGAGGGTTAAAGAAGAAGTAAAAGAAAAGAGCAAGAGAAAAGGGGAAGACTTACTTAGGTGGTGACGTACGGCCGGAATCTACAAGAAAACTTGCCTCTAGATGATCGAGAGTAGCAGAACCGGGTGAAATCACGAGAGAAAACTTTCGCGGTAGAAGCTCTAACAGACGAGGAGTGTGTAAAGAAGGAAACGGGAAAAGGAGGATATTTAAAGATTTGCAGACCAGTAGGTCCTAGCCTGGAGGTCATAATGATTCTCGAGCGTTACGACTGACAATAAGAGACGGGCGCAACTCTTGAGGGGGGAACGATGCATGGACGGTTACGATGAACAGTTGGGGGTGAAGAATGATCAATAGTCGAAAAGCAACGGTTCAATAGGAATGAAAATGGCTCAAGTGCTAATTTGGGGAAACATGCGTTTAAATTTTGAAAATTGGGGCAAATACATCATGAGACTGATACGGGCGGCGGAAGATCAATAGTGCAATCATGATACGATATTTTCCCTTCAAAAAGTTGTCCCCTTCGATCGAAAACGACTCGTAAAGGAGATAAGGGGGTTCTGTTGGGGGAAAATAAGATTAATCCAACCATAGAAAGGGGATCTTAGAAGATGACCACGTGGTGTCTATCCATGGCATCAGAAAGAGGGCGTTACAGTAATTATTGAAAGAAGCCCGTGTTCGACCCCCCCAGTCTAACTCTGACAAAAGGTGATAAGTAGACAGGGGTGATTGGGACATTAATGAATTGTCTCCGATAGCCATAAATGCTGACAACCGACATTAATGCAAGACATGCTGACTTGACCCGCTGATTCACAGGATCTCGGTCCCAACCGGCGAATCGTTAGAACATTACTGGGTAAAAGCACCCTGATGGAGACAGCGTTGGGTGGTTATGGGTAACATAACCCAAAAGGAGGTACGAAAAACCATCCAAGGGGGTCGAAAAGTGGCTGATGTGACATTATGACACGAGTAGGGGGGTCGAAAGGTGGCTGATGTGACGTTATAGCACGAACCAGGGGGTCGTAGGACCATTAACCTACAATGTCCAAAATCGTTAAATATCTGATAAAGAATCCATAAGAAAGCGGGCCAAAGAAGGGAACGGTCACATGTTCGTGAACCTATATATATGTAATATACAAGCTTGTAAAAAAAAGGAGATAGAAAACTGATATACAAAGAATAGCTCTGGCTCTCCATCTGGTTATCCCTCCCACTTTCTTAATTGTCTTTACACCAACCATTTCCACCACATTCGAGTTCATGATTAAGTAGGGAAGGTCTTTGAACATTCGCACCTCAGGGAATCCCTTATTCGAGAAGGAACTCCTGGGTTTCACCCCAGAGTTCCATATTGTCTGTCCTGGTCTAAATCCCCTACGGATTCCATCGACAACACTCTAGAGGATTCAGACATTTTTTTTTGTTTGAGAAATCCTTCGGACATTTAAATAAGTAGGTCTCTCCTCCTCAATTTCTTCTAGCAGCAAAGGTCAAAGATCAAAAGAAGCCTCCAAATGTTAAAGGGAGGAATTCCTAAGCACCACTCAAATCCTAATTTCCGTCAGTGGGGCATTATGTAAAAGTGACATTTTACACTAGATTTAGAAAAGGAATTAGGATTCGAGAATAACAAATTTCTCTGTCTGTCCACCACCGCTTCATCCAACTCCTTCTCTCTCTCTCTCTCTCTCTCTCCATCGATGCAGTCGAAAGCTATAGTTCAACTCCGAACACTTTTTCGATGAAGATATTTTCTAATTTTAAGGGTGTAAGCACCCCATTTTTGCCACCCTCAGCATAGGTGAACCCATATGACAGATTTTCAACCTTTAACCCAAATGTTAGTGATTCTCTAATAAACCCCACAGTAGGATCCTAGGTTATTACCTACTTGGATGTACAGGTCGTGAAATTATCTTCGAAATGAGACCGAAATCATCAAATTCTGACGTCTAACAAGGAAGATATCGCAGTTTGAAAGTGCAAGGGCATTTACGTAATTATCATATGATGCATGCATTATCATTCAAAACTTCAAGACATCATATCATGGTCATCTGATATCAGAATCAGATGATTCAAAGGCCAATATTCTTTATTTTCAGTCCTCTTCAAATTGGACGTGAAAAATCCCGGGTAGAAGTCATCAGTGGGCCCCATGCAAGCTTTCATGTAAAATTAACGTTATAACTTCAAAGCTTCATATCTTTGTCCTTCTACGTCGGATTCAGATGATTCCAAGGCCATTATTCTTCATTTGTGATGTTTTACAAAGTGGACGTAAAAAACCTTGGGTAGAAGTTTCCGAAGGGTCCCATGCAAAATTACACATGGAAATGGTCATTTAATCTTCGAAAATTCATATTTTGGTCATCCCA
The DNA here is from genome assembly GCA_028583415.1 of Protea cynaroides. Taxonomy (NCBI): domain Eukaryota; kingdom Viridiplantae; phylum Streptophyta; class Magnoliopsida; order Proteales; family Proteaceae; genus Protea; species Protea cynaroides. Next base: position 32,230,190 of record CM053268.1, read on the forward strand.
TATCCAAATCAGGTAATTTCAGTTTCATTATGTTCTATTTTTAGTATTCCACAAAGTGGATGTAAAAAATCTTGGGTAGAAGTCTCCGAAGGATCCCATGCAGAATGGTCAGCCAAATTATCGATAATTGACATGCTTAAACTTCAGAAATTCATAAGTTGGTCATTTTATTTCCAAATGAGGTGATTCAAGTTCCAATATTTCTCATTTTTAATGTTTTACAAAGTGAACACAGAAAATTTGGAATAGATGCTATCGAAAAATTCCATATGGAAGGATGACAAAAATAGACTGAAATTTCAACCTTGGTCCAAAGTCCAAACCAGCTCAATCCAGCTTAGTCTAACTTAGCCCGGCCCAGCTCAGACCAATCCAGACCAAATTATGTCAGTCCATATGCATGCATATCTTTTATATGTGTATAATGTATAATATATATATATATATATATAAACTAATATCATTAACCATATATGGTATGGTTTGGAGTTAGTTACATTCATGTACTCATATGATGTATTGATTACAAAAGTTTCCAAACATAAAATGGAGAATTCATTACTAAAATAGTATTTTTTTTTTGTTAAAATTTCCTAATACAGTAGGTAGATCGGCATTATAGTGAAGTATTTGTGTTTTTGGCTCCAAATGTAGAATGGGCTAAAGAATACGTTCCAAAATAGATCTGTTCTCCAACACATTCTATGATCCAAGAACAAGATTGTATAAGAAACACTAGGGGTGGGCCGGTTTTAGTCAGTGCCAAATTGGTCTCGGGTTTTATAGGGCTTGACAGAAACATGTCCATTAAGAGGTTTGGGTTGTGTGGGTTGCACTGTGCACATTACCTAATAAGCCAGTCTGGTTTTGGGTTGTTATGGGGCTTAGCTTATTCTGTTGTTATCGGACTTGTTCGGACCGGTTTGGGTTGAAATCCTGTTAAGATACCTGTTAAGGCCCATCTAGAAGGCTGAAATAGTGAAGCTAGGGTTTAATATTTGGTCTAATCGGTCTAGTCCGAGCCATTATCGAATTTGGGCTAGCCTAAATCGGACTGGGACCAGTAGGATATGGCATACTTGATCCGAAACATGTCCCGCTAATAGTTCGGTCTAGATCGGTTACGGGCTATCGATTCGGTATCAAAATTTACACCCCTACGAAACACTTTTTTGTCATCTCAAATGTGTACTTGACGTAGAAAATATTCCAAAAGTGCATACCAAACACAGCCCTAAAATACCTGACAAATAAAAAAGGAAGGGAGTTGACTTCAATGAGACATTTTCTCCAGTCTCCTCGAAGGATTCCTTCAGAGTTATTATGGCGCTTGTGGCTCATTATGATCTAGAATTACATCAGATGGATGTCAAAACAGCCTTTTTGAATAGAGACTTGATTGAGAAAGTTTACGTGCACCAACCAGAAGGCTTTGAGGTACAAGGCAATGAAGGAATGGTTCGTAAGCTCAACAAATCCATTTATGGTCTCAAACAAGCTTCTAGACAATGGTATCTAAGGTTCCACCAGATTATATCCTCTTTTGGTTTTGTTGAGAGTGCTATTGATCAATGCATTTATCACAAATCAGTGGGAGCAAGTTCATTTTTCTGGTGTTGTATGTAGATGACATTTTGCTTGCCAGTAGTGATTTGGGTTTGCTTGCAAAGACCAAGCGTTTTCTGTCAAAGAACTTTGAAATGAAAGATATGGGTGAGGGTTTTTTTTGTCCTGTGTATTGAAATCAATCGTGACAGAAGGCGTAGACTATTGAGATTATCTCATAGGGCCTATATTGATCGTATACTCAAGAGATTCAATATGTCAAACTGTTCAGCTGGTGAGGCACCCATCAGCAAGGGAGACAAGTTAAACAAGACCGAATGCCCTAGGAATGAGATTGAAAGAAGGTCTATGACTGATAAGCCTTATGCATCTGTTGTAGGGAGTCTTATGTATGCACAGGTTTGCACTCGCCCTGATATCGCTTTTGCAATGAGTATTTTGGGACGTTTTCAGTCAAATGCAGGTTTGGCTCATCACTGGACAGCTGTGAAGAAAGTCTTGCGATATTTACAGAGGACAAAAGATTATATGCTTACATATGACAGTAATGATACCCTTGAGATTATGGGTTATTCTGATGCAGATTATAGTAGATGCCCTGATGACAAGAAATCTACATCAGGATACATCTTCATGATGGTTAGATGAGCTATTTCATGGAAAAGTGTGAAGCAAACAATTTTAGCATCTTTTACTATTGAGGCAGAGTTCATGGCATTGTTCGAAGCCACGAAGCAGGCAATCTGGCTGAGGAAATTCATTTCTCGTTTGAAGACTATGGAAATCGTCTCCAGACCATTATTAGTGTATTGTGATAATTAATCAGCTCTATCTTTCTCTAAAAATAATCAGAGGACTGGTGCTTCAAAGTACATTGATATCAAGTATCTGTTAGTAAAGGAAAAAGTTGATGATAATCACATCATTGTAAAAAAGATCTCGACGGTAGATATGGTTACTGATCCATTGACAAAAGCTCTACCAGTGGGAATCTTCAAGGATCATGTTTCTAGCATGGGCATAGTCGAATCTTTTGATCAAATTTTGTAAAAACCATATATACTTGATTGCATTGTTTTGTCTGTAGTTTTTTTATGGACATAGTGATTAATACCATTATTTCTTTTCATGATTTAGCATTTGCACTCTTGCTAGTCTGAATGAAAACTTTATTTAACTTGTCAGAACACAAAAAGCAATATTAAGCCAGAACGCAAAAGGCAGTATTAAGCCAGAACACAGAAAGCAGTATTAAGCCAGGACCCAAAAGGAAATATTAAGCCAACTCTCAGAAGGCAGTATTAAACCAGAACACAAAAGACAGTATTAAGCTAGGACACAAAAGACAGTATTAAGACAGGACACAAAAGGCAGTATTAAGCTAGGACCCAAAAGGCAGTATTAAGCCAAGTCTTAGAAGGTGGTATTAAGCCAAAAACATAAAGACGGTATTAAACCAAGTTTTCAAAGGCGATAAGCCAAGGTCAAATATAAACAATGAAACTTATGTTCGTAATAACAGAAAGTTGTATGCCGTATAATTGAGGTGTATCTTCTGCTGTTGTTCAATATTAGTCTGCTTATTAGAAGGAATGAGGTTTGGGATAATCCGATTTTTAATTAATGGTTTCCATGGCCACACTAGTTTTTAAGTGGAATAATGTAGCCCAGTGGGAGAATGTAAAATCTTTCTGATTTTATTATTATGGGCAACATTATCTTACTTGCCTATTATGACTGGTGGAAATCCAATCAAGGTTTGATTGATTATATCATTTGCCAATTATAAACCAAATCTATTCTATTATGGGATTAGAATAGATTTGAAATCCAATTATAAATATGAAGTAGAGTCGCTATAATCTCTCTGCGTGAAAACAAAAGGACACATACCTAAGAGAGAGAAGACTACGAAGAGGTATGTTCCATCTATTTTATTGATTATGTTATTACTTAATTATATTTTATTTTCCATATGAAATTCATTAAAATAATTTTAGTTGGATGAATAAAATCCTACATTCACTCAAAATGGAAGGGTATTTGACCGAAAAAATGTCTGTTAACGTCGTTACTTTGAAATAATGGTGTGAGTCTAAAAGTAGGACAGTGCTGTATATTGAAAATAGAAATTGATTTGGGTAAGCTTGATTTGAAGTCCGTAGCTAGCACTTTCTCAGCATTTCTCTTACTCCAACTCCGTTACTGCCTTCCTCTCCCTCTCTTTCTCTCTGAGATCGTCCAAGCGAAGAAAAATGGCCGGCCTGAAATCTCAGAAGAAAGTCCTGATAATCTGTGGCGATTACATGGAAGACTACGAGGTAACTCAACATTTTGTAAAACAATTTATCGTTTTTCTTGTTTTTTGTTTCTCCTAATTCTTTATGATTTATTATCAATTTCTTCAACTGGGTTTATTTCCTCCGATTGTTTTTGTGCTTTGCAGGTTATGGTACCCTTTCAGGCATTGCAAGCTTATGGTATCTCGGTTGATGCCGCCTGCCCTGGAAAGAAAGCTGGTGATATATGCCGTACCGTTTTTTTTTATCGGAGTTCTGGCCACCAGGTTAGAACTGTTATTATCATTATTATTATTGTTATTATTATTTTACATATCAGCTAAAATTGATGAAATGATCTATTTATTTGTCTCTTTCAATTTTCGGTGATTTTTTGAAATATTTGAATGCCCTCTTGGATTAACTTAAATGGATTCTCCCGGTAGAATGGTTGTTTTTTCCATGGAGGGGACTTTTCAGGAGCTTGCGGATAGGCGCTTTATTGTTTTTCAGTTATAGAATTCGGTTTAGATTCTCATATGTCCTTTGGTTGACCTTGTAAATATGTGAGGCGTGAAGGTGTCTGATACAGCGGATAGAGCTCAGGGGATTAATTCATGTTACTGTCTCTAATTTAATCATCCAGAATTCTGATACAGAGTCTACCTAGAAGGATTATTTCATGTAGTTGGTATTAATCTTGAACTATTGAATTCATGGGCTCTGCAAACTTAAAAAAAGAAACAAGAAAAAGAAAAAGAAAAAAAAGAAGAGGTTTTATGGAAGATGGACGTATAGGCCTAGCCGATTTGATAGTATTGGATGACTGAAAAGATTTGTATGAAATTCTGTGGGTTCAAATCTTCCCTCGAAATTGGATCTTTAACACGGTGGCAGTAGAATTTCTGGTCCTCCATTTCTCTATGAAAATATATATTGTTCTCTTAAAATAGCTAATAAATGAAGATAACTTCTACTTATAGTCTTATATGGACAATTAGAATTCTTATTTGACCAACTTTATTTGGAAATAGATACAATTGCTAGCTCTGGATCATGACTGATGGGTGAAGTTCTGAGTTGCATATGATTATGCACGATTGGATGTGCTTATTGTCTCATGTTGATTATGTAATGTGTAAGATAATGATTTTGCCCTAATAGAATTTGTTCAACAAATCAAATATAGAAATTTTTTTTTAGGTTTAACAAACAGTGTTAGAGAATTTTTTGTGATATATGATTCCTACATACTGGTGGATCACGATATGTCTGGAGTCTAACTCAAGATTCATAAATTAGGTAGTCCAATTGTTTACTGATTTTACTACTCAGAAGTTTTAATGCTGCCAGCGTTTCTAAAAACTTCTGATGTGAAGGAATGGAAATTATAAATTCAAACCTGCTTTGATCCTGCATGTTTTGTAACCTATTATGAACCTCCCTATGGTACAATGTTAACATTAATAATTTTTTTTTATTTAACTAACATTACAATTATTAGCATGTACTTTTTTATGCATTATTTGAAATCACAACTTAAAATGAACTGTTTGGGTTATGCTGAAGAAAATAAGGAAGGACAGGAAGAATATATTTTTGCAGAAAATACATAACTGGGAAATCTCAAGTCTGCATCATGTAGATTTGTCTTTCACTTAACCCCCCCCCCCCCTTTTTTCTGATGCAATGGTCATCAGTTCCAGATAAATTCCGTATGATTCTTATTATGTATCAGGGAACCAAGCCACTATTAGTTAATTAAACAGGTGTTGCAAATGAATCGACACAATTTAAACAAACCACAACACAAGATGTATGGTAGCAAATTGGGGATTCTCTTCTCAAGCTAGTCAATTCGTTCTCAAGTCTACGCTTGAGATCCACTATTCTCCCTTTTGATATGGTAGGTGGGGAAGAACACCTTCTTACAACTCTTTTTGGTAAAAAGGAACCTTACTACTCTTTGTTCGAGGTCAAGAGGAATCTATCAATCTTCGTTCAAGGTCAAGAGGAACCTATACTCTTTTGAGGATAAGAGGATCCTTGTATTGCCAAATATGGTTAGGCCAATACAATTTTTATGAAGACAAGAGGGTCCTTGTGTTGCTAAGTACAGTTAGGCCAACACAAACAATTGCAAATAAAAGGATAGATGAGATATTACCGATGCAAAGAGTGTGACACTTTACTCCTTGTAATTGTGCAATGTGATGAAGATGTTATGATAATGCTTATAAAACTTGCACAATGCGTTTATTTCTCTTTGAATGATGTAGCTTGAGAGATGTAGAGAGATGAGCCTTCGGCTTCGATCTTGAGCTTTGAAGAGATCACAAGTAGAAGCTTAAGAGTTAAGCTTGATCTCCTGAGATGAGAGTATTTTGATTGCTTATTGCAAATTGGAGCTTAAGAATATGATCTTAATTGAAGCGAATAGTTGTTTGCTATTCAGCTTAAAAGAGGTCTTAAATAGCCTCATGGAATAGCCCAATTAGTTGTTCAAGATAAGTTGTAGTGGATCTATTTTAAGGCTCTCTTAGGTATCATCTTTCTTTTTAGTTTTTACCTATTTATCAAAAATCATTTTTGAAAATCATTTTTGATAAAAATAAAATGTTGTTTGCTAACTACTAGGCATAATAGATAATAGAATGAAAATTTTGTTTGGTATACTTATGTGTGGAATAATTTTTATACTCTTCTTCCTCTCATCTCCTTTCTTCTTCCTCATGCAGCTTCCTAAATTCAATGATTTGGAAGAATGATGCAACTATCCATGCTGTTTCTTCAACACGAGCCTGAATTTCCCTCCAAAAGTTCATAGTTTTTTTCGTGCTATCTAAGCCAGCTTCATTTTGTAGCTATCTTATTAATAATACTTGTCTGAACAACACTTTGTTCAGACTTGTTCTGCTAGGGTATTATCTTATTAGTAATACCATGTGTCGGGGAAAAGAGGGGCTGGTGACGTGATTTCAAGAGGGTGTTGCTAGGGTGTTTCAAGGTTGTTTGTGGTGCGATCCCAGGTGGATTTGTTTTAGTGCTTTCAAGGGGGGTTGGGTAAGGTGTATGTAGGATGGTAATGCATTAATCCCTGGAAGGGGGTCGTGGGTGCAAGGATGAAGAGGGGAAGTGCAGAGACACAGTGGCTGGTGTTTCAGGGAAGGGTTGTGGGGGTTGAGGAAGGAAGGGAAGATGTTAGGGAGTGGTTGGTGTTTCAGGTAGTAGCGGATGCTTCAGGGATGGTAGGTGCTTCAGGGTTTAGGGAGTTGTGGGCGCTGCAGACATGCAGAACAAGGGATGAGCAGATAGCAGCGGGCAGTGGCAAAAGCAATCTCAGGTGGCGCTTGTGAGTTGCAGAGAGTGCGAGAGATAAAAGAGACGAGAGAGATTATGGTTTATAAAAAAATATATATATTAAAATTACTTTTTTGCCCTCCATTTTGGAAGGTTAGAACACATGGTCATTAAAGGTTTGCGCAAAAACTGCTCAAAACTCTTTTTATTTTATGGACTATTTTTATTTTTTTCTTTTGATAAATGCATCCAAAAATGATGCCAAACACCTACAAAAAAAAAAAAAAATGATACCAAAGAGAGCCTAAGTCGTGCCGGTCAACTGCATTGCTCTTCCAGTTGATCGCTGGATGACCGTTGGTGAATGTAGCTGTTGAAGGTCAAAATATAGCTGTTGGGCAATAGGCAAAAAGGTCCGATCGACTGCCATAGCATCTAGTTGCAGCCAGATGAGTCTCTGGTGGCATCGATAGCCTAAGATCCGGTTGACCGGTTCCTACAACTGGATGGTATTCCAGCTTTGTATCAACTTGGGATTTAGGTCCTTTTCTTGGGACGATTATCCCATTCTTTTCCTTACTTTCTAAGGTCATTTTTATGGGCCTTTGAACACTACCTAGGGTCTTTCTAAGGTATGATATGCATGATTACAAAAGATACTTGTGCACTGTACTCATGGATTAAAATCTCGATGAGATCTCGACGACTTTATCGAAGTTCTCAACTGGGTCGAGACGAGATAGGGTATGAGACTGGGTCTCGACTCGTCTCGACTCATTCTTGACCCAGTCTCGACTCTTCTCTATTCATTCTCGACCCAGTCTCGACTGGTTTCGACCAATTTCGAAAAGAGTGGGTATTCCGTCTTCTTTTTTATGCTTGTCTATTTCTTCTTTAAGAAAGGCAATGAAATTGTTTTAACAATCGATTGATTCAGGGACCCTAGCCGGTGAAGGAGATATGTATGGGAATCCTTCATGCGGGATCCTATCTAGTAGCAGGGGCCCTTTTGATGAAGCCAAAGTGGTTCAAACTTGATATAAATACCAAGTCTAGGTCGAAAATTTGATTGAGACTTGTTATTTTTCTGTTTTGTGCTGCAAATAGCTCTCCTTTTGCTCTCTTTCTCCATTATCTTCAAAAACTTCCATTATCTTGGGGTTTTTGACAAATCTTTCCACGAGATTGTCAGAGGAGCTTAGTACTAGAGCAGAGAACGTCCGTTCATCGTTAGTTTCACTCTGTAAGTAAGATTTGTCCAAAAATTAATTTTTTACTTAAACACTATCATTACATGGTGTATGATGTTCATATTTTTTATATTTGAGTATTTGAGACTTTTACTTTATGAGTATTTGATTATTTGACTATTTGTATGTCATTGTATGGAATTATGAATTATGAATTTATGATTTTCCCACAATGTGTGATTAGTTTTACAATTTTATGGTTTAAATGTGTTTATATATGCTAAAATAGTATTTCCCAAGAGTATCAGCGAAACACCCATTTCAAGCCTTCGTGGCTTTTTTGCATGTTCTCGCGGCTGGCTATTCACTCACTTTTTTCTGCTAATGTGCAGCGGCGAGGAGCCAACTGGTTGTTGGACCAACCAATGGTGTGTTCCGGCGAAACGCCGGGTTGTTGGTAAGGAGAGATCTCAGAAATCAAATCTTGGTCTAGCCAGAGGTCGGGACGACCTTGAGACTTGAGATTTTAATCCTTGAGTGTACTATCTTAAATGACTAAGTACAATGTCTTTATCTTCAATCTTCATTCTTAATGTCTTGGTCTTCTAGCTTGGACATATCTTGGTCTTCAAGTTTGGACATCTCTTGGTCTTCAAGTTTAGATGATTCTTGGACATCTGTTGGTCTTTAAGTTTGGATGTGGATTTCTTTGATTCTTCAAGCTTGGATGATGATGAGTTGATGTAATACTAAATCATTAACCTCATGGAAGATGTTAGTATATCTTCACACGTTTGTTATCATCAAAACAAACTAGGGATGTGGGTTGTCCCAACAACCATAAATTTGTGATGGAGGACAGTCAACCTTAATAGACTTTTATAGCAATCTGGCCTATCACAGTATTTTGTTTTGTTGGAAAATTGGCTACTTTGCATCTTCAGGGAGAAATTATAGGTAGGAGATGTACAAATTACAATAATCTTATCTGATCTTATTCTCTTTAAAATTTTTAATGAATAACAGCCTAATCAATAAAGAAAAATAGGACCTTGGGCATGGAGTAACGATATAAGCAAACACTTATTCCCAATACAAGAAGTAGAAGTAATTAACAGTAACCTCATATACCTCAATCCCACTAGGTTGTGGACATGTGTACATCTGAGATTGATTTTGTCATTTAGGAGATATCCTTGCTTTGGTCCATGGGATGCTAGGCTGCCCTTGCACAGTTGCATGTATTCTGGGATGTAACTATTGCGGTATGTCTTTCTGTATACAAGCTGGGAACTTATTTCATCTTTGAAATGTACCCTGCAGTTTTAATGAATATGGATAGAGCTGATAGACTTTTAGGAGCATTTGCAGTGCTTGCTTTCTCTGTCTGCAATTTTGTTCTCTTAAATGCCGGGAGATTACTTGCATTTGCAGTGCTTTCATTCTCTGTTTGCAATTTTGTTCCCTTACATGCTTAGAAATCACGTGCATTTTTCTCCCTTTTTTTCTTCATATTTTCATATATGTTCTGTGATTGCAGACCTATTCTGAGTCTAGGGGTCATAATTTCATGCTTAATGCAACATTTGATGAGATTGATGCAACGAAATATGATGGGCTGCTCATAGCAGGAGGACGTGCTCCAGAATATCTTGCAATGGATGAATATGTTCAAATCTTAGTGAGAAAATTCTCTGACACTGGAAAACCAATTGCTTCCATTTGCCATGGACAACTGATCTTGGCAGCTGCAGGTTTAGTGAAAGGCCGGAAGTGCACAGCGTACCATTTTTTGAAGCCAGTACTAATAGCTGCTGGTTCTCATTGGATAGAACCAGAGACCATGGCGGCATGTGTCGTGGATGGTAATCTCATAACTGGGGCAACATATGAAGGGCATCCTGAGTATATCAGGCATTTCGTGAAGGCACTTGGAGGTACCATAACTGGCTCGAATAAACAGATTCTGTTTATTTGTGGGGTAAGTTGTAATTTTGTTGTTAATTTCAAACTTTAAAATACCACTGAGGAAATGATTTCCTGAGCTACGGTGCTCGGATATTTTCCAGATCTATGTTCATCTATCAAATATTAGCTGTAACTGTATACCAATTAAGTAGAAGCTTTACATGGCAATTTCACAAGTAGCAACTGCCTACATAGATAAAGGGTTAGGATCACGTAAACTTCTGTTGGAAGTTCCACAATTGCATGTACCAGATTGAAGCATGCTTCTCTAGTTGTCATTAATCATTATGTCAGTCACATTAATATAGCTGAGTCTCTGCTGTCATTTCTGTCTCATTTCAAATGTGGAAAAGCAGGGGCTGAGACCTTAAGCTTGAAGGTTTGAAGTCTTCCATTTATTAGATCTTGCAGCCAAGCGTTACTTGACGGAGCTTACCATTTGTTCTTCTTGATGCAGGCTGAGTTACATATCTTGGTGAAATTACATTGACAAGAACATTTGAAACCTTAGTTATTGATGCAGGCTGAGGTCCGCTGGATTGGAATCTCTAGAGGATTCTATTTTAATTGGGATATATTTGTAATCTTTTTAATTTGAAAATTTTAATTAGATTTGACTGTAAGTCTTAGAGTTTTGTTAGGTTTCTTATTGTTACTCACGTCCCTTTTATTATTTTTATTTATTTATTTTAGATGTGGGTCCCTTATCCCTTAGATGTAGGTGAGTATTAGTATTTAAGTTGATTTCTAGTTAGTAGTTGAGTTTAATTAGGACTCTTATATTGAAGCCATATTTGAGTTCTAATTGTGTTTTTTTTAGAGTTTCAGTCCAATTAGGATTGTAAGTTTATTTAAAGACATTATTATTAATGAAATTAGTAGTTGATGATTATTGAGAAGAAAGAAAAGAAGAGGCTCTCGACTCTCTCCCTCCCTACGGTATCCCTCTGATCTCTTTTTTTGAGTTCCCTTTCTCCCTTGCTGTTTCGATAGTTTCTTTCTCCTCTCTATATCTTTCTCTTTCTTGGTTTTCCCTCTCGATACCATAAGGTATATTCCTATATCTCTTTTGTTTTAATTCTTTATTTTGACTCCCTACAATTATCCCACCATCTCATTAATTATCCCTAAAATCATCCCACGTTACTATTTTGGATCTCATCCATTTTCCTCCCTTACCTGATAATAGTGTTTTCAATATTCTCCATTGATATTCCCTTTCATCCCTTTAAGTGAGATTCAGTCTCCATTAATTGGTATCAGAGCCTAGGTTGAGTATATGTTAGGGAAAATGACAAATTTTGAATGTTGGGAGGATATTTTAAAGGTTCATCTGCGTCAACAACAAGTAACCTTAAACCTTTTTCTTGAAGCCAGTTTTGAGGGTTTACAACAAATAGAAAGCAGAGTGACTAGGTTGGAGCAATGTATGGGTATTCCACTCATAGCAGAAGGATCTACTGTTGCATCAAAAGAGGATCTAACCCCTCCACCTGATATGGAAGCATCAGTATGTGAAGCCAATGTCAATGACGAGGTGTTTCCAGTAATTCTTGACGACAAGGAAAAATTCTCTGATGTTCCTATGGTAGATGATTACAGTGAAGAGGTCACAAGCGAGGTTGTGATTGTGGTACAGGCTGAGGTTATGGCTCGGGGAAACAAATTGCAACAAGCGTTCAAGAAGGATGTTTCTGGTGCATTTGATTTTGTTTGCGATGAAGCGATCACAGAATATGTGATCCCATCGTCGTTCTTTGATGAATGGATCCCTCGACTTGCAGATTACATCCCCACCATTCGTATATTGCCGGAATTTTGTTACCGTCGACTGTCGCTAGATGTATCTCCCATGAGAGTATTTCATTGTCTCTACAAAATTCGAGGACGAATTTTTTTAAGTGGGCGAGAATTGATGCAGGCTGGGATCCGCTGGATTGGAATCTCTAGAGGATTTTATTTTCATTGGGATATATTTGTAATCTTTTTAATTTAAAATTTTTAATTAGATTTGATTGTAAGTCTTAGAGTTTTGTTAGGTTTCTTATTGTTACTCACGTCTCTTTTATTATTTTTATTTATTTATTTTAGATGTGGGTCCCTTATCCCTTAGATGTAGGTGAATATTAGTATTTAAGTTGATTTCTAGTTAGTAGTTGAGTTTAATTAGGACTCTTATATTGAAGCCATATTTGAGTTCTAATTGTGTTTTTTTTAGAGTTTCAGTCCAATTAGGATTGTAATTTTATTTAAAGACATTATTATTAATGAAATTAGTAATTGATGATTATTGAGAAGAAAGAAAAAAAGAGGCTCTCGGTTCTCTCCCTCCCTACGGTATCCCTCAGATCTCTCTTTTTGAGTTCCCTTTCTCCCTTGCTGTTTCGATAGCTTCTTTCTCCTCTCTATATCTTTCTCTTTCTTGGTTTTCCCTCCCTATACCATAAGGTATATTCCTATATCTCTTTTGTTTAATTCTTTATTTTAACTCCCTACAATTATCCCACCATCCCATTAATTATCCCTAAAATCATCTCATGTTACTATTTTGGATTTCATCCCTTTTCCTCCCTTACCTGATAATAGTATTTTCAATATTCTCCATTGATATTCCCTTTCATCTCTTTAAGTGAGATTCAGTCTCCATTAGTTACCCATAGACAATCTAATGACCCAGATTCCAGTGAGAACAAGCAAGTCAAAGAAAGTTAAAGTGATAGGCATAAATTCCCAGGAGATGACAACTATGAAAAGGAATACTCTCCACAATAGCTGATAATCAAAAGCACACACAGAAAAACTCACTACAGAAACCTGAAACTTTAATAATTGTACATTTCAACTCGTCATCTCGATGCTCATCATATTATTCTCAGCCAAGGTTTAGAAGTTGTTTGAAGATCTATCTAGATGATCCTTGACATCTCAAATGGAGGTACTTGCAGAGCAATGACTTAGATGACCCTTGACATGTCAAATGGTGCCATAGTTGTCAAGGCATCGCCTAGGTGCTCAGGCGGTTTTGTGACGCCTTGGAAAATCGGGCTACTTAGTCGCCTAGGCGGGCTCCTTGATCACCTAGGCCGGTGCCTTGATCGCCTAGACGGGCGTCTTGGTCGCTTAGGCCCCCCATCAGGCCTCTAACGCCTTGGTTCGCCTTGCCGCCTTGACAACTATGAATGGTGCTCAGTATCTTAGTTTTGATCAGAACTATGGAGTGGGTATACAAACTAACGAGTGGGTGCATGGACATGGATGGGAAGAATATGATTAAAGTTGAGTGAAATTTGACATGTGGCCTCCATACCTTCACTGTCTATCTGATGGTCAGAATTGCCACATTATTCTGCCACGGGCAGAGCTGAGGCCGACCATGGAGACAAGTCTGTCTACACTGATCATGTATAAACTAACTAGTCCAACATAGTTTAAACCAAGTTCTTACTAGATACGGAAACTTCTTGACATTTAAACATGGTGAAAGATTCAATAAAGCACAATAATTTAAAACCATTTGTGGCCCCATTGGCCTTAGTTTTAATGGAGTTCTCATGGTTGGGATGAGATCTCTGGCTGCAGTGGGAACAGCTTGACCCTGCCAATTAGATCTAACTAAAACATGGCAAAAGCTAATTGTGGTATAAAGGCAATAAGTGAAACCTGTGATTTCATGGTTTAACCTTATTTTTTTAGGCCACAATTACAAATCAGCTCATTGACTCTGAACACCAAATTCAAAGATTACTTCCAAGGTATCTGGAGTCATCTTTGCCTTTCTCTCCTCATTTATGCAGGATTACATGGAGGCTTACGAAGTGATGGTTCCATTTCAGTCTCTTCAAGCTCTTGGATGCCATGTAGATGCAGTATGCCCTAAAAAAGGAGCAGGTGATAAGTGTCCAACGGCCATCCATGATTTTGAAGGAGATCAGACTTACAGTGAGAAGCCAGGCCATGATTTCACCCTGACAGCTAGCTTTGAAGGCTTGGATGCTACAAAGTATGATGCCCTCGTGATCCCTGGAGGCCGAGCACCTGAGTACCTCGCACTGGATGAGAAAGTACTTGCATTGGTGAAACACTTCATGGATGTGGGGAAACCTGTTGCATCCATATGCCATGGACAGCAGATTTTGGCTGCTGCTGGTGTTCTCAAGGTAGTTTGTTTGTCTTTTATGATTCTCTTTTATGTAGGAATGTCTGTGGGGTTATTATTTCTGTGCTCCTATGGAACTATAGTCTCTGATCATCTCAAGGTTTGTTTTCAAATTTGAACAGATGAGTAAACATGTTCTATCAATGGCTATGGAGATTAGAGATTCTCTATTTGATCCAACGAAGTAATGAACCTTAGTTCTAGTTCTTGGATTATAGGATTTTTGTTAACTTCCAATAGTGGATATGAACCTTGTGGATCTAACTAGGGGGTTGATCAGAAGTCAGAGCATCATCCATTAATTTGTTTTCTGTTCTGTTCCTGCTATGTGGTGTCTTTCTTTTCTATATTATTACTGTCTTCGGTCCAGAAGTTGGAATTAGCAGCTTATGTGTTGACTGAATGGTTTGATTTTTATCTCTTATGTTTACAGGGGAAGAAATGCACTGCTTACCCTGCTGTGAAGCTCAATGTAGTCTTAGCAGGAGCAACATGGTTAGATCCAAATCCAATACACCGTTGCTTCACTGATGGAAATTTAGTGACTGGAGCTGCATGGCCTGGGCATCCTGAGTTTATTTCTCAGTTGATGTCATTGCTTGCCGTAAATGTATCTTTTTAATTGTAATAAAGAAGTCTAATTTGTAGTCATGTACCCTAATGAATTGCATACATGTTTCTGTATATTTTTTGTCAGTCTTTATGAGTGGATTTATGAATGTCACGGTGTTAATGTTATCTTCACTTTTGCTTTTGAGTCTTCTATTTTGAATTGGGCATCAAGCTATGTAAGATCACATTTTGTGCGTGGTTGTATTCTGGAATGATGATCTCACAACTTTGTAGCTTCATAGTTCATGTATTATAATTGCATTTAATATCTCATGTTGAAGAAATCTCACCCCCAACCTCTTGATCAACTTGTTCTGCATTTTTCATGGAAAAAAAAATTAAAAAAGATGTTTTGCATTTGATTTGCATGTTATTCCTCACTGGAGATGTATGACATTGTCAAACTAACTTATCCCTTCCATAATAGGTAGAACCAAAAAATTATTGACTTTTATGGATTCAGAGGGGCAGGCATCTCACCATAACCACTTACAAACCATTGTGAGTTCACCTTATCATAACCTTGATTCACTGCATATCGATTCAGAAATGGGGGGAGAATCAAGAAAAGAAAGTCTTAGTCAACTTCTGGAGGATCTGTTCTCTGTAATTATCTTTACAAGGGTCAATGAGCTAACCAAACATACCTTCACGTTTCTCTTTTTTGGAAAAGGGGAGAATGTAAGAGATCAAAAATAGAATTACAACCTATAATCTTGAATTACAACTTATAATCTTTCTGACCCCTTGCATCTTTCATGACCAAAAAAGAAAGACCTGAGGGCAGACCATCTATACAAAAATTATTTCATGAATAGAATTTACAAAACTTGCCTAGTAGTCGGCACAAAAATTGAAAACTTAAAACAATATGCTTGAAGGTAGCACTGTGGTCTTGGATGTCATCAAGAAGACCCCATGAATGCCAAGGGGCTCGATAGGTTCCTCAAATAGATTGAATTGCTGCCAGAGTTAGAGCACAGATACAGTCTATCCAAACCCAGTCTTCTTGCTTGTTCAATGCCCTTCTTGATGGCAAGAAACTCCATTCAAAGGATGTTAGTATCATGATCACTACTTGTGAGAGCGAAATGAAATGGCCAAGAAGCGAGTCGCTAATAAATTACATAAATATACTAAGTCATCGTTGTGAATCAGAATATTGCCTTCCAACCTTGATTAAACAAAGGTCATAAATGAAGTGAATTGCAGTTGATTTTGATTTAGGCACTTAAATTCACCAGCCAAACCATGAATTGTGAACTTTGAATCTAGCACAAATCAGATCAACTATGAAAGCGACAAATATAAGTTAAGTCTACAAGTGGTTTTGCTACTCTAATAGCAAAGGTCTTAACATCATTCTACTTTCTCCAACAAAGAAACAGATCTTGCCCATAAGGAAGAGTAAGAAACAACACAGAAACCCAACCATGTTGAAGAATGATCTAAGAGGGTTTAACAGATGCCGATATTCCTTGAAACCGCAATATTCCTTTGTGCTTTTGGGGCCTTGTCAATGAATAAATAGGGCCGCATGCTCATAACTCCCCAAGGGGTGGTGAATTGTCAAGTACCAGCTTGTGGATTCTACTTCACATTTCACAGATTCTATCAATCACACCTGCATGAACCGATGTTCAGATAACCCAAATGGCCTTGAGTTTTGAGGAAGTCCAAAACAGGTTCTACGACAGAGACTGTAGAACAGAACTGTAGAAATCAATGAGACCCAGAAACTAGATTTTGCTATTTAAACATTTAGGACAATGGAATGCAAAAAAGAGTTAATGCTGCAATATCTTACATTGATCTAGAGTTGCTGAAAATTAGGGAAATTTCTTATAAAACATAGCCACCTTGATCTTACATTGATCCGCAAAGGCTGAAAATCTCACTTTCAGGGTCTCCAGATCTTTGAAGGCAGTAGGAAGTCTCTCTAGCACTTGTCGGTAGCCAAAAACTGGAAGGAGCACAAATGGATCACATTATGACAGGATCTAAACTGAACACCGCAGAAAATAAAAAACAAGAAGATTGATCGATCATGGATTACCCTTTTATTATAAAACCTCTAACCTCTAGCTTCTTAATAACACAAAGGTAGCCAAGATCCCAGATCCTTGGATTGTGAACTCCTCAACCTTGGATTGTTCATCCATGCTTGAGGAGTTCACAATGGTAAAAATAGAAAATTTGACAGTTGCAAAGGAGGATTGTTATGAAGGTTGATATCCTCAATTTCACACTTCAGTGTAGAAAATCTGAAAGTATTTAAGATTTGGTGCCAGAATGTGCAGAATAGTAAAACCATCGAAGCATACCACGGAGAGCCTTCCAGGAAGTGGGCAGCTGCGAAAAAATTTGTCCCAATTCGGCATGGCTGATGGTAAAATTTTGACAATGAAGGGTTGTGAGACTAATGCAGCCCACGAATGGAAAGGGGAAGCAGGTCAAAACGACCAAAACCTTAACAGGCAGAGGAGGTCTGATCTATTAAAAAAATAAGAAAAAATCAGAAATTAAAATACATAAAATTTCATTAGAGGCATGCCTGGAGCTCGGGGTGACAAAGGAGCCACCGTTTGTTTCCCTCCAACACCAGCACGAGCAATAGGTATCGGGTTCTCTAGTATTTTGACCTCAAATCCCTATGAAAACAAAACAGATAAATAAATATAACGATGAAATAAAGAAGAACCAAACTCACAAATCAAGTAATTGATGGACCTAGGAAGACATGTACGGACATATATGGAAGCGAAATTCCTTAGATGCTAATCACTGTCACCACCTCCAAACTTTTCTGATTTCTCTCTCCCCCTTTCGTCAGATGAAAAACAGCGGATTCTGAGTTTGAGGTTTCCCATGGAGGAGTGGATGAGGTTGGGTTCTGTCGATTGTCTAAAAGGATAAAACAAAAAGAAGAAAAGTTGTATATAGAATCGAATGAGAAAGCAGAATGAAGTTGGCTACATCAGAATTGCTTATGGAATGAAATAATATAATGTGCTTACCTTCCAAGAATGTGATGTGTTGTGCCTTGTTTGCTTCTTTTTCCTCCATTGCCTGTGTTAAACTGTGGAAGTTGGTGAGCTTCATTTGATCTTCTCGCCATCAATAAAGATATTTGGGATGTGGGATATTTTGCTCCAATCTTCTCCAATCTCCTTTTGGTAACGTTGACTCAAAGCGGAACACCTCATGATCATCAACTCTCGGAGTGCAGTGAGATGTTGCAATTCCCCCTCAGGTATTGACTTGATCTTAGAACAGGTTCGGATATCCAGAATCTCAAGTGATGTGAGCTGCCCTAACCCTTTAGGTAACGACGAGTAAGGTGATTTCCTCACACGCAGCAACTTGAGCTTAGGGAGAAACATGTGGTTGTTTGGTAGTAATGACTTTGAAAATGAACCTGCGTCCCATTTTAAGATCAACTCCTCAACCTGTAAAAATGGAAGATGGGAGGATGTAGGAGACGACATCCAAGTCAACTTTGGATAGTACCATACCATCAATTTCTTCAGGGATGTAGCCTGGGTAAGGTGTTGTGGAAAGGACCTTAACTTGGGCAAATTAGTAAGAACAAGATTCAGAAGACATGGCATGAAGATGAACACTTTTCCATTTTCGGCTTCTGGTACCTCACATCCCATTCCTCCAAATTCTTCATCCTAGACAACTGAAATACTTTCAATTTTGGAAATATTGTGTCACTTTTTGTAGCACCATCGATTCCAAAAAACTCAACACTCATGAATTTCACATTATCTATTTCATCTATTACAAGGGTTTCAAGGGATGGTAGTTTCCCTAGAGTCGGAGGCAATTGATTACACTTCCTACACCCACACAGTTCCAAGAACACTAGATTGGAGAAAATCATGAAGTGTGCTTGATTAACCACCCAATTGGGGAACACAACACCGGGGTAGTCATTAATTGATAGTTTATCAAGGTTTGGATTTGGTTGGAGACTTTCCAGCACATCCTCCATCCTCCTCGACAACATATCATTTCCACCAACTTGTTCTTCCTCTTCTGTTTTTGTACTACCTTCCACATTTACTATTTCTTCTTCTTCTTCCTATCCTTCTGTTTTACCTTCCCCATCAACTTTTTCTTCTTCTTCTTCTTCTTCTTCTTCTTCTCCTTCTATTTTATCTTCCCTATCAACTTCTTCTTCTTCTGTGTTTTCTCCTTCTTCATCATTGGCATACTCATCAACTAACGAAACACCTGTATATCGATAAAAATAGAAATAGAGAGCACGAAGGTGTTGCTTATTCGTCAAGCAAGCCATCTTAGCCTCATTTCCATTTTCCACACTCCCCAAACCTGTTATACATAGATAATCTTTGAGGAAGTTGAGATCTTTTAGTTCTCCAATCTTACATCCTCCTCTCTCCACCCCAATACCAATTATGAAGTCTGACAAACGACGCAGTCTGCTTAATCTTCCAATTCCTTCTGGTAAGAAGCTAAGTTGGCGAGATTCTGACGGATCAAGCTCTATCAAATTGACCAATTTGTCAATCCCTTTAGGTAGTTTACAAAGATTACTACATCTGTGAAGCGTTAATATTTGCAAATTGTACAGATTAGACACCGTTTTGGATAGTTCTTTAAACCTTGCATCTGACAAGTTAAGGTGCCTTAGATGTATCAACTTCTCTATCTCATTTGAAAGCTCTTCAATGTAAGTACAACTCAAATCCAATGTCCTCAGACATGTTAAGCGAAGAAATAACTCTGAAGAAACTGATGGAATATGTCCAAAGATTTTAAGAGTCCGCAATTTTTTTGCCTTACAAATGAAAGAAGGAATCTCTTTTATGTATTCTGTTAAGAGATATAAATGACAGGCTCTACTAAAGTTGAATTCCTGAAGAGAACTAGTAGCATATTCTTCCACTGTGAATGTAAAGCATTCCTTGTCTACAAGGGATTTCGCAAAATCATGGACAAGATCATGCATGCCGTAACTGTGATATTCATTGATGCCTCTTGAATTTTTAATGTCCTTCTGAAAAAATGAGCGCATGACCAAATTATTAAAATACTCATCACCTACTCCAATCAAATCTTCACCACTTGCTACCGAACTATCACTAAGAAAGCCTTGTGCCATTCATTCCCTAATTCTCTGATATTTGGTAGTAGTAATACCTCTTAGGTTGAGAGAAGAATATGCAAAGCATTGCCTTAAATGCGAAGGCAAGTCATAATAGCTTAGTAATAGGGCTGGCAAAACTGAATTATGATCAACACTTGATGATACAATCCTCCATAAATCACTTTCCAAAACATATTCCCACTCCTGTTTAGACATTTTAAAACGCAAAAAACTTCCTAATGTCTTCGCCAAAAGAGACAATCCATTGCACTTCTTTGCAAGTTCCATGCCAATTTCTTTCAACTTATCACACTCTTCTTTTGCCTTTCGACAAAGGCATAATGTCTCAACATTGACCAACAGTCTTCGTTGGACAATATTGCTAACCTATGGACATATGTGTTGCCCATAACCACTGCAACCTTCTCGTTGCAGCCTATGGACATATGTGTTGCCCATAACCACTGCAACCTTCTCGTTGCGTGTGGTGATCATAATTTTACTTTTCGGAGAACCTTTCTTAAGAGAAAACCATAATGGATCCCACAAATTACGATCCTCGTTCTAGACATCGTCTGTCACGAGTAGGAAATGCTTTCCAACAACACAACTATTCAATTGACGATACACAGATTCCCATGAAATATGATGATGACCATCAATGTTTTCACCACTGGGTTCTCTAATAATATTCATGGCAACCGTCACTTTATCAAAAGATTTAGAGACATGTACCCACATTCTCTTATTGAAATGGTTCTTCACCCTATCATCGTTAAAGACAAGTTGGGCAAGTGTGGTTTTGCCCATACCCCCATGCCCACAATGGAGATGACTAGGGGAACTACTCCTCCAGTAGCAGCCAATTCTTGTTGCAGATGATTGCCCTCCTCGCTTACCAATAACTTGCTTATTATGATATCTTTATCCGTGGTACGACCAAATACCTCATTGACATCAACAAAGGAACTTGTTTCTAGTCTCCTCCTTGACTCAACTATACTTTCATAATTACTAGTTTCACTAAAACCAAATTTATCTTTCTCACTTGCAATCCCATCTAGTCTTTCATTTATCTCCTTTATCCTATGACCAAGGTCATGGCGCAAACCAATTCTCTTGAAACTAAAGCAGCAAGCTGGAGAAAACAAGTTATCGAAGCATACCTTCTTCGTCGGGCTAGTGCTAACCCCCTCCATTTTTTATTTTAGATCAATTTCAATGCTCCACTCATCCAACACATCATCAATGTCATAGGCTACATCTTTCAGATCTTGTAACCAAAACTGCACTGAATTTTCCTTGATTTGCCTCTTTTCAGCATCCTTGAGCACAGCTTGGATTTTCGTAAACGTGGAGGAGAGCTTTTTGACATCCTTTCCAACACCCACGACCAGTCGCACCTCTTGTTCGATCTCCTTCTAGGTGATCACGGTCAATTGCCGGATGACACTGGAAACAAGTGCATCAACCATTGTTGGTAATGATCAAGCAGCAAAGGAATGAAAGTTAGAACGAAAGATGAAGGAAATTGATTCTGTAAGACATGTATGAGTTTTCTGTGATACGCTCTAGCTCATGTTGAGGAGGTCAAATTTTATAATAAGATCTTATCCTTCAAGAGGGTAAAGTGGTTTTCAGTGGATGGAAGTTCTACATCAGTTAAAGTGAACATTATTCCAAAAATGTAAAGTGGTATTCAGTGGGATCGGACTCCTCCGTAGGATCCCCAAATGCTACAGATGGCAGCCACTGTTGGATGCATGCCATCTATAACAAATACTATCCGGTGGTCCAAAATTGTTTGATGTAATTTAAAGATGGGAGAATTTGTTACATTTGTGTACTTAAAACTATTTGAATCTTCGGTACTGAGTGGTGCATATGTATAAGACTGAATTGGATGTAGAAGTGAAGTGTTTACCAATTCATTCACTGGACCATATTAGGCTTGTAATCGAGATCAAAGACAACCAGTTGAGAAGAACTTGGAAGAGACCTTTTCAGTATCTTCAGAGCTGCTTCTTTCATCTTCATGTCTTCCATCGTCGTCGACTTTCCATCGTCGTCGTCTCCTTTTCTCTTCTCTTTTTCTCTCAAATCACCTACAATGTGTTCTTCAAAGATGGTTTCACTTAACCCTAGAGCATTTCGAGTTCCACAATGAGGGATTGACAAAAGAAAATTTCTGAAATATAAATACAAACACGATCTTGTGAACCCCTTTTAAGATGAAATGAAATCATTTTGATTAATTCAAAATTTTCGCAAGAACTGGAAGAATTTAAATGTAAGGAAACTTCTCATGCGTTAATCTCTGCAACTTGGGAACCTACTGGAGCAACCAAGCCTTGGGTCGATGAATCTCTGCATTCAAGGCGACAGTAGAGGCTCTATTTTTCTCTTCGCAGAGAATTCCTATGTCTGCACAGAAAAAGTACATCATTTAAGGTACTCCCTTAACGACTGGTTTGTTACACACAAATATCATCTCTTGATAAAAATTATAGAGTCTACCCCTGAGACACTATTTTAGAACAACATAGCCATAGTTATTTAATTCGGATTTAAAAATTATATGGAAAGAGAATAATTCGGAATGAGTCATTTTGATAATTTAAGAATTTGAACAAAGATGAAGTTAAAAAAAGTGGACTTAAAATAAAATTTGAAATCGGATCGGTTCGAAAATTATTCTTTTGTCTAAAAATTTTCAGACAAAAAATTTGAATGTTAATTTTTAATATTTCGTGCTTCTATTTCACAATACCAATCAATTATTTCACCTGCAGAATATACAAATGACATTAGATTCATATTTAATTTATAAATAACAATATAATACATATATAATAAATAAGTATGTGTTTATAAAGGTGGATTCGTTAGATTTTATTCTAGTATATAATGTGGATTATTAGATTTTATTATGATATCAATACCAATTTAGTATAGCTGATGTTCATAAATCAATCATGTTCATAAATTCATCTAATCATCCTCATAAAATCCATTTCATTTTCATGTTCATTAATTACATCCTCATGGTTTGTATTATAATATTATTTTTAGACTCATATTTTATCTCAATTGGAAAAACACACGAAAGTAACTTGCTTTGTATTATGGTATGATTTTTATACTCATTTAATTCTGCATTACCAAATGAAATTAATGATTTGATTTTTATACTCATATTTAATCTCACATAGGAAAATAAATGAAATTAATATTATGGCGTGATTTTTAGATTCATAATTAGTCTTAGATTGAAAAAAAGACAAATGGTTAAGGTACTAAGTTTTTTTCCAAAAAATTTTGTTTGAGAATGGTAGTTAAGGGATAAGTCATCCACTAAGATAGTATTAATAGTGTTTTTAAGTATCTGGATTATTCGGTATAATTAGGATTCGGAAGAATTATTCGCAATATTTATCTCTAGACAAAAAATGCTAGAATTTTTCATAATCATTGAATATAATTCGAATTTGGAAGAATTATTTGTATTATTTGGCTTGAAAGAATAATTCGTGAATAATTCAGAGAATTAAATAACCAAGTATTAAAAACTAACATGAGAAATTCTAAAAAATTTTAAAGACAATACTACCGTTACTCAATGTAAAATTACATAAATATATCAGAACTTGTAGAGGCCTTGTTCTAGAGATAGACGATGTTTATGTATAATTTTACATTTAGTAAGAATAGTATTGTCTTTAAAAAATTTTATTAGTTTTTAATGCCTGGTGTGGACTATATTTGTAATAAAAAATTCTTTCAAAATTAATTCGTATAGCTTTTGTCCAGAGATGATAGTTTTGTATAGTAATTCAAGTGTCAAATGGGAGTTTGAGTAAATTTCCCAAAAACAGAATAAAAAAGAAAAAGAAGAATGGTTTTGGGTAGGGGGGTCAAAATTGGATCCGAACACAAAATCCAAATCGAAACTTACTGGACAAGATTTGGGCTGTGTTTTGGAACCCGAAGAAAACTTGGAACCAGACCGGGACAATTTAAAATCAAATTGGATCAATAAGACTAAAACCAAAGCAGTCCGATAATGGACCGAAAAGAGTCCATTAAGCCAATAATTATTATATATATACATGTAGAAAACCAACACTGAAACCGAACCAGTTTGATAATGACCTCCATTAATCCAACTTTTTTTTTACAACATATACATATAGTAACCAAAACTGAATCGATAGCAAACCGATAAGAGCCTATTAAGCCACTTCGATAGCAAACCAACACCAAACCACTCCATTAACAAACGTGTATAGTGCAACCGATCCCAGCCTGCATCTCTTATTAGACATGTTTTAAACTACCCCTAAAAAACCCAAAATTAATTTAACCCGAACTGAAACCAAACAAAACCAGCCGCTTCTCATCGGATGTAACAAGTTTTTCCAACTTTAAATTGCATCAAACAATTTTGGATCATTAAATAGCATTTATTACACGTTACATGCATCCAATGGCAATTGTCACATCTGTAGCTACACATGGGGTACTATAGAGAAGCCTGATCCAATTGGGTGAATATAACTGGATATAAGGTCTCATTAGTTAAAACAACATTATTCCAACAATGTAAAGTGGGAAACAACATTATTCCAACAATGTAAAAGTGGGGTTCAGTGAATGGAATTGGATGGAACTTCACATCAGTGGAATATTGTTCCAACAATATAGGGTTAATCTCTATGAAATAGCTTCACTTCGTTTCGTAACTCTTTGGGAGAATGGTTCTTCTGTTCTTTCGTTCTGACAAAACACAAAAAGTGTTCGAAACAGCAAAAAAACAGCAAAAAAATGTTTAGCAAATTTAGTTCGTTTTTCCATTCTCAAAGAATAAACCGGATGAAAATTTGGTCTCAGAACACAACTTTCAGAACGTGGTAAACCATGTTTTGAAAGACCAAAAAGTAAAAGTGTGCCCGATAAAATAGGTTGAAACAAGAGCTCTTCATTAGTCTGCGAAAAACCCTTTGTTCGAAGACTCCTGTGCCTTCTTCTTCAAGCCTCTTTGCAAGCTTCTTCTTCGACCCGTTGCTACAAGCTTCTCTAGAGGTTGTACTCTCTCTCTCTCTCTCTCTCTCTCTCTCTCTCTCTCTCTCTCTCTCTCTCTCTCTCATTCGATTTTCGCTAGGGCTTACAAAATCTTACCGTTTCTGCAAGCTTACGGTTTCAGATTTACAAAATCTCTTTTCTAGTTTAGGGCTTCGTCTTACAGCTGTGAGTGCTGAGTGCTCGATTGTCGATGCAATCTCTGTTTGGTTCCTCAGCCATCTTGTCTTTCTTGTGATTGATTGTTCCAATTTTTTTGCAGGTAGAACTTTAAACCCTAGAATATGATGTATATGACCTAGCATATGATCAATTTGGGTATTATTTGGGTTTTTGTTTGGTTTATTTTTTTTCCTTTTATTACAATATTGATTTTGTAACTACGGTAATATCTATGAAGCATATTTGCCAAACAGTCTTAAGCCAAAAGAACAGACAAAGAACACTAGTTTCATAATAGAATAGAAAAAGACCATCTTTTCCAGTTCAAAACAAGAACAGATGAGAACATTACCAAATGGAACCTAAACAAAAGTTCTCTCCTGTTTATGAAGTTTCTATTCTATCACGACTTACGAAATTACCCATAATACTACAATTTAGGAATTTTTTTTATCTTACCCATTTTTGTTTTAGGTGTCAAAACCTCTTTGACATAAACCGGTGTCATAGAGTTAGACCCAACAATATAAGGTGTTTTTTTTAATGTGTAAAGGTAATTTGAAAGCGGATCCACATCATCTCCTCCCTGAGATTCTGGAGGAGGGGCGGCAGCCTGGATGGATGGCCGACATTTGGCTCTTGGGTGAATCCGAGCCATCCATCCAAGCTGACACCCCTGTCGGCTCAGCTTGTTTGCTGGGGTGTTGGCTTGAATGGATGACTCGGATTCACCTGAGAGTTAGGTGTCGGTCATCCATCCAGGCCGCCATCCTTCCTCCCGAATCTCAAAGAGGAGACGATTTGAATCATATAAAAGCAGACCCAGACTTGTTTCTTTTCAGCGTTACTCAGTGTGTGACTTCACCTACCACGCTCCTCAATATGGGCCACCCCATTGGCCGCCTAATTTATCTCTTTATCGGCACAGTGGGCATTGTAATGTGCAAAACAATTAAATAAAAGAGAAAGCAATCTGGAAATTTTGATTACCTTATTATACCCATGGTCATACTACTACAACCACAGGAGGCGGGAAAGAGAGAGGAGAAAAGGAGTAGATGGAAGAAGCCATTTTTTGGTGCAAGAGGAAGTTAGGAGACCTGAATTTGGGCATCTCTTGGGGTCTTTGTAATGGATTCAAATCGTCTCCGGCAGCAGTTGAATTCTAGTCGGAATCTAAGGGCTGGAATTCAACCAGCGTGCATACCAATACATTGGTATGGGCATCGGGTGTCGGCTGAAATCCAGCTCTTGACAGCCCGCAAGACAGCTGCAGTTTTCAGTCTCTTGTCTCACATTGTATCTTAAAAGGCACCTTTTTCCCTTATCCCCTCCCACTTTGCAACTATTCCTACACATCCTTAGTGTATACTTCCTATTCTTTTCTTTTTTAAAAGTTCCCACAAATTGAAATAATGAATGAGATGACTGGAGGGTCCTATATCACATTGGCCACGCAAACACTCAAATGTGATATCTTATGAAATTTAGAGATCTAAACTCTTGAACATTCTCAGGCCTCAGCCCACTTAAAAGGGCACCTGGTTTATCATTTGCAGCTCAACCTAGCTTTCTGTATACCTGTATTTGGCCTGTTTATAAATAAGCTGTTTATGGGGCACGGCCAGCTAACCTGATTATTAATGGGCTGGACTTTGAGCATGGCCACCTAAAACCGAGAAGAACAGTACCCAATTATGGTTCTAGCCAAAACCATACCTTCACCACCTTGCAAAAAATGCATGGCATTCGGGCTCTTTAATTTTAAGAAAAATATCATGTACTACCCAGATAGTTTGATGAACATATTCTATCACCCATTAGTTTCTAAAATCATCAATTGCACCCCATTAACTTACAGAAGAGAATTAAATTTTTTGCTGGATTTCTATAACTTTCTATTTTTAAACTGAGAAACGTTAATTCATGTTAAAATTACAAACTTGACCTTCTCCTAGAAATAACACCTTTCCCATTTTTTGTTTTCAATCTCAACCAAGCCCTATTTGAGTAACTGTTCATCAGATTTCGATCGCCTTTCTCATTTCCGTTGTTCTTTGATTTTGATTTTCGTTAAATTTCCCACAGCCCTGACGATTCTGTTTCTTCCTGGTCCAAGTTTCAATCGCGACAACGATTGTGCTGATTTTTTTGTCCAATCTATATGATAGAGTTTTTCTTCTGAATTTCCTGGAGTGTTATTATTTCTTGATTTCGTCTAAATTTCACGAGTTTTTCTGAAAATGATGAGGTGATCTTCCCTGCTGAGGTTAAATATGGTTTTGAGTCTGATTTCCTTCAACATCTCCAACAACAAATTGCAAGGGAAATCCCCACGACCCTTTCGAAATTCAATCAAAGCAGTTTCACAAGCAACCATGATCTCTGTGGGACACAAGTGCGCATGGTCTCTCTCTCTTTCTCTCAAATGTCCTCTGCAAATCCACCTGTTGAATCAGTGGATTCAGAAATCAACCAAAAAAAGGGGGGGTCTCCCATAAATAAAGTGACAATTTGGAAGAAATTAATTGTGACCCTGTCAAATTAGATCATCAGCTAAAGCTCGAATCCAAGAAGAAGATACCATCAAAGTTGGATTTCGAATGAGACCTTGACTGGATCACAGTTGCCGAAGGTGTGACGGACTCAAATCGTCTCCCGCGCGCCAGCCCGATGTATTCCAGCCCGTCAGATGGTGGGCTGGCGGGCTGGCGCGCCGGAGACGATTTTTTTGCAGGTGTGATGGTGACATGATAACTCGAATGGTTGATGTGGCTGGAGAGAAAATATCGAAATAGTAATTAGAAACCTTGTTGCAGTTTATCTGCTCGATCCCTGCCAATGGGGAATATAACTTTCAAAATTTTCACATATTCTGAAATACCCAGGTAGAGTTGGAATGCTGTCTCTCCTTACAAGCAATGAAAGACTTTAGAAGAAAGTCTAAACAACAACTACAAAGGGAATAAGCTTCTGGGGGAGGCTAATATCCCCTTATTTCTCTTTAATAATCTAAAAGTCCTCTTAAAAACTTCTGCTACTCACCTCCAATGGAGAAAAAGCAATCATCTTTTGTGTTTGCAATGAATTGCTCAATCTTTATCAGTCTTAGTCTTGTTGCCTTCTCAGCATGTATTGCCGCCGAGTTCAAGAGAACAAGGGTAAGTTTCTGCAACCATCATATTTGATTCTTTACTGTTCATGGTTTTCTGATTGTACTCTGAAGCTAATTAATTTCATTCTATTTTTTGAAGTTATAGAATATGAAATTGGATGGCAAACTCTGTTTTCTTCCACAAAGTTCTGCATTCGGGTTAGGAATGCGGAAAACGAGAAACTTGTCGAGTCGACTGTGGAAACAAGTGCCGAGATGACAGTGTGGAGACACTACCAGGATTGCCACAGACGAGGAGATGATGAGAAAGGTTAAAAATTAGTGCAGGGTAAATAGATTTTTCCCTTACAGTAAGGTTACTAGAAAATGGATTTGAGCTAACATCAGCATATAACAGAAATATCTTAACGGCATGGGTTTCTTTGTTAAATGTTTTAAAATTTTGAGTGGTAGGTGATGTTTATTAAATTATCTAGGTAGTATGTGATATTTTTCCTTAATTTTACTATGTAACCTAAGAGGATATCTATGGCTCCATTTGCTTGCAAGGGAATTAAAGAAAAGGGAAATGAAAAATTTCATATCTAGAAAGGAAATCTTTTTTTAAGCATTACCTGATTGTATGAATTACTTAAATTTCTATTACTCTTTAGTAAAGATATTTTTTAGTTATAATTTATCCTCTTTTTTTTTTCTTTTTTCTTTTTTTTTTCTTTTTTATTAGTAAAAAAACACAAAGGTTTTGGATGTAAAGTAAAAACTAATATCATTAACCAAATATGGTATGATTTGGAGTTAGTTGGAGTGTATTGATTACAAAAGTTTCCGAACTTAAAATGGAGAATTCATTCCTAAAATAGTATTTTTTTGAAAAAATTTCATCTAACCCCTAAAAACTATGTCAAATTCGATCGAAACCCTAAAAGTTTCAAAAGTCTCATCTAGCACCCAAAAGGTTTCCAAATGTTTCATCTATCACCCAAAATTTTTTCACCGTTAAAAGAGACCCCACCCGTTAGTAGAGTCCCGTTAGTTGCAAATATTAGGACAATAATACCCTTATTCTAAAAGTAAAAGACAATAATGCCCTTATTCCCATCTGTTTTTCAAGTTTCTTTCTTCCCAAACCTTAGAAATTTGGAGACGAAGAGCAAGAAACAAGGAGATCCTCCTCTGATCGTTTCTTACATCGGAGTTCAATGTCTGCAATTTTTTTTTCCGTTTCTCTAAAGATACTTCAGTTAAAAGGGTAAGGTTTTACGGATGAGTCCAATCTAAGCAAGAAACGAAAGGGGATCTATATAGAGATTGAGAGAAGATTACAGGAGAAGAAATAGGGATTGTGGGAGAAAAGTGAAGGAGAAGAAGTAGGAAGGAGAGAAGATAGGGAGTGGGGCCATCGTGGCCAGAGTGAGAGAGAGAGTCCGAGAAGAGGGGAAGGTGAAGAAATTTTAGAAAAAAAAATAGGGATTGTGGGAGAAAAAGTGAAGGAGAAGAAGTGGGAAGGAGAAAAGATAGGGAGTGGGGCCGTTGGTGGCCAAAGTGAGAGAGAGAGTTCGAGAAGAGGGGAAGGTAAAGAAATTTTAGGAAAAAAAATAGGGATTGTGGGAGAAAAGTGAAGGAGAAGAAGTAGGAAGGAGAGAAGATAGCGAATGGGGCCGTCGCCGTGGCCAGAGTGAGAGAGAGAGTCCAAGGGTAAAGAAATTTTAGGAAAAAAAAGAGGGATTGTGGGAGAAAAGTGAAAGAGAAGAAGTAAGAAGGAGAGAAGATAGGGAGTGGGGGCAGATTAAGAGAGAGAGTCCGAGAAGAGGGACACATGATTTCAGAACAAAAATTCCTCATGGCTCCAAATCATCTCTATAAAATTGGGGACAAATAAAAATAAAATAAAGCTTCATTTAGCGAGATTTGCAGAACTTCAGGCAGGATAATCGAGATCTGGAAAGGAATAGATTTTCTTGACCTAGATTTCGAAATGACCAAGCAATCGAAGTGGAATATATCTCTTTTTAATGAATCTAGATTTGAGTTGGAAGGGCTTGAGATCATTAAAGATTAGGTAATGGAGTGCTAGTGAGGATGATATAAAACCTGCAACTCTGTCCGGCCATGGTAATCGTTATTGATCATGAATGATTCTCAGTTCCCGATCTGAGATACAACTTGCAAGTGATGAAATTTTATGATTTTTTTTTTTTTTTTGAGTTTCATTTTAATGTTTTAAAGAAAGGGTAAATTAATAACTTTATCTCATTTTAATGTTTTAAAGTTTCAAAAAGAAAGGGTAGAAATGTCTACTCACATGTTCAATCAAGTCTGTCAGTTAAATGGGGCCGATTAGAATTTCTAGAAACCATTGGGTAGTAGATCGAATTTGACATAGTTTTTGAGGGTTAGATGAAAATTTTCTATTTTTTTTTAAATTCCCTGATACATAGGTAGAATCAGCTAGATAGTGAAGCATTTTTGTTTTTGGCTAAATGTAGAATGGGTTAAAGAATGCGTTCCAAAATAGATGTGTTCTCCAATGCATTCTACAGTCCAAAAACAAGATTGTATACGAAACACTAGGGGTGTCAACGGATCGGTCTAGCCTGGTTCTATGCCAAATTAGTGTCAAGCTTTAAAGGGTCTAACGGAAACATGTTCATCAAGAGGTTTGGGCTGGGTGGGCTACACTGTACACATTAATTAACAAGTCGGTCTGGTTTTGGGTTGTTATCAGGCCTAGCTTATCCGATTGTTATCGGAGTCATTTGGACCGGTTTAGATTGAAATCCCGTTAAGATACCCATTAAGGCCATCCAAAAGACTGAAATAGTGAAACAAGGGTTTAATATCCAGTCTAATCGGTCTGGTCCAAGCCATTATCTGGTTAGGGCTAGCCCGGACCGGACTGGGTCTGATAGGATATGGCATACCTCAATTCGAAACATGTTCGATAATAGTTCAGTCCAAATCGATTTCGAGTAGGCTAAGTTCCAGGCTATTGATTCGGTACCAAATTGACACCCCTACGAAACACTGTTTTGTCATCGCAAATGTGTAATTGACCTAGAATACAATCCAATAATGCATATAACAAACGCAGCCCTAAATTACTTGACAAAAAAAATAAAATAAAAAATAAAATAAAAAGCAATACTCATACCCTCCTTAGGGTTTGCTCTTCCTCTTCTCTAGAAAAAACGGCTTTGGAAGAAAGAGAGAAGGAAACAAAGAAAGCTCATGGCAATCCACGGCTGCTAAAGAAAGTATTATCTTCTAATCGTCCATCTAAAAAAACATGAGATAAAATTCATTTGTGTATAAAACTCTCACTCGATACCCTTAGATAAAATGGCTCTGGAAGAAAGAGAGAAGGAAACAAAGAAAATTCATGGCAGTCCACGGCTGCAAAAGAAAGTATTATCTTCTAATCGTCCATCTAAAAAAATTGAGATAAAATTCATTGATGTATAAAATTCTCACTCGATACCCCTAGAAAAAAGAGAGAACTAAAGCCATTAAAAAAATTCTTAATTATATACAAGCTATTCAGATGATATTACTAGTAATATGTAATAAAAATAAATAAAAATTTGACTGCATAACAAGAACCCCTTAAATATAAAGGCTTCTTTAGATGGTCTTTGTGCTGATTAATTTTGGAAGGCCGAGGTTTCTGGCTCTCTGACAATCCTCCTTAACTCTTGCAAGACTTGAGCTTCTTGTTGTATGGGTTCTCTGGTTTGGCAAGGTCCTCCATGCTCCTCACATTGGACAAAGATGTAAATGATTGTGATTTCCCTTGGAAATACTTTGATAACCCTCTCCTGCAAAAGTCATCAAGATGATGAAGAGAGAGAGAGAGAGAGAGAGAGAGAGAGAGAGAGAGAGAGGGGGAGAGAAGTCTTACTTGAAAGGGAGTTGTTGCATGAGAGAGGACATCTCATACAAAGGGCCATTATTGGACAGCGAAGACTCTGTCATGGTTGTTGCATCATCCATGAAATCTGAAAGAGATGATGAAATCGAGTGGCTTGAAATGTCTGAAGAAGAAGGAACTGAGTCTAGATGATCATCACCTCCCTGACCTTCAACCTGCAAGATCCCATTGTTGTTTTGTTGGTTGCAGAAAGAACCCATTCTCGATCTGCTAAACTATCGAACTTTTTTATCGATCTATGCTTCTTCAAAACTTATACCCAAGAACCAAACATGCGTTCATGAAGAACTGATTAAAGGAATTTCCATTTGGAGATGATATTTATCTCATTTGGTAAGACTCCATTCAAACACTACTTTTAGAAGGTTTTAATTCCGTGTACAAAGAATAGAAAGTCTTGATATGGGTGCCGATAAATAAGGTCTAGTTTTTATTAGGTGGGTAATTTTGATAATTTTCTTAAATTCTAGATTCGGCATTATCCACTTTCCATACACATTGTCCCCCACTCATTTTATTATGAAAAGAAAAGCGTAGAAGATAAGCTTTTAAGTCCTTCAATTCATCCATATCCGCACCGACTATAACACAACGCATTCCCCTCAAATTTTAAATTTCTCCTCCTCAGAAAACATAAAAAAGATTAATTATGTGATCCTAAAAAAGATACAACCCATGATTTTCATAATTGGTATGGAATTGGTCAGATCATCCAATCTGTACCGGTCTAAAATGTGATTAATCCAATATACGATGAATAGTTTATTGGTAATTAGGGGTGTCAATCGATCAGGATAGGGTTGTGCAGGTTTTTTTTTTTTAAACATTCAAGCCCAACCTAGGTCTCTTAAAGCTAGTTCAGGCTTGGCCCCGTCCTATTAGGTCAGACAAAACTTCAACCTAGATCCAACCCTGTCAAGACTCATAAGGTTCACGGCCAGGCCGAGTTGACCTTGATTAACCTAATATTTAAGAAAAACTTAATTGAAAATACGATAACTTATGAGATTATTTTTATATATACACTGCTTGATCTACATCATAATCCCTAACAACAATTTAGATTCCAACACAATGATCCATCTGTAGCAAAGGTTGTGACCCATGAGACCATATGTAGATTTTTTTTTTTTTTTTTGGATCGATCAAAGGAATTGAAGGGCCAATTTTGATCACAGAATTATGATGATTAATTAATGAGTTGATGGATCATCCAATGGATGAAATGTTAGCATAATAACATTCTCTTTCATTTTCTTAATTGTTTTCTATTTATGTTTAGAATCTAAAAGCTTCCTCTAGAGTCTTTGGACATTCTTTTTTTTTTTTTTTTTTTTTTTTTTGAGAAATCCTTCAGACATTTAAATAAGTAGGTCTCTCTTCCTCAATTTATTAGGTCATAGGTCAAAAGAACTCTACAAATGTATTAAAGGAAAGATTCCCTAAGCATCCCTCAAATCCTAATTTTGGGCAGTGGGCCATTATGTAAAAGGGATAAACACACATTTACATTAGATCTAGCAAAGGAATTAGGATTCCAGAATTAAGGAATTCTCTAATCTATAAAGTGGTTTAGAAACCCTTTACAGCTTTTTTCACACATTAAATAAGGAATCTTGTTCCTTCTTATTTTCCTTTTGACTGTATTTGTTTCGCCCTACAAATATTTTTTATCGAAATGATTTTTTATATGAAATATTTTTTTCCTTCTAAATCTAATAAAAGATAAATATTACTTTAACCACTTTCAAATTCTAATTAGGACTTTAATGGGGTTTCACTTTTAGTAGGTAAAATGTAAAGGTGGTGAGGAGATCTTTATTGGGATCCATTTGATTGCGAGTATCAGGGGTACTGAAATCATTTTCAAAAAGAAAAAGAAAAGGTTTGTAATCATTATTATTTAATCCACCTAAAACTTTTATCATATTTGATAATTATATTATGAGGAAGAGTTTTCTGCTCATCAATGGGGTGAGGTGACAAAGAATTTAATGGTAGGAACTAAGGAGGAGAGAGAATGTCTGATGAGAGTGAAAGAGAATAGGAAATTGGCATCAAGGTTTAAAGGATCAGTATTGTTGATACCATATTCTGTTGGCTAACGGCAGAACAATATGTGTCCACATTATTGTGGGCATGCATATCACAATACGTGTCTAACATTTAACAATAATCTAATTAGTGTTGATACCATATTCTGTCGACCAATGGCAGAGCGAAATGTGCCCACATTATTGTGAGCGTGCATATCACAACACATGTATACCACGTGGTGATAATCTAATGATACTGGTCATTCCCTTGAATACAAGGGAACGGTTCACTAGTTTGAACTTCTATAATCCACTTTCCTGGAAATGGGGAGAAAGCTAAAGGATGTGAACTGACAACTGCATCATTATACCTGTAGGATCTCTATCCAGTGGTGTACAATGCCAACTGTTGAAGACCTCAGTTATCAGCAATTCTACAACCAAAAAAAAGGGCAATTCGGACATCTCTGTCTGTCAATCACTCCTATATATATTCGCAAATGCAAAAGTAAAATGACAAATAATTTTCCTCTCATTCAAACCTTACCCCACTCTCTAAGAAGTTATGTTCTATCTTTGCTTCATAGTGCTTGTTTTGAGAACTAACTTAATCACAAAAGTGGTCACCAGATTACTCAATCCACCACTTTGTGGTTTTCTTTATCTTTTCTAGGACTTATCTTTGAAGTTGTCCAGAACATGCGAACTCGTTGGCCACCGGATTATCCAATCCATCACTTTGGTTTTCTCTATCATTTCCAGGACTTATTTTTGAAATCATCCAAAATGTGTGAACTAACCTAAACCGTGTGAAGTCGGCTACAACGTGGCCAACTCGGCTATAACATGAACAACTCGGATATAACTTGTTCAAATCATCCAGAGTGTCAGTAACTTGGCTAAAACAGTTGTCAACAACAACAAGCATCAACTCAGCTGGATCAGCTGATTCTGATCAAGATCAACCAAGGCCAATCCCTTGCAACACTCTAAGCCGGCACATTGGGATGGTTTTTTCACATGTGAAATTGATTCGTTGGTTTTTTTTTTTTTTTTTGTTCTTTCTTTGGCTATTCAGCCCAATTTAGGCAGATCGACTCCGGGTCGTATTGGCCCCGAGTCCTTGTTCGTAAACCTTGGTTGGCATAGCTCCCAATCTACTATTTAGGGAAACTTTTTCCATATATTATATATGCATGTAGAAACTATTTTGCGAGCAACCGAGTGGGATAGAATCTCCCATGCCCTCCCTACAGTTATGTAGCCAAAGAAGATGATTGTCTTCACACAAGGAGTGTATAACATAGTTTAGTTCCATGATCAATCGGCGCAGGTTTGGTAGCTAGTTCTTGCGCTTGAATGATTTCATCTACTCCTTTCATAGAAGTAAAGTACTAAGTAGTGCAACATTTGAATCAAAACCATATTGAACTGTTTGCATTGGAACTGGGTAACTGTTTAGTATACGGTTCGATTCTAGTTTAAATTATGGCACCGTTTAGTTATTCGATTCGGTGCAATTTTAGACTGGGCGGATTTACACCTGTTAGACACCGATTAAGCCAAATGAGAGTGAACTTTTTAAAACGGTTAATTATTGAATGGGTCATTCCCTATTATTTTGCTAACCCTAAACTAAACCTTAATTAACCTTAACATAACATACAGACATAGTCACATTCACACATTGACTCCTGGTTGCAGTCAAACTTTTTCTAATAGTGCTATAAATTGTTGGTTTCTCACATCTTTTAGTTATCTGTTCTCTATCCCAAAAACAATCCCTATTAGACTGAGTGAGTCTATTATGTTGGATTCTTTTTCCTTTACATATCCTTGAATCATCAAGTAATGTGGTCATACACATAGAAATGTCATGGAAAATAATTGTTTAGACCATGAATAAGTTCCAATCAAGGTATGGAATGCAAAAAAAATTTTGCACGTAATTTCTACCTTTCAATTTTTAAACAAAATAAAGAGAATTATTGTGTGTGTGTGTGTGTGTGTGTGAGAGAGAGAGAGAGAGAGAGAGAGAGAGATCCATTTGTAGGGTGCAGTGGCAACCAAAAAGCATGGGAGAGATTGTGCGGTGGCAATAGAAAGAGGTAGTATTAGCACAAAACGTATTGGACAATTGAGAGGTAATGAGGAATCCAATGCTCATAAAAACTTTTTTTTTTCATTATCGATTCCCTTTGTTTTGACATAAAATTTTACATGTAACATACACACACAACACACACACACACACGCACACACACATTTCAATGGTTATTTTCAATAAGTAAAAGAAATAAAAAATTCCTTTTCCTTTCCCATAAGATCACTATATTTTTACCTTTTGAAAAGAAACACGGGAAAAAGAATTTACATAAAGAATGTTACATATGCATAATTTATGGGAAAAAGAAGTATGTTTGTGTTAGGAGGGAAATGATCCCTCCACTTAAAATCTTACACGTGTCAAGTTGGGCCTTCGGAGTCTGAGCGCTCGGAGTATCTCGCGCTCGGCCTCATGTATTCGGCCTATTACGCACACGGCCTCTCATGCGCTCGGCCTCCCTGGTAGCGCTCGGAATCTCAGTCCTACTCGGCTATAGTTCTCAAAGGGAGCCAGAGTCCTAATGACATTAGGACTACCTCCGAGGAGTCCTTCTCCCAGTCTGATACGACACCGACTATCCCGGTGGGTCGTTACTCACACGCCGAACGTGTCGGGCCCCGGAGCCGACCGCCTTAGCTTCCTTGGCTAAGGTCTCGACCCTACTCGGAGTCTACCACCCAGGTGTCCCCCAGTCCGACACATGGCAGTCCTATTGGCGATCTACTTCCCTGAGTCCTGGTGCCTCCATGCTTCTTCCCAATCTATAAGTAGAGGTCATCCCTCAAGGTAAACCCGGAGGCCCTAATGCACTTACAAGCTACAAGTTATTATTGTTCATCCTACACGCTCAAACTCATTCATCGTTCCACTCTCTCTAAACTGGAGATAGCCTTCGTATCTCTTCACCATTTACCTTGGGAATCTCCGTGTGGGGCTTAGGCGCCCCTCCTTTGTCTCTTCTCTGGGTTTCGTAACTCGGCGGGGATCGGAACAGCGATTTCCACCCGTGACATTCTATTTTCCTTGAATTCTGGGTCTCGTTTTCTTTCGTTCCAAGTGACTGGCTACTAATCCTATTATACTCTCAGTTTTTATTAACTTATAAGATTTCAATATATTCCATTAATATATAAAATCCTCTTCCATAATTTATTTTATTTTTTAAAAACAAAAAAATAATTACAATGTAAAATAATATTTTATAGTCAGATCTGAAATATTTTGGAGGATTTATCAACAGTGGTTCTTACCAAAAAAAAAAAAAAAAAAAATCAACAGTGGTAGCCACAAGCCCAAAACCTCACATCTTGCCACTAGTTTCTCTACGAAAAAAACCCATAGTTTTTCTTCCACCAAGCTAATGTGTCAGAAAAGTAAAACGTGACATTAATGAGATATTGATGAGGGGAGTATTTCCAGTCACCATTCAATATCTTGAATTCCATCCACATTCTATATCAATCCTTATCTAATATCTCCTCTATCCACGCAAAGGAAAAGAGAGAGAATTAATCGACCAATAAAAATAAAAGTAGGAGAGAGAAAAAGAAGAAGCATAATTATGATACAAGATCGGTTCCAGGTTGATACAAAATCAATGACCAAATGTAAATACTAAATTAAGCAAAAATATCATTTATCATTCAAAAACTTTACTCTCCTCGTCAAAAAAGTTTATTTCGATAATTAGATGCTGATGTCAACTGTATTGAAAGATTTGATGAATGATACTATCATTTTAATCTAGTTAAAAGATCATTATACCTTTTATTTGATTTGTTATCTACCCCTAAATCTGGTTTTCCTTTCATAACAGTTAAAGTGAAAAGAAAATTGAAAACCTCGAATCCTCTTCTTGACAACAACGACGACCATAAAGACTTAACAATGACCATAAAGAGTGAGTAACTTCTTCTTCTTCGCGGGCGATGGTGCATGTCTTCATCTTCCCCAACTACGATTCAACTTACGACGACAAGGTTAATCGGAAGAAAGCAGAAGAAACGGCCACCGCCAGAGGAGAAGGAGGAGGAGGAGGGCGGCAGCACCTACCGCCACCATCCAGGACGAAACAATCACTAATCTCTTCTACTCTGATTCAGAATTCTTAATCGGCTGCAATTTGGTCTCCATTTGCAAGGTCTGAGGTCTGTTGGTTGACCAGATCGACACTGATTTGAAGGACTTTGTAACAGAGTTGAGTATTCCCAGTTTGGCTAACCTTGTTTCCCTTTTTGTGTTGCCGTTGCCATTGTGAAAGAAAATGGATTCCAGCTACGGCTGGTTTGTCTACTATGGCCGAAGGTTCAGAGAAGCACGAAGACTCTAGTTTCCCTCCAAATCTCAATTCAGCCTGTAATTTTGAGGATTCAGTGACGAAAGACGCCAGGCTATCCTATCTGTTTTGGGTTTCTGTGTTTGCTCTTTATGGGAAATTCCAATTTTTATAAAAAATGGCAAGAGACAAAACAAGTGGTGATTATATTATATCAAAATCCATTTTTGATTTCTGGGTTTTCCGAGCTACTCTCATTTGTTTATGTTTTTGTAGAAAAGTAGTTCCTCCTCAGAACAGAGGACATCTTCTCCGTCTGTACTCCTTCAGAACAGAGGACATCTTCTCCGTCTGTACTCCTTGCCGATGAGGCTACGAGTGCGGTTATGGCCGTCTTCGTTGCTCTGAGGCTACGAGTGCGGTTATGGCCGTCTTCGTTGCTCTGAGGCTACGGGTGCGGTTATGGCCGTCTTCGTTGTCGTCATCGTTATTTTCAATTCGGGAAACAGAGTGTGAGTTTAGTACTTCAGTATCTTGATGGTTACATCGTTATCGCCATTATCTCTTCAAAACAAACATAGAAAATTAAGCATCTTCTTCCTACTTTTCCTTGAACAGAGCGAAAAAGAAACAATGTATGTACATTAAATACTAAGAAAGGAAGCACCCAAATAAAATTTTCCTAAGAAAGGGCAAGTTTCAAGATGATTCATAATCGGTAATCAGAGGATTTAGCCACAACAAAGAACAAACGTAGCACAATATTGAACAAAAGAAGTAACAAAAAAAAGGGAAGAAGGTGAAAACTGACCTCCTCGAAAACTTAAAAGGGAGAAAGAAATCCAGAAGGATCTTTGGCTGCCCATCCCACCGCCTTTTGTGGATGTTCCTCCTCTGGTGATTTCAACATTTTCACAATTCACAGGCACCGAGAGAGAGAAGTTGAGAATTGGGATGAAGCAAAGTTCGATGATGATGACATTATATATATAGAGGAAAAGAAAGAAAAACTGCAGAGCTTTTTTTCCTTTTTTTGGGGGGTAAGAAAAACTGCAGAGCTTTTTTGAGTTCATCTTCCGCCATCCTTGCAAGACTATTTTTATCTTTACGATAAACTCTATTGTATTTTCCTTCTGCCTAGGTTAACACTTGCATAGCATAAAGCTCCTTTCATTTTCAGTAACAAGGCCAAATCAGAACCATTTGTATATATTCAAATCAAACCTATTTTTGATTTGAATAAAGGGGAGAAGATGACGACAGAGGAAATAGAGGGAAAAAGATGATAGATAGAGGAACAGAAGGGAGAAAGATGACGGACAGTGGAAAGAGATGGAAGCACACACACTGACTTGATGGCGGAGCTGGGATGCCAGAGATGGGATGTGGCCATGGACACACAACGTAGAGGGGACTCCAACGTTAGGGATTAGGGCTTGAATGAGAGTGAAAAGGAGAGAGAGAAAATATAAGTTTCATTAAAAGGTCAAATTAGTCATTTAACATAATTTTTTAATTTTTCAATTTCTATTATGAATGATAAGACTGTATATCAACAATTTTAGTGATTTCTATCAGTTAAGTAGGAATGGTTGATGTTTTTACAATCTTATAGGTGTAGATGATATTAGCAATCCTTACTAGGGTGTATATGTAAATTTTCATAAATTAAAATATATTAAAAAATTAAGATATTCAGTAACGTATTGTTGACCGATATCAAACCTGATACGGTTACTGATGCCTAAAATCTAAAACCATGGTTTAAGTTGAAGTTAGGAGGAGTGCATTATTCTCACAATACTGGGATCCACATGAGGACGTTGGGGACAGACAAATCTTGCTGGGTTCTCATGGGACAATTTTGTGGTATGTAAGTCATTTTTGATGTTTAATGTACGGGTTTTCTATGTCAAAGATCCATTGATACCAGTGCATCGGTGTCCATCAGATTAGCACAAAAACTCATTTTCTTCCCGACCTAAATATCAAATAAGCTCAGAGAAGCTTCAAAGAGCAGTTTTCAAACATGGAAACCAGCTAAAATAACTGCAAAGTGGTTAGTTGAAAACATAATCGTCGTTTGTGGTCGTTGGCAATGCTTCGCAACCTCCAATGTTTGGCTTTAATGGTGACGAATGGGGAAGTAATATTGTTTCAACCAGGACACATAAACATAAACACAAGCACATTACGATAGAGATTTCTTCTTTGACAAATTGAAAGAGGAGACAGAAGAAAATAATTTGATGAGTGAAGAAGAAGAAGAAGAAGAAGAAGAAGCTTAGGGAAGTAAAAATTGAGAAAGACAGGGAAATAGAGGACCAACATGTCGGAAGGAGCAGCAAATCATCGTCGAGAGGTTCCACACCTAGGGAGGAATTGAGGTAATCTAGTAGTAGTGCAGCGCGGGGGATGGAGGCGCTGCTGATCGACGGCGCGTCTCCATCAAACCCTGCGAACTTCATCCTGCGCCATCTAGACTATTAGATTCCGGTGACGGTGATTACCTACCGGTGGAGAGTTATGCTGACCTCAAATTAGTGGTTTGGAAAGAGTCGGTGAAGATGTGGGTGATCGTGGTTTTTAGAACTTTAGGATTAGTGATTCTTCTTGGGCTGCTAGCGGTTTAGTGTCTGAAACATTGAACTTATTGTTCTTCCGACATAAAGGGATTTCGACATAAAGTTGCCTAAGATTGGACGGATTATCCATAATCGTCGAGGGTATGTCAGTTTCACCAAATTAGATTCCCTTTTTCAATGAAGGTAAGTTAGGTACTTCACCATTGAATGGGGTTAGTTTGGTCATTAGAAAAATATTGGTCATAAACCGCCAACATCTAACAAAATATACCTAACAACGTGGATTTAATTGTAATTTAATAATCATTGTAGGGGAAGTATTCATTATTGTTTCAAACATGGGGTAGCTGAAATTTTGACAAACCAGAAGGAGGTAAATGTAATTTCCCAAAAAAAAGACAGAATTTAAAAAGTAGGATAGAAATAAGAAAATTTTGGATAGAAACAAGCGAAAATTCAAGCAACAGGAATTTTCTTGTTGCCCGGTTCTGTGTGCATCGATATAGAATCTGTTCCTTCTCCCATGTGTTCACAAATCTCCTCTTAGGTTTAAGTATTATCTATAATATCCATTTAATTGGGGTGGGATTCCATATCGGTGCACATGAGATCGGGACGCAAAAATTTTCCTGAAATTTTTTTTGTCCCCCCCTCCCCCCAAAGAGAGAGAGAGAGAGAGAGAGAAAAAAAAAATTTCATCTAGACCCATCAAAAATTTGTAATATCATCTACACCCACAAGAATGTAAAAACATCACCTAGATCCACTTAACTGACGAAAATCACTAA
Source organism: Protea cynaroides (assembly GCA_028583415.1). Lineage (NCBI taxonomy): Eukaryota > Viridiplantae > Streptophyta > Magnoliopsida > Proteales > Proteaceae > Protea > Protea cynaroides. The sequence goes on from CM053268.1 coordinate 32,272,455, forward strand.
AATTGGTGAAATATAATTTTACCCCTCATATTATAAATTGAAAAATTAAAAAAATTATGTTGATTTACTAATTTGTCTTTCAAATCAAAATTACATTTTATATTCTCATTCAACGACTGATCATCATGACCACCCTGGTTTCACTATGGTTTTCAACCCGACCCGCTTAAACTTCGAATATCCATTTCAGGTTCTTCCTTGCCCAGTATGATTTCTGCGATTATTTTTCTGTGGGTTTTCTCAATCTTTCTCTTTCATCTTATCATCTACCGAACCATTAAATACAAAACCAGAGAAAAATGAGAACAATCTCGTGAAAATCCATAGTTTCTTCTTCTTCTTTGTTTTTGGAGCTTGCCCTACACGAACCACAAAATCAAAGAGGGATGGAGGGAAAGAAATGAGAGAGAGAGAGAGAGAGAGAGATTTGGGGGAAGAAGGATGGAGGGCTAGAAATCAGAGAGAGAGAGAGAGATGGAGGGCGAGAAATCAGAGAGAGAGAGGCCGAAAAAACCTCTGAATCACAGGCGAGAAATCAGAGAGAAAGATATTTGGGGGAAAAAGGATAAGGGCAAGAGAGAGAGAGAGGTGGAGGGCGGGTGAGAAATCAGAGAGAGAGAGAGAGATGGAGGGCGAGAAATCAGAGAGAGAGACCGAAAAAACCTCTGAATCACAGGCGAGAAATCAGAGAGAGAGAGAGAGAGAGAGAGAGAGAGAGAGAGAGAGAGAGAGAGGCGAGAAATTAGAGAGAGAGAGAGAGAGAGGCCGAATAAACCTCTAAATCACCACCAGACATCAATGGTGTGGCTCCCTCTTTCCTCCCGGTGGCGAAACCTATGGAAGCTCTTCACCACCATTGCTGAAGCTCTTCACCACAGTTGCTACCACCGACTCTTCCCAAATCAACCATTTTGATCTCCTAGTCTAGTAGAACAATTTTTTTTTTACAGACAAGTTGAATACCAAAATCCATTAAGTGTTCAAGCATGTCACGGTCAGGCTCTTCCAAATCAGTGCATGGGTATCTGATCGATCATCTTGAACCTTTACAAAATCATACATTAAGCCAAACAGTTCCATTCCTACCTGCAACACCCATTTGCTTTCTCTGAAAAAAAAAAAAAAAAAGCATTTGCATATTGACGAAGACACTTGCTTCTCTCATCAATTAGCAATGTTGGAAGAAAATTAAGAACTAAGATGCAGTTGGAAATTCGATCAGAAGCAGAGTGATGAGAAGAGAACCCAACTTGAGAAATAGAGTAAGAGAGAGAGAGAGAGAGAGAGAGAGAGAGAGAGAGAGAGAGAGAGAGAGGTTTGGGTAAAGGGTATAATGGTCTTTTCAACAGGCCATAAGGGTATTATCGTCTCTGAAATATTTCAATCCACCTGACGTCAGCATCTAACGAAAATCAACTGACGGAGTGGACTTCTTTGATTACCACAGCCAAAGTTTTAGGGTGTAGATGATGTTTTTGCATTCTTATGAGTGTAGATGATGTTAACAATCTTTGATGGGGTGTAGATGAAATTTTTTCTAAAAAAAATAATCATAATTTGTAGAAATTCCTTTTACCTACGGTTAAGAGAAAACAACCATTACAATTCATAGATAGATAGATAGATAGTTCTTACAAAAAAAAAAAAAAATCATAGATAGTACCCTTCTATTGTATGTTAAATATCTAATTCTTCTTAAAACTATAAATTCAAATCTCATTACCAAACCTAGTGATTTATAAGGTTTCCTTTTTGAGACAGAAGAATTGAACCAACGACCTCTTAAGTGTTTACACTCTAGTGGTAAGACATCAAACTTTGTTCACAACTAATTAATTAGATCAAAATAAGCAACACTACAACTATACCTTCACTAACTAATTAATTTAGTAGAAATTTTATTATTTAGAGACAATTATGGGTGTCTCTCTAGAAGTTTGCCTGAAACCCAAGTACACATCAAACCTTTCAAATAATTACAAAAATATCTCCTAAAATCCAAAAAAAAACTACAAAAACTCACTCCTTTAGTGATTTTCCTTTAATTGAAGATGCAAAGAAGAAGTTTAATTGTTAATACTCAAAATACCCAAATTTTATACTGAACGGAATATTTTATCCTCATTAATACTGTTGAGAAAGAAAAGTAAAAGTTATGTTTACTCATTTGGTTGGCTATCCGCATTTAGAAGAAGGAAGAAAGAACTGGAAAATGAAGAAGGAAGATCTGATCTGCGGCGCAACCTGCAAATCAAAGGTAGAATGGAACCACAGAAGCATCATGTTCACCGGCAACGGATGGTTCCCAGCATTATTTGCTGTGTATTTGAGCGCAACATAGAACCAAACTAAACCTGCAACCCTAAGTTAAGTTATTCCCTAAATCTTTTAAGAAAACACCTCTGTGTTCTCAAAATTTTTAAGGCTTCCAATAATCTCTAGACTTATGAGATTTTGCGCTTTTCACTTGATTGGACTTTTGGGTTCTGCCCACTGGCCTTCATTATTCATCTGTTGCTGAAATTGTTTGTTCAAGCTTTGTTTTTTCTCCATGAATCTACTACCCAAAAAAAAATGTTGAAAAAATTAGATATTATGGTTTTACAATTGTTGTGAATTTGTTATAAATGGAATAGGTTGGCTCATTTGAAGGTAAATTAGAAGTTTGACTGTTGTGGAGCAGGTTTGACTTCATGGAATTTACTTTAATGAATAGGACTCATTTGCAAAATAAAAATTCATTGAAAGATCTCAGAAAAGAAAAAAAAAAAAAAAAAAAGGTGCATTAGCATATTGACCTTTTCCATGTAGTAGGTTAGATGCAAGGGAATAAATTTACTAGAAAGCTTCATACCCTGAGTACCTTAATTCACCTATCATTTTGCTGAGACTTGTGACATGGTGAGAATCCCCGTTTCTATTGATAACACAGATTTTGCGATTTTCATCTGGTTGGGCCTTTTGGATTCTGCCCACTTGTCAAGTTGTGCTATATTCTTCAATTGTTATATGCTTTGTTTTTGTATTTTTTTTGGCTAATGTAGTTTCTGTGACACATTTATAAACTGATGCATTATTTTTTGACAAATTACTGGCTGGTAATGCTGAGAAAAGAAAGGATTCTCACGTTAATCCAGTGGTCATATTCAGAAATCTGAGAGGCTCCTACTAAAGATGGGATTCTCAAGTTGATCCACTGGTTATATTCAGAGAAACTTCCGATCCACGATCCACAAAGAGAAATTTTTCACCGGAGTAGAAGCTTACCGTAATGGAAGTTTCTCAGTCAGAGTTCGCGGTAGAGAAAATGGAAAGTAAATGAAATGTATATGAGAAATCTTAAGTTAAATAAGTATTTTTCATATGAAAGTGATAATTTGCCTTAAAAAGATAAAAGGGGTATAATTTTAGTCATTTAGTCTTAAGTTTAAGACCATCCAAAAAATGGTGTTAAAAATTACAGGGAAGGTATTCGTAATTTGGTCTATTATTTAATAGTGAATCTTCAAACATTGAATTACAATATCTCCCTCCATAATCTTCCTTTGATGTAAGTACACTTTAAAAGTGAACCAATGGACCAAACAAGGTCATGATTGAAGTGAATTGCAATTGAGTTCAATTTAGGCACCTAAAAAATTCACTAGCCTAACCATGAATTGTGAACTTTGAATCTAACTCGAACCAGAAAAACTATGAAAGCGACAAATATAAGTAACTCTACAAGTGTTTGTCTTTAATTTTTTTTTTTGCTAAAGGTCAGATAAAAATACAAAAAAGACTCATTTGAACAAAAGCCCTACATTCGGCATTGCCATCAGCATAGATTTGTCCAAAGCCAGGAAAAATACAAATAGCTAATGAAATCTATATCGAGGCCTATGGAAAGCATCCACTCGATCTCACGAGCTACAAAATCAGGACATGACCCCCAAACATAAGATCTCCTATCGTAGGCAAAATCCTTTTTGCCAACCCATCAGCCAGTGTGTTGATCTCTCGATAGCAATGTGTTGGCAGGCGTGCCCGGATTAGTACAGTTTTGAAGATCTAATAACCCGGTGGATACACTGGTATACATCGGCATGTGTACTGATGTATCCCAGCCTGTCAGATGTTTAGCTGTGGGCTGACACACGGGAGAGGATTTCGGTCCAGTTGTATATATGAAAGAATGAGAAGGCAAGATTGCTTAAGGAATGAAATTGCACACTTCGTTTACCTTCCAAGAATGTGATGTGTTGTGCCATGTCCGCTTCTTTTTCCTCCACTGCAGTTGTGGAAGTGGGTGCCTTTCATTTGATCTCCTCGCCATCAATAAATACATTTGGGATGTGAGATATCTTGCTCCAATCTTCGCCAATCTCCTTTTGACAACGTTGACTCAAGACATGGCATCTTATGATTGTCAATATTCTTGGTGTGCAATGAGATGCTGCAACTCCTCCTCAGGTATTGGCTTGATCTTAGAACAGATTTGGATGTCCAAAATCTCAAGTGATGTGAGTTGCCCTAATCCTTTAGGAAACTAAGAGTAAGGTGACATCCTCACACGCAGCAACTTGAGCTTGGGAAGAAACATGTTGTTTGGTAGCAATGACTTCGAAAATGAACCTGTGTCCTTTTTAAAAATCAACTCCTCGACATGTAGAAATGGAAGATGGGAGGATGCATTAACTTTGGACAGTTCCATATCATCAATTTTCTCAGGGATATGGCTTGGGTAAGTTGCTGTGGAAACGCCCTTAATTAACTCGGGCAAATCCGTAAGAACAAGATGCTGGAGACATGGCATGAAAATGAACTCTTTTCCATCTTCTTCTTCTGGTACTCTCACATCCCGCTGCTCCAAATTCTTCATATCAGACAACTGAAGTACTTTTAATTTTGGGAATATTGTGTTACTTTTTGTAGCACCATCAACTCCAAAAAACTTAGCACCCATGAATTTCACCTTATCCATTGTATGTATTACAAGGGTTTCAAGGGAAGGCAGTTTCCCTAGAGTTTGAGGCAATTGCTTACACTTCCTGCACACACACACAGCCAAAAAAACCAGATTGGAGAAGATCATGAAGTTTGCATGACTAACCATCCAATTAGGGAACACAGCACTGGGGTAGTCATTAGTTGATAGTTTCTCAAGGTTTGGATTTGGTTGGAGATTTTCCAGCACATACTCCATCCTCCTTGACAACATATCTATTTCTTCTTCTCCTTGTGTTTTACTTTCCCCATCAACCATTTCTTCTTCTTCGTTGTTGAATTCTCCTTCTTCATCATCAGCATTCTCATCAACTAATGAAACACCAGTATATTGTTTAAAATAGAAATATAGAGCATGAAGGTGTTGCTTATCCTTCAAGCATGCCATCTTAGCCTCATTTCTATTTTCCACTCTCCCCAAATCTATTATACATAGATACTCTTTAAGGAAGTTGACATCTTTTAGTTCTCCAATCTTACATCCTCCTCTCTCCACCCGAGTACCAATTATGAAATTTGACAAACTACACAATTTGCTTAATCTCCCAATTCCTTCTGGTAAGTAGCTAAGCTAGCAACATTTTGACAGATTAAGCTCTATCAAATTGACCAATCTCCCAATCCCTTCAGGCAGTTTACAAAGATTAGTACAGTTTTGAAGATCTAATATTTGCAAATTGTACAGATTATACACCATTTTTGGTAGTTCTTTAAATTTTGCGCTCGACAAGTTAAGAAGCCTTAGATGTATAAACTTCTCTATCTCATTTGGAAGCTCTTCAATGTAAGTATCACCCAAATCCAAGTCCTTAACATATTAAGCGGAGAACTAATTCAAAAGAAACTAATGGAATATATCCTAAGGTTGAAGGAGTCTGCAGATTTTTTGCCTTGTAAATGAAAGAAGGAATCTCTTTTTTATCTTCTATTATGAGAAATAAATGATGGGTTCTACTAAAATTGAATTCCTGATGAGCATTAGTAGCATATTCTTTAACCGTGAAAGTAAAACATTCTGTCTACAAGGAATTTTGCAAAATCATGGATAAGATCATGCATGTCATGATTTTGCAAAATCATGGATAAGATCATGCAAAATCATGGATGAGTGCATAACCAAATTATTAAAATACTCATCACTTACTGCCATTAAATCTTCACCACTAGCTACCAAACTGTCACTAAGAAAGCCTTGTGCCATCCATTCCCTAATTCTTAGATATTTGGAAAATTTATAACCTTTCGGGCCAAGAAAAGAATATGCAAAACATTGTCTTAAATGAGAAGGCAAGTTATAATAACTTAGTAATAGGGCTGGCAAAACAGAATTATGATCAACATCTGAAGATACAACCCTCCATAAATCACTTTCCAAAACATATTCCCAATCTTGTTTAGATTTTTTAAAATTCAAAAAACTTCCTAATGTCTTCGCCAAAAGAGGCAATCCATTGCACTTGTTTGCTAGTTCCATGCCAATTTCTTTCAACTTATCGCATTCTTCTTTTTGCCTTCCCTCAGGCATAATGTCTCAACAATGACCAACAAGCTTCGTTGGACAATATTTCTAACATGTGGACATATGTGTTGCCCATCATCATTGCAACCTTCTGGTTGCGTGTGGTGACCATAATTTTACTTCCTGGAGAATTTCCCTTGAGAGAAAATCATAATGGATCCCACAAATTACGTTCCTCATTCTAAACATTGTCTAGCATGAGTAGAAAATGCTATCCAACAATACAACTATTTAGTTGACAATGCACATATTCCCATGAAATATGATCATGACCAGCAATGTTTTCATCGTTGATTTCTCTGATAATATTCATGGCAGCCATCACTTTATGAAAAGATTTAGACACATGTGCCCACATTCTCTTATTGAAATGGTTCTCCTCCCACATGGGGCAGTGGGTTTTGCCCAACCCCATGCCCACAATAGAGATGATCATGGGGACTACACTCCAGAAGAAACCACTTCTTTTTGTTGTGGATGACTACTCTCTTCGTTTTCCAATAACTTGCTTATTATGATTTCTCTATCCCTGGTACGACCAAATACCTCATTGACATCAACGAAAGGAGCTTGTTTCCAATCTCCTCCTTGACTCAACTACACTTTCATTTCTATTAGTTTCATTAAAACCAAACTTATCTTTCTCACTTGCAATCCTATCTAGTCTTTCATTTATCTCCTCTATATTATGACCATTGTCATGGCACAAACCAATTCTCATGAAACTAAAGCAGCAAGTTGGAGAAAACAAGTTACCGGAGCATACCTTCTTCGTCGGGCTAGTGCTAACTCCCTCTGTTTTTTATTTGAGATCGATGTCGGTTCCCCACTCATCCAACATGTCATCAATATCATAGGCTACAATTTTCAGATCTTGTAATCAAAGCTGCACCGAATTTTCCATGATTTGCCTTTTTTTCAGCATCCTTGAGCACAGCCTGAATTTTCATAAAAGTGTAGGAGAGCTTCTCGACATCTTTTTCCACACCCACGACCAGTCGCACCTCTTGTTCGATCTCCTTTTGGATGATCAAAGCTAATTGCCGGATGACACCAAAAACAAGTGCATCAACCATTGTTTGTAATGATCAAGCAGCAGAGCAGAGGAATGAATGAACGAGAGATGAAGGAAATTGTTTCTGTAAGAGAGATGTATGAGTTATCTAGGATGCAGAGGTCACATTTATATAATCAAATCTTAATTATCCTTCAACTAAGTAAATGGAATTCAGTGGATGGAACTAGTTAAAGGTGCATTGTTTCGACAATGTAAAGTGGAATTCGGTGGAAAATCACATCAATTAAGGAACATTATACTATCAAATGCAAAGTGGAATTCAGCACTCCTTTTTCACTTTACACACGCAACCAAATGGACCCCAGTGAAGTGGGCCGGTGGCGGACAACGTTTGAAAAAGTGGATTCCCGTATTAATATCAAAGTGGATTCCCATATTAATATCTTAATTAATGTCCAATCTGAACCCCCAAAAAACTTCGATTGGAATGCAGTCGAGCAGTGAAATCGCATTTCTTGAGCCAAATCAAGACTTCTCAAGCAAGATATGTTCTTTCAAATCTTGGGCATAACCATGAAAATGCAGAAGAGCAATCGAACAAAGAAATAATTTTTATGATCTTCCTTGTCTATGATTCCGGAGGTGGTTAGAGATGTCAACTGATAGGGGTTAATCGGTCTCTACCACTTTAATATCCAAGACTGCAATCGCATTATTTAATTGATCGGTCCCATAGACTGAACATTAACCTATTTATAATCGGTTGGTCAATTGTTGATCAATAATCAAGCTCATATCCAAAAAATGTAATCTGACTCATACCAATCGAACATAACAATCGATTTAGTTTTGAAAGATTAAGCACCGATTTCCATCTAATAAGTAACAATAAAACAAGCAAGGACACTTATTTATGGATTTCCCTCATTTCTAACCTTCAGTCATTAGTTGATGTAGAACTAAAGCCATAGAGACAACAAAGGAGGGAGAATTTGGAGAGTAAAAATTTGTCCCACATCATTTGGAAAAGAAAAATACTACAGGTTCTCTCTATAAAAGACGACACCTTCTCTAACCAGTTAGTCCCACATCAATTGGAGAAAGAAAATGTTAGAGAGACACAAGTTAGAAAAAATAATAATAGATACTTAAAAGAGGCACATGACCACTTAACTGACTACTTGACTGGACTTTAACTGGTCAGTCTAGATCAGTTTTTATTTGGTCAGGCCAAGTTGGTTTTCTAACCAGCACCATGAATGACTTGTTAATGCTTAGTGGGTCTTGCTTCTTGACACCAGCCATTGTCGATGGCAATTGACACCGATTCCTAAAGGGAGGCCAGCACTGGGGTCATTGAAGGTAAGGGGGTATTATGGGTAACTCATAAGTGGAGGACGTAGGATGTTAACTTCGGTAATAGAGAGGAAGGGTTTTTGCCAAGACCGACACTTGACTGTTTATTATAGGGTCATTTCGGTTGGGTCTAGTTAGTTTGGCTGGTGCAGTCTTGGCTTGACACCTATAACGATGGTAACCTCTTAATTTGCGTGCACATCTATAATGAAGTTACCATCGTTATAGGTGTCAAAAGCAATGTATTGGTGTGCGGTCGCAATAGAAAGAGGTAGTATCAACAAAAAAACGTATTGGACAATTGAGATGTAAAGAAGGGATATACTATTCAGAAAACTTCTTTTTTTTTTCCTGTTATTGGTTCCATTTGTTTTGACGTAAAATTTTACATGTAATATTGTATATGTAAAAAAAAAAAAAAAAATTCAATGTTTGTGTCCAATAAGTAAAAGAAAGATAAAGTTTTTTTTTTCTCTTCCCTTTAGGGCCTTAGGGGTGAAAGAAACATTGAAAAAAAGAATTTACATATAAAATGTTACTAATAAAATTTAACATATAAAATGTTATATATGTATAATTTTTTTGGGGAAAAAAAGTATGTATATATGTATTTCCTTGAATTCTAAGTCTCACTTTTCTCTGTTTTAAGTGACTGGCTACTGATCCTATCGTATTCTCATTTTTTTCGTTAATATATAAGGTTCTAATATATCACGATAGTGTGTAAATCCCTCTTTTATAAATTAATTTATTTTTGTAATAACAAAAAAAATAATTATAATGTAAAATAATATGTAATAATCAGATCTGAAATATTTTTGAGGATTTACCAACAATGACCCTCATCCCACATCTTGCCTCTAGTTTCTCTACTAAAAAATCCCATTGTTTTTGGTCCAACAAGCAGTTGTCATAGATGGCCTGTCCCATGTACCGGAAAACGGGAAAAGTAAAATGTGACATTAATGAGATACTGAGGAGAGGAGTATGTTCCAGTCACCATTCTATATCTTGAATTCCATCCACACCCTGGATAGAAATCCATTCTATCTGTTCAATTGTTCAGTAGAACATCGGATGGTTGGGATTACATCGGGATGTGTCCGGTGTAATCCCAACCATCCGATGTTCTACTGAACGGTTGAACGGATGGAGAAGATTTTTGTGCCCACACCCTATCCTAATCCTTATCTACTCTATTCCATCCACAGGAGGGAAGAAAGAGAAAATAAGACCGATAAAAGTAAAACTAAGGAAAAAGAAAAATAAAAGAGAAAGAAGAACTGTAATTATCTACCAAAAAAAAAAAAAAAAAAAGAAGAACTGTAATTGGGATTGGAGTTGGAGTCATTGTTTTGGTTCTGGAGAAAAGATTGGTTTTAGATTGATACAACCCCAATGACAGAGTGTCAATACTAAATTAAAATATATTAAAAATAAGGTATTTGGTATTTTATCGGTTGCTGATATCGATACTGATGATATAATTATCGATACCTAAAAATCAAAAACCATGGTTGAAGTTGAACTTCGGAGAGGCACATTATACTCGCAATAGTGGGACCCACATGAGGGTGTTGGAGACTGACAAATCATGCCGGGTTCTCATGGGACAATGTGCTATGTATACTTCATTTTTGGTGTTTAATGTAGGAGTTTTCTATGTAAAAGTCCATTGATACCAGTGCAATGGTGTCCATCAGTTCGGCACAAAAACTCATTTTCTAACCTAAGTATCAAGTATGTCTAATATTTACAAGATTCTCATAACATACCCTATTTACAATGCCCAGTGCCTACCCCCTCCAAAAGGAATCGGTGTCAATGCCCTCTAAAAGGAATTGGTATCAATGCTCCATGCTACTAGCCAAGTGTCATGAAATAGTAAAAAAAATTCTCTGATGTTATCCAGTCTCTTCAATCGTGATCGAACAGCTGGAGTTCATTTGATGCACATATAGAATGACTCCAACCATTGGATCACGACAGGAGAAGTAATAGCGACAAGAGAAGATTTGAGCTACATGAAACAAGATCATTTAATGTAGGTCTTAATGTAATGAACACTTTTACTAGGGGTGTCAATTTTGGGACCGAACCGATAGTCCTGATGTAGCTGGCCCGAATTAATCCGAACCAACCCCAACCAAGCTATTATCCTACATGTTTCGATTGAGGTATGGCATATCTTATCGGTCCCGGTCCGGTCCAAGCTAGCTTGAATCAGGCCCAAAAAAGCAGACAGATGAGCCCAAATACGATAATGGCTCGAACCAAACCAATTTAAACCGAATGTAAAACCCTAGTTTTACTATTTTAGTAATCTGGATGGTCTCCTACCAAACTTTCAACCCGAACCAGCCCAATAACTACCCGATAAGCTAAGCCCATTAACAATCTGAAACCAACTGGCTCATTAGTTAATGTGCATAGTGCAGCCCATCCAATCAGACCCTCTTAATAGATGTATTTCGATCAAAACCTATACAGACCTAAAACCGATATGATCCGAACCAAAACCCACCCATTGACACCCCCTAACTTTAGGTTTAGCTTCAATAAATTCGTTCTTTTTTTTCTTCTTTTTTTCTTTTTTTCTTTTTTTATCTATATATTTTATTAGGTGTTTTTAGTGTATATCAATCTACCTGTCATTGTCTGTCTAACCCTTTGGCATTTTCTATTACGTTTCAGTTATCAGTCTATTTATTTGGATGTCTGTAAGGGTGCAAGTTTTATCCTAACAACCCAAACCGGCCAAGGCCCGCACTGAACCCTGGCTGGGTTGAACCCGGCCCGAACCCTGACAGGGCTGGGTTAGGGTTCAATTTTAAATGAACCCTGGCAGGGTTGGGCTGGGTTAGGGTTGACCCCCTGAGTTGAACCCGGCCCAACCCGACCCTGTATATATTTGAATATATTTATAAATATATGTATGATTTGTATTTGTTCCTTGTTAAACACTTAAACTGATTTGGTTTGTATCTGTTAAGTTCTTAAAACAATATCATAGGTTGCTTGTATTTGTCATATGTTTTAAGTTGTAATTGTTATTTGATAATTTGTTGTATATTTAGGGTGAATCAGAGTCAATATCAGGGTCAATCTAACCTTGAATCAAGGTTAATCAGGGTTGACCCGGCCCAATCCGACCCTATCACGGTCAATCAGGGCAGGTTAGGGTTAGGCCCAACCCTGTCAGGGTCAGTGTTAGGGTTATACATTTTCTGACCCTGGCAGAGTTGTGCTGGGTTAGGGTTAAGTTTCAATAGTCAGGGTTGGGCTTAGGGTTTTGAAAAACCCAGCCCAACCCAGCCCTGTTGCAGCCCTAGTTGAATTGCATCGCTCATTGGATATGTGCAATAATTTGTATAGCACAATATTACATAAATATGTTGAGAAGAAAGAAAAATATATTATTTAAGATCGAGAATAGCATGGATAAGTGCCAACCAAAAACATGTTTATGTAATATTGTGCTATACACCAACCAAAGCTTGGTGCCTCATGACCTCTTTGGTGTTAGTCTTTTAGTTTCTACCAACCTAAAACTCCATTGTCTTTTTCTTTTGAAAGAGTACCGAAAAAATATGTTTTTTTTTTACACAATTTCTCTATAAAATGGGATAAGTTTGTACATGATTTTTATTCTAAAATTCCATAGTCGTTCCATTTGTAGAAATTTCGTAGTGCGAAATCACTATGGATTCTGAGTGGCGTTGGAGTCCGGATCACTTGCACTTACTCTTCTAGTACGCTCTTTGGACGACAAGTGTCCCTAGGGAGTTAATTAATTCAACAGTGCATTATATCATTAAAAAAATATTCAAGTAAGTGCAAATGATCCGGACTCGAGTCGGAGACAATGCAATTTGCCTGTTGGTTCATTATCTTCTCATTTGACATGTAAGCTTACAAATGCTAACTGTCATTTGGTTGATCTTGGAATTTGCCAAGTGGGCTTGACAGAGCATACAATTAGGATGAGTGCTGTGAGATTTGATTAGGATCCACTAATTTAAGAATGAAAATCAGTTATAGATTTTTTGATTCCTCTATCTCCGGATGCACCGGTACATATAGTTGTTGTGTGAGGAACAATATACGTCTTTTTTTTTTTTTTTTTGGGTTAAGGGGAACAATATATATATATATTTCTAATTTTAGGATATCTTAATTACATGAATTCTCATATCTTTTTCATTATGTCCACTCTTAGCATGGAAAGAAAACGAGAATTCATATACAGACTTATCCCATTTTATAGAGAAATTGTGTCCAGATACGTACAGACGGACATGCCGCACTGTATTAAAAAAAATAAAAATAAAAAACCCACAATCACGTGTTAGGATACATACAAATGGACATGCCCACTCTTATGTCTGGATACATACAGTTGGATATGCCGTACTATATGAAACATATATTGTCTCCTCTATTCTTATAAATACCAGTTAGAAAATGAACACTTGCATGACCAGAGCACACGAAAACAACCATGGCAGCTTCGTCCAGTTCCTTCACCTTCTCCATCCTTATCATCACCTCTCTTCTCCTCCCAATCTCTTCCAACTCCTCTCCACTGAGCTCACCAGAACAGCAGCAAGACACTATCCCTAAATCCGATGTAGATCTTCTTGAGTTTCCTCTAAATCTAGAGTACTTGGAAGCCGAGTTCTTCCTCTGGGGAGCTTTGGGATATGGTTTAGATTCGGTAGCTCCTAACTTAACCCTGGGAGGCCCACCACCAATCGGCGCAAGGAAGGCGAATCTGGACCCTTTGGTCCGTGATATTATCACCCAGTTTGCATACCAGGAGGTTGGACATTTAAGGTTCGTCATCTTCATTCATGGTTTTCTCATCAATCTGATGTTTTGATTCGTTCTTCTCTTCAATTTCCTTTAAAAAAATGACATCTGATATTATATATACACATTGCAGGGCCATTAAGAGAACAGTTCCAGGATTCCAGAGGCCACTGTTAGACTTGAGTGCGAAATCTTTTGCTAATGTGATTGATAAGGCATTTGGCCACAGCTTGAATCCACCGTTTGATCCTTATGCTAATGGAATCAACTTCTTGATTGCCTCATACCTTGTTCCTTACGTTGGACTCACAGGATACGTAGGAGCTAACCCTCGCCTCACTGGAGTTCCTTCTAAAAGGGTAAGAAGAACAGTACACATTCATAACAAAAACCGTCTTTCTTACGGACACCTATCTATCTTTGTTCATATTGGCGTGGGTCCCATAACCCATAGACGATGATCGAATACCCAGAAGGGTAAACAGACGTTTCAAGTGAGCCGGCCTCAAAATGGAATTATGTTCACAAAATCACGGAACCCATCTTCCTCGACGAGGGAAGTTTATCTCCCCACCTGGTAATCATCCCACCCTTTTGGGAACCGTGAATGGAGGTGGAAGACCCACTTCTGGTGTGTGGAATCCACATTCATCAACCCCTCTCAAGAGGGTGGGGTGGTTACCATGTGGATAGAGGATTTGGACTCATCGTCCATTGGGTGTGGGATTTGAGTACTTTGGACCATCTACGTGTATATGTACTTTCCATAGGATCCTATCACCGTCGATGTGGTGTGAGACCCACTGGATATAGATGGTGATGGAATCTCAAAAAAGATACAGTACATGTTGGTGAACTATTCTCGTCTCAAGGGATTCATTTCTCAAGTATGAGATCCATTTTATATGAACGGTGATAGGGTCTCATGGAAAGTACTCGTATATGTAGTTCAATTTTTTTTTTCTTTTGTCATTTTAATCCAAATGTCATGTTGTGATGATGCAGCTTGTTGCTGGGCTCCTTGGAGTGGAATCAGCCCAAGATGCCGTGATTAGAACTTTGCTATACCAACATGCCCAATTGACCGTGCAACCATATGGAATAACAGTTGCAGAGTTCACCAATAAGATTTCAGAACTAAGGAACCAACTGGGGCATGCAGGCATAAAAGATGAAGGCATTATTGTTCCCCCTAACTTGGGTGCTGAGGGAAAAATTGCTGGCAATATAATTGTTGGAAATGAGTATTCTGTTTCATATGATAGGACTCCCGAAGAAATATTGAGGATTGTCTATGGAAGTGGTGATGAACATGTACCTGGTGGTTTCTATCCTCAAGGGGGCAACGGGACGATTGCTAAGTCTTATCTTGGCCACAAAGACTAATAATATGATTGTTTAGATCAAAGTAATAGTTTAATCAAGTTTTGAATATTTTGTGCTCTTAATAAAGCATGTGTTTATTTTATTTTTATTTTTTTGACAACTTTATTCCTATTATGGCCAATACAAAGTCAAACTTGTGTGGAAATTATACTTATTGATAGTGTTTTTTATTTATGAAGTTTGTATTATTTTATCAACCTATATCCAAAAAAAAAAAGAGAAGAAGGTATTATTTGATCAAAGTAAAAAGTAAAATAAAAAAAATCTTGATCAACATGTGTTTTTTTAGAGTAAACTGTATCCTAATGGTCAATAGAGAGTCAAATTGGTTGAAACTAATTCAATTGATAGAGATTTTTGAAGAAGCTAGACCTTACGTTATTTCTTACGATCAATATGTTGGTCCATTTTGATCTTGGAAATTCGGTGAAATGATTGAAACTATGATTTTTCATCAATTTTATCAACTTTGGTTCATACTAAATGCTCCATTTGTTTCGATGTAAAATTTTACGTATAACATTTTGTATGTAAAAAAAGAATTTCAATGTTTATTTCCTAGGGATAAAATATAATGATCTCTACAAGGGATGGAAAAGGAACTTTGTCTTCGGTTTACCAACTGAAAACAAATTTTAAAAAAAAAATTTATATATAAAATATTACACGTAAAATTTTACGTTGAAACAAACAGAGCATAAGTTGCAAATATTGGTAGTTTGACTCTAGTTTTACCAAGTTCATCTTATCACCATTTAGAAAGAATTCTTAACTCCATCCACCTTGAAGCAGGTCATGACAAAATCTAATAAGAGCTCACACAAAATTAACATAAACCATTGCAATGGCAAGCTTGGATTCCATAAAATTATTGTCATAATGAAGAGCAATCTACCTCAAACTGAAGGCCTAAATAAGAACCAAAAGAAACAAAAACCCTGATTTCCAAGTCCAAAGGTCACGATAGAAATGTAGAGTGGTGGTAGATGCCATGTTGGGCTTTTTATTCTTCTTCTTCTACTTCTTGTTATGAGTTGTTTGATGGAGGGATTTGGAAGGGTAAGGGCCTGGTTTATGGATAAAACCAGATCGAAACATGTCTTGCTAGGGAATATTAGAGGAATCGGTGGGGTAAGGGTTTCGGTCGGAATAAGGGACCAGTTGAAGCCAATCAAGAAGAGACGATCCTCACTGCTAAGTCCTACCTATCAAACCTCGAGTCTCAAGAGGAACAGAAACAGAAACTCCGAGAGGAAGAATGTGATATAGACAGTCCTGTGACGAAGGATGTTAGACAGTTAGTTCAAGTATTAGGATGAGAAAGAATAAATTGGTTAAGTCATTTTTTTTTTCCTCTTCCAAACACCGCCTGTTTACAGTAGTTGGTGCAATTTCTTGAAACATAGAATATCACATTGTATTTAATGATTTGTATAGGCGAGGTCCACATAATTTTTTCTTTGTTTTTTTAAGGTGTGAAAATTTTCACTTTTCTTCCTTTTAGCTAGTCTCCCTTGCAATCAAACAAAGCCTAAAAAGTTTGGGCCACCTGGATGTGGATTTGCACCATGTTGAATTTAGGGGTGCAAGTTTTACCCTGACAACCCGAACCCGCCCAGGCCCGCCCTGAACCCTGGCAGGGTTGAACCCGGCCCGAACCCTGACAGGGCTAGGTTAGGGTTCAATTTTATATGAACCCTGGCAGGGTTGGGCTGGGTTAGGGTTGAACCCGGCCCCCCGACCCTGTATATATTTGAATATATTTATAAATATATGTATGATTTGTATTTGTTCCTTGTTAAACACTTAAACTGATTTGGTTTGTATCTGTTAAGTTCTTAAAACAATATCATAGGTTGCTTGTATTTGTCATATGTTTTAAGTTGTAATTGTTATTTGATAATTTGTTGTATATTTAATCAGGGTCAATATCAGGGTCAATCTAACCTTGAATCAGGGTTAATCAGTGTTGATCCAGCCCAACCCGGCCCTATAAGGGTCAATCAGGGCAGGTTAGGGTTAGGCCCAACCCTATCAGGGTCAGGGTTGGGGTTATACATTTTCTGACCCTGGCAAAATTGGACTGGATTAGGGTTAAGTTTCAATAGTCAGGGTTGGGCTTAGGGTTTTGGAAAACCTAGCCCAACCCAGCCCTGTTGCAGCCCAAGTTGAATTGCATCGCTCATTGGATATGTGCAATAATTTGTATAGCACAATATTACATAAATATGTTGAGAAGAAGGAAAAATATATTATTTAAGATCGAGAATAGCATGGATAAGTGCCAACCAAAAACATGTTTATGTAATATTGTGCTATACACCAACCAAAGCTTGGTGTCTCATGACCTCTTTGGTGTTAGTCTTTTAGTTTTTACCAACCTAAAACTCCATTGTCTTTTTCTTTTGAAAGAGTACCGAAAAAATATGTTTTTTTTTTTACACAATTTCTCTATAAAATGGGATAAGTCTGTACATGATTTTTATTCTAAAATTCCATAGTCGTTCCATTGGTAGAAATTTCGTAGTGCGAAATCACTATGGAAAACTGAGTGGCGTTGGAGTCCGGATCACTTGCACTTACTCTTCTAGTACGCTCTTTGGACGACAAGTGTCCCTAGGGAGTTAATTAATTCAACAGTGCATTATATCATTAAAAAAAAAATTCAAGTAAGTGCAAGTGATCCGGACTCGAGTCGGAGACAATGCAATTTGCCTGTTGGTTCATTATCTTCTCATTTGACATGTAAGCTTACAAATGCTAACTGCCATTTGGTTGATCTTGGAATTTGCCAAGTGGGCTTGACAGAGCATACAATTAGGATGAGTGCTGTGAGATTTGATTAGTATCCACTAATTTAAGAATGAAAATCAGTTATAGATTTTTTGATTCCTCTATCTCCGGATGCACCGGTACATATAGTTGTTGTGTGAGGAACAATATACGTCTTTTTTTTTTTTTTTTTTTTTTTTGGGTTAAGGGGAACAATATATATATTTCTAATTTTAGGATATCTTAATTACATGAATTCTCATATCTTTTTCATTATGTCCACTCTTAGCATGGAAAGATAATGAGAATTCATATACAGACTTATCCCATTTTATAGAGAAATTATGTCCAGATACGTACAGATGGACATGCCGCACTGTATTAAAAAAAATAAAAATAAAAAACCCACAATCACGTGTTAGGATACATACAGATGGACATGCCCACTCTTATGTCTGGATACATACAGATGGACATGCCGTACTGTATGAAACATATATTGTCTCCTCTATTCTTATAAATACCAGTTAGAAAAGAACACTTGCATGACCAGAGCACACGAAAACAACCATGGCAGCTTCGTCCAGTTCCTTCACCTTCTCCATCCTTATCATCACCTCTCTTCTCCTCCCAATCTCTTCCAACTCCTCTCCACTGAGCTCACCAGAACAGCAGCAAGACACTATCCCTAAATCCGATGTAGATCTTCTTGAGTTTCCTCTAAATCTAGAGTACTTGGAAGCCGAGTTCTTCCTCTGGGGAGCTTTGGGATATGGTTTAGATTCGGTAGCTCCTAACTTAACCCTGGGAGGCCCACCACCAATCGGCGCAAGGAAGGCGAATCTGGACCCTTTGGTCCGTGATATTATCACCCAGTTTGCATACCAGGAGGTTGGACATTTAAGGTTCGTCATCTTCATTCATGGTTTTCTCATCAATCTGATGTTTTGATTCGTTCTTCTCTTCAATTTCCTTTAAAAAAATGACATCTGATATTATATATACACATTGCAGGGCCATTAAGAGAACAGTTCCAGGATTCCAGAGGCCACTGTTAAACTTGAGTGTGAAATCTTTTGCTAATGTGATTGATAAGGCATTTGGCCACAGCTTGAATCCACCGTTTGATCCTTATGCTAATGGAATCAATTTCTTGATTGCCTCATACCTTGTTCCTTACGTTGGACTCACAGGATACGTAGGAGCTAACCCTCGCCTCACTGGAGTTCCTTCTAAAAGGGTAAGAAGAACAGTACACATTCATAACAAAAACCGTCTTTCTTACGGACACCTATCTATCTTTGTTCATATTGGCATGGGTCCCACAACCCATAGACGATGATCGAATACCCAGAAGGGTAAACAGAAGTTTCAAGTGAGCCGGCCTCAAAATGGAATTCTGTTCACAAAATCACGGAACCCATCTTCCTCGACGAGGGAAGTTTATCTCCCCACCTGGTAATCATCCCACCCTTTTTGGGAACCGTGAATGGAGGTGGAAGACCCACTTGGTGTGTGGAATCCACATTCATCAACCCCTCTCAAGAGGGTGGGGTGGTTACCATGTGGATAGAGGATTTGGACTCATCGTCCATTGGGTGTGGGATTTGAGTACTTTGGACCATCTACGTGTATATGTACTTTCCATAGGATCCTATCACCGTCGATGTGGTGTGAGACCCACTTTGGATATAGATGGTGATGGAATCTCAAAAAAAGATACAAGTACATGTTGGTGAACTATTCTCGTCTCAAGGGATTCATTTCTCAAGTATGAGATCCATTTTATATGAACGGTGATAGGGTCTCATGGAAAGTACTCGTATATGTAGTTCAATTTTTTTTTTCTTTTGTCATTTTAATCCAAATGTCATGTTGTGATGATGCAGCTTGTTGCTGGGCTCCTTGGAGTGGAATCAGCCCAAGATGCCGTGATTAGAACTTTGCTATACCAACATGCCCAATTGACCGTGCAACCATATGGAATAACAGTTGCAGAGTTCACCAATAAGATTTCAGAACTAAGGAACCAACTGGGGCATGCAGGCATAAAAGATGAAGGCATTATTGTTCCCCCTAACTTGGGTGCTGAGGGAAAAATTGCTGGCAATATAATTGTTGGAAATGAGTATTCTGTTTCATATGATAGGACTCCCGAAGAAATATTGAGGATTGTCTATGGAAGTGGTGATGAACATGTACCTGGTGGTTTCTATCCTCAAGGGGGCAACGGGACGATTGCTAAGTCCTATCTTGGCCACAAAGACTAATAATATGATTGTTTAGATCAAAGTAATAGTTTAATCAAGTTTTGAATATTTTGTGCTCTTAATAAAGCATGTGTTTATTTTATTTTTATTTTTTTGACAACTTTATTCCTATTATGGCAAATACAAAGTCAAACTTGTGTGGAAATTATACTTATTGATAGTGTTTTTTATTTATGAAGTTTGTATTATTTCATCTACCTATATCCAAAAAAAAAGAGAAGAAGGTATTATTTGATCAAAGTAAAAAGTAAAATAAAAAAAATCTTGATCAACATGTGTTTTTTTAGAGTAAACTTTATCCTAATGGTCAATAGAGAGTCAAATTGGTTGAAACTAATTCAATTGATAGAGATTTTTGAAGAAGCTAGACCTTACGTTATTTCTTACAATCAATATGTTGGTCCATTTTGATCTTGGAAATTCGGTGAAATGATTGAAACTATGATTTTTCATCAATTTTATCAACTTTGGTTCATACTAAATGCTCCGTTTGTTTCGATGTAAAATTTTACGTATAACATTTTGTATGTAAAAAAAGAATTTCAATGTTTATTTCCTAGGGATAAAATATAACGATCTCTACAAGGGATGGAAAAGGAACTTTGTCTTTGGTTTACCAACTGAAAACAAATTTTGAAAATTTTTTTTATATATAAAATATTACACGTAAAATTTTACGTTGAAACAAACAGAGCATAAGTTGCAAATATTGGTAGTTTGACTCTAGTTTTACCAAGTTCATCTTATCACCATTTACAAAGAATTCTTAACTCCATCCACCTTGAAGCAGGTCATGACAAAATCTAATAAGAGCTCACACAAAATTAACATAAGCCATTGCAATGGCAAGCTTGGATTCCATAAAATTATTGTCATAATGAAGAGCAATCTACCTCAAACTGAAGGCCTAAATAAGAACCAAAAGAAACAAAAACCCTGATTTCCAAGTCCAAAGGTCACGATAGAGATGTAGAGTGGTGGTAGATGCCATGTTGGGCTTTTTATTCTTCTTCTTCTACTTCTTGTTATGAGTTGTTTGATGGAGGGATTTGGAAGGGTAAGGGCCTGGTTTATGGATAAAACCAGATCGAAACATGTCTTGCTAGGGAATATTAGAGGAATCGGTGGGGTAAGGGTTTCGGTCGGAATAAGGGACCAGTTGAAGCCAATCAAGAAGAGACGATCCTCACTGCTAAGTCCTACCTATCAAACCTCGAGTCTCAAGAGGAACAGAAACAGAAACTCCGAGAGGAAGAAGGTGATATAGACAGTCCTGTGACGAAGGATGTTAGACAGTTAGTTCAAGTATTAGGATGAGAAAGAATAAATTGGTTAAGTTTTTTTTTTTTTCCTCTTCCAAACACCGCCTGTTTACAGTAGTTGGTGCATTTTCTTGAAACATAGAATATCACATTGTATTTAATGATTTGTATAGGCGAGGTCCACATAATTTTTTCTTTGTTTTTTTAAGGTGTGAAAATTTTCACTTTTCTTCCTTTTAGCTAGTCTCCCTTGCAATCAAACAAAGCCTAAAAAGTTTGGGCCACCTGGATGTGGATTTGCACCATGTTGAATTTAGGGGTGCAAGTTTTACCCTGACAACCCGAACCCGCCCAGGCCCGCCCTGAACCCTGGCAGGGTTGAACCCGGCCCGAACCCTAAGGGCTGGGTTAGGGTTCAATTTTATATGAACCCTGGCAGGGTTGGGCTGGGTTAGGGTTGAACCCGGCCCCCGACCCCTGTATATATTTGAATATATTTATAAATATATGTATGATTTGTATTTGTTCCTTGTTAAACACTTAAACTGATTTGGTTTGTATCTGTTAAGTTCTTAAAACAATATCATAGGTTGCTTGTATTTGTCATATGTTTTAAGTTGTAATTGTTATTTGATAATTTGTTGTATATTTAATCAGGGTCAATATCAGGGTCAATCTAACCTTGAATCAAGGTTAATCAGTGTTGATCCAGCCCAACCCGGCCCTATAAGGGTCAATCAGGGCAGGTTAGGGTTAGGCCCAACCCTGTCAGGGTCAGGGTTGAGGTTATACATTTTCTGACCCTGGCAAAATTGGACTGGATTAGGGTTAAGTTTCAATAGTCAGGGTTGGGTTTAGGGTTTTGGAAAACCCTGCCCAACTCGGCCCTATTGCAACCCTAGATGTCTGTGTGAATTCTTTCATTAGTCCCGTGATGTGGAAGAGCTATCCAACTAGACAGAATCCCTTTTTCAAATTTCGAAAGCACCTCACATCACTCGGGAGATCCATGGTGGCAAAATTAAGTAACATCAATAATATACGGCCCACCAAATAATGCTGTCACACCCACTAGGGTCCATCCATTGATGGTCCCTTGATTCAATCCAAATGGTCCTGCAGTTAACGCAAGGATTCTCTTATCTTCAATGATGGAGTACCAAAACTTGGGTATGGGCCTGTGGTATGGTTATAAATAGTCACGTGCCATATTTTTGAAAGATCAAGCACCGAATTTTTCCTAGAAGGATGGTGATGCAGTCCAACTACGAATATCGGCCCGCATCAAAGCCCAAGCTTACAAAGCCCATTTGGCCCAAGACCAAGGTATGAACCAAGCTACAAAAGAACCAATGAACCTGGCCCTTGCCCTAAAACAGCCCCTTTTGGTGACCTTCAAGTCTTTAGTGGATAATGAGGTGGCATTTTCTATTCAATATTTCTAGAGTCTTCTCTACATTGGAGCTTGCACAAGACATTGAACCTAACACAATACCTTGGACCTTACTCAAGACATTGGAGTGCATCAAGACATTGAACCTAACATCAATACCTTGGACCTTGAATCAAGACTTTGGAACTGCAAAGCTCATTGGAGTAACCCCTGCATTGGAAGAATTATTTTCTATTGTGGATTTAAAGATATGATTGTCTTTTATTTTCTCTATAGCCTATAAAAGGCCACCAAAGTAGTTGTATTGTAGAGACAATTTGAAGTGATCTTATGAATGAAATTTGCAAGTGCAATTCTTGAACCTAGAAGAGTTCTCCCTTGAAACCTTGAAGAAATCATTCCATCCTAAAAGAGTTGGAATTTATTCTTCACCACATCCTTGAAGAGTGTAGGCCACCTTTGGAGTTGATTTACATCCTAGAAGAGAAGAAGTCACCCCACCTTCACTTCCATCAATTATATCATTTTCTTTCTTTACCTTTAACAAAATTCAAAACCATCTGCACTTCACCTCCCTTTTGATTCCTTTGATTTGGTATAAGTCCACTCTCCCGATCCATAATTCCATAAGCCAAAATGGCACACATTTGGTACGAGCAAAGGAGGAGAGATATTATGGGTCCAAAATTTCGAGGTGGTCGAGGTAGTCTAAGTGGCCGAGGTAGCGCACTACCACCATCAAGAGATGCATAGCACAAGCCTACAAATACAACAACAAATGCAAGAACAAATTCAAAACCTTACTCTTGAGGTTCGCGACTACGAGATGGTAACAATCCACAAATTCAAGAGAAGATAGATTGGATGATTCCTTATCGGAAGGATCCGAACCCATAACAAGAGGGTTTCGCCCACACTACCCTCAAGGAGGTCGAGAACGGGACGGGAAAAAGAAGTCCAAGGGATATTCGGAGTTTTCAATCGATCCTCCCGATGAAATTCTTGATTGGCAACTCTTGAAATGAAGTTTTGAGCAAGAAATGTCCCGGACAATCGCGGGTTGGCACACTCCATGGCCTCGAGGCAGGCCATCGCTTGGTGGCGACGTGAGAAGCAAACACGTCAATCCATTGGCAAAGCTCCCACACTTCATGGAGAAAGATGGAAGATAAGATGAAAAAATAAATCTTCCAATGCAAGGGTTACTCAATGAGCATGATGCAAGTTCCAAAGTCTTGACAAGGCCAAGGTATTGATGTTAGGTTCAATGTCTTGATGCAAGCTCCAATGTCTTGAGTAAAGGTCCAAGGTATTGATGTTAGGTTCAATGTCTTGAAGATCGGCCCGCATCAGATGGTAACAAGAAAGGCATCCACTGGTTGAGATCCTTTCTTCCAAAATCTAGACTTGATAACTAAAATGGCATGGAGGTTGTGGATTTCTCTTAATTCAACTTGGGCAATGGTTTTTTTTAAGAATCTTTAATTTACTAAAGATGAATTTTTGCATGCTAAATTGGGTAGTAGACCATCTTGGGTATGGCGCAGCAGCATTGAAGGGAGATTTTTTCTCATTAAAGGCCTTCTATGGCAGGTTGGTACAAAGTGATAAGATTCTCATATGGGGGGAAGATAATTGGATACCTCCCTTGTCACACCTTCTGTATTGCAATCTTCTCTCTGGGTTTCAATTTTATTGAGCAATCAAATCGAACTTGGAAAGTGGATATTGTGGAGAGACTTTCCACCAAAGATAATGAAGGAAATCCTCAGTATTCCTCTTCGGATAAGTCCTACTGAAGATAAACTTATTTGGAATGCAAATAAATATGGTAAATTCTCAGTGAAATCTGCATATCACTTGATTTCTAAATATTTTGATGAAAAGGATCATGCCAAAGCTTGCTCCTCTAAAATCTGTGGGTATTCAGCCTCTCGGGGAGTATATTTTAGAGTTGCTTTCAAAAGGAATTAATTGTAAACAGTCTTATGCTCCAAGGGTAGCTAATTCTTCGGCTCACACCTTGGCTAGGAAGGTCGAGTCGTATTCAGGGAAGACTTTGTGATCAATCTTCACTCCATGCTTCACACACTGTCTCTGAAGCTTCTATTGTAACCCGATTTTTCTCTAACCAATAGTACTTTTTTTAATCCAAAAAAAATTGGTTGGGAAAGAGGGTTTCCTATAATGGTAGTGTGGGAGGAATCTTCCACGCTATACTAATCATGGTATGGAAAATAATTTAACCCACGTCAACACATGGTTTAAAATACAAGTATTAGATATGTTGATTTGATTGATTCATTTCTGTTTTGGACCTGGTTGATCTTCGATCCATTACTTGATTCCAAACTGCTTTAATATTATTTTAATGAGGATCGGGCATGTGTTGGTTTTCCATTGTATCCGTACACTGATCTGCTCCAAATCAGTTTTTAATATGGTTGATACTGTGTCCAATATGAAAGAGAAAAAAATAATAATAATAAGAGAAATTGACATATACTACCCCTATAGTTTACATCAATTCCAGTTACTTTAATATGTTGTTGAACCGGACAAGTTACCCCCTGGCTCAACCGTTCTTAAATAAGTAGGGTAAATATACAATTTTACCCCTGGTTCAACTATTTATATTTCCCTAAATTATAAAAAAAAAAAAATAAAAAAAAAAAAAAAGAAGAAAAACCTACCTCCCAAATCATGAAATAGAACAAACGAGAAAAAAACCCTCAACCTCGCCGACGATGATTCTATAGGGTTTGAGCAGAGAGGCGGTGATGACGATTCTGTACGATTTGCTTGGATCCCCAAAACGATATTCCATCACTGTATCAAAAGCACTGATTGTATCTTTTGATTTTGGATTCTACTAGAAAAGGGGAGAAATGGCTGTCGGGATTAGTGGATGTGGTGGTGGTGGTGTTGGACATAAAAAGACAAGTTCGATTTACGGTGGATTTGAAGAAGAAGAGAATAAAATGAAGAAAAGGTAAAAGTAGCGAAGAAAAAAGAGAAGCAGAGAGAACAACAGAATAGCAGAGTATTTTTGAATTTTAGAAATCAAAGTAACGGTGAGTAGAACAAAATGCAGACAAAAACAGGAAACAGGAGGGAGAAAGAGACAGAAAACGAACCTGGTTTGCAAAAGATTCATGGTAGGAGTTGTCCTTTTCCGATTCTAAGGCCGTCAAAGATTTTCTAGGAGACTTAGGTAGAGAGAGTTTGGGGGATTTCATCAAAGCCGAAAATGAAAACTTGGAGGATTTGTTCGACGCCGTCGACAATGGAGAATCAGGTTCGGAATCCATGAGGTCGTTAGAAAACAAGCTCGATATCTGCGATTGAAAATCAGCGAAAGACTCATCTGCTTCAACATTGTCCACCACTTCCACATGCCACAACACCCGGTCCTGTGTAGCAGGACAATGCGGGACGTCGTGAGTAATGGAGCTCCTCCAAGGCGGCGGACCGCCATTAGCCCTCAGGAATGTACCTTCCAATGACCTGAGCTTCACCTAAAAACCGTCGCCCTGGGGTTCCCACTCCATTGAAGAGTCCATTTTGGAAGAGAGCAGCGACTGGTTGACACGCTTCCCTGTCGCGCCTAAAAGGAAGGGATCATCGGAGGCGGTGAGGTAGCGGCCGTGGCAACTCTTCAGGCAGAGCACATGGCTTTTCCCTTCCAATCGGGAGCAAAACTCAACAAAACCCTAGCTTCAGAATTCCAGAAACAAAGATAAGAACAGTGAGTGAAATCTCAGATCTGAAACATGAAAGAGAATTTAGATCTGAATCATGAGAGAATTTTCAAAACAAGAAATTTCAGATCTTGCTGGAAGTGGGGAAGATCGTCCTTGTCTCAGTTAACACTAAAGGGTATTTTGGTCATATTCAATAGAATAAATGGGTTAAACGGTATGACTGGACTGTTTTGTCATTGTGGTGTAAGTGAAAGGGTAGTATGTGTCCGGTTCAACAACTTATTAAAGTATCTGGAATCAAGATAAATTACAAGGGTAATACGTATCAATTCCCTAATAATAAAGAATCTCATGTGAAATTGTATACGATACCATGGAAGGATCCAACCCCGAGTTCGCAGCCTTAAAGGGATCCAACCCCAAATTTGCAATTAATTACGCGAGCCTCTCCTAATTTGTTAACTATTTATCATATAGATCCTATCCGTTATGACAAGTCCGTTAACTGAAGGCGTGGCTTCTTCTATAATTTCTTAATACCAAAACTATCCTTATACTCATATTAAATTACCATTTTACCCCTTATATATATATATATATATATATATATATATATAGGGTAAAAGACAGTTACCTCCCCTGTAACTTACCTTATTGACCGTTGACGCCCAAAGGTTTCAAAAAAGACAAATGGCCCCAATTTTTAATGATGTTAAAGTTATATTTTTTATAGACAACTCTACCCCTGAACATTTTATCCCAACTAAAATTAAAAAATATAAAAAAAAGATAGGAACTGATGAACAGGAACCACACGATACCAAACTATGAACATGAACCAGATCTGAAACAAATGAACATTTTAAAAAATAAAAAAAACTTCCTTCCATTTTCGTGAGAGCATCGTATCTACATCTCCTCTGCTACATCCGGAGGTGCTGTAGATCTGCAACTCCAAAGTTCAAAGGGAACTCCAAGTGCCTGCAACTCGTCTTCTTCCCAGTGGCTGGTCTGCATCTCTCTTCTCTCCGATTTAAATGGTTTCTCTGATTGCATCCGGAGATTTGGGGTTCTCTCTTTTGCAACCAAATCGTAAGGAGGGGAAACCTCCGTCTGCAACCAGATTGCAAAAAACTAGGGTTTGCAACCAAATTCGAATCAAAAGCGACAAAGAAGGCTGAATCCCCATTTCTTGTAAGCCATAAAAATTTTATCCCACACTAACAATTGGAAAATTTGTTCCAGAACTTGAGGATGAAGCAATCCTCTCCTGTAACTATCTCCGCCTGGCCCTCGCTCCTTGCTTTCTGGAAATCCCAAATCACTTACATGGAAATGCTTCAATTCTCTGTTGTAGTCAAGAAATTCTCTAGTAATCCGCCGATGGCGAAACTTTAGGAAGTCCTACCTGATCAATAGATCTCTGCTGGTGACCACCATCATTTAAAGAAGTCTTAGAGTATATCGCATTCACCAAAGGATCATTTGAAACTCTAACTCCATCGGCGAGAAAGAAGCAGGAACCATCTTCTCAATCTGCTCATCCTATTATATTGGATCTCTAGTGTTCTTTTTTTTTTTTTTTTTTTTTTTTTTTTTGAAGTCAGTCACCCTTGTAAAGGGTTAATTTGGCCATTAAGGAAATATTGGACTCCCACCGTTAGTATCTAACGGAATATTTCTAACGGCGTAGGTCTATTTGTATTTTAATAGTTATTTAGGGGAGGTAACTGTCTTTTTTGAAACCTTTGGGAGTCAACGGTCAATAAGGTAAATTACAGGGGAGGTAACTGTCTTTTACCCATATATATATATATATATATATATATATAGAGAGAGAGAGAGAGAGAGAGAGAGAGAGAGAGAGAGAGAGAGATTGACTGATTGCTTTGCTTAAATATTTGGATATTCTAGAAGCCACATTGAGTGGGGGGGAAAGCAGCAAAGAAGAGAGACTGACAAGGAGAGCTCCACCATACCGGAAAAACAAAGACTGAAATAAGAAATGCTAAAAGCCATGTTTAGATTTAGGGGAGGCTGACATTGGCGAATCCGAAACTTAATTTGGATCGAAAAGGGATGAATCTGGGAGGTTTTTACAGTTTCCACAAAATACCCAAATGCTACAGAAACATGGACGCCATTAAAGAATAGAGGAAAGCAGAGTAACAATCCTAATTTTTTTGGAGAACTAAGTTAAGAAGAAGAGAAATTGATCTGCAAAACCTAAAGACGTTATTGGGTTTGTGGATTTTATTTTCCCTCTTTCTATTGGAGAATCAGAATAGCTTTAAGTAGTTGATTTTCTTTCAAAAATGCAAATTGAATGGAAATGACGTCTTCATCATTATTTAAGTGATCGTTTCTCTTTTCTTTTCCCGGTGAAAACTGACGGGTGTGGTTGCAGTAACCTCCACTTGAGCTTTTTTTTTTTTCGTTCATCTCTGAAGCAGTTGATCGATTTTTGTAATAAATTCAGAGTTCTCAATCAATATCCCCTCTGGAAATGTTGAGAGAAACATAAACATAGCATCCAGTATGTCTGGTAAGGTGAAGGATACCGTGAAGGAAGGCACAGAAAAGATGAAGGATACAATGAAGGATGGGATGGACAGTGGCAAAGAGAAAGCCGGGGAGTTTGATCAGGTTTTCGGCACACAGACAGAAATGGGAGGGTAAATGGGTCATTAATATTTTCTGTTAGTCAACTTAATAGTGTGGAGTGTAATTATAATTAATTGAGAATTTGGTGATTGGGTGCCTTTAAGGCAAAATATAGAGAGAGACCCACACCTACAATGTGGGGATTCTATTCCACTCTTGTCGCATAACTCATATTCTATCTTCTTCTTAATCTTATGGACGCCATGGAAGATACCCCATTCTTGCATGACTCTGAGTGTGGCATGAGAGATCCTCCACCCCACGTTGGTAGTATGGGAAGTTAGAACCCCCTCCCTTGAAGGAAAAAAAAAACAGAATTTAAAAAGTAGGGTAGAAATAAGAAAAGTTTTGATAGAACCAAGTTTAGGAATTATCCTGTTGCCTGGTTCCGTGTGCATCGATATGGAATTTGCCCCTTCTCCTACGGCTTCACAAACCCCCTTTTAAGTTTTAGTATTATCTATAATATCCTTTTAATTAGGATAGAATTCCATATCGATGCACATGAAATCAAAAAGCAAAAATTTTCTTGCTACCTTGTTTGCATGAAATTTTGTCCGGACCAAACAAAATTCTGAACATTGATAAAAAATAATAATAATAATATTAATAATTCTTAATTTGGAGAAATTTCCTTTCACCTAGGGTTAAGAGAAAACAACCATTACAATTCATAGATACCCCATCCTTTGTATGTTAAATATCTAATTCTTCTTACAACATAATTCACATCTAACAATCGAAGTCAGTGGATTATGAGGTTCTCTATGTGAGAGAGGAGAATCGAACCAACAACCTTAAGTGTTTACACTCTATTGGAAGTGTTTACACTCTATTGGTAAGACATTGACCAACCCACTAACCTTGTTCACAACTAAGTAACTAATTAATTTAGGGGAAAACATTATTATTTAAAGAAAATTACCCATGTAATTTGCCTGAAACCCTGGTACACTCCAAATCTTTCAAACAATTACGAAGACATCCTCCAAAATCCAATAAAAAAAGCTACAAAAACACCCACTCCGTTAGTGATTTTTCATTAACTGACGACGCAAAGAAGAGGTTTAATTGTTAATACCCAAAATTATACAGAACGGACTCTTTTATCCTCATTACTACTGTTGAGAAAGAAAAGTAAAAGTTATGTTTTCTCATTTCGTTCGCGATCATCCTTTAGAAGAAGGAAGAAGGAACTGGAAAACGAAGAAGAAAGAACTGATCTATGGTGGACATCTGTGTTTTAATAGAGAGATTCCTTCCCTATTAAGAAAACCTCTGTGTTCTATGGTTTTAGAAAACCTCTATCCTTTGTATGTTAAAGAAAATTACAAATACCTCCCATGTAATTTGTCTGAAACCTTGGTACACTCCAAATCTTTCAAAGAATTACAAAGACATCCTCTAAAATAAATAAAATAAATATAAAAAAAACTATTGTTGTTAACTGATGACGCAACGAAGAGGTTTAAATGTTAATACCCAGAATCCCCAAATTTTATACTAAAGAGACCCTTTTACCCTCATTACTGTTGTTGAGAAAGAAAAGTAAAAGTTATGTTTTCTCATTTCATTTGCGATCAGCATTTAGAAGAAGGAAGAAGAAACTGAAAAACAAAGAAGGAAGAACTGATTTACAGTGAACATCTGTGTACAAATAGAGATATTCCCTATTAAGAAAACCTCTGTATTCTACGGTTTTAGAAAATCTCTATGTTTTCGAAATTTTAAGACTTCCAATAATTTTTAGGCTTAGGAGATTTTGCGAATTTCACTTAATTGGGCTTTTGGGTTCTGCCCACTGGTCTTCTTGAATTATGTGTTGCTGAAATTGGTTTGTTCATGCTTTGTTTTATTCAATGAATCTAATGAATCTTTCTACCCAAAAAAATGTTGAAAGGATTAGATATTATGGTTTTATGATTGTTGTGAATTTGTTATAAATGGAATAGGTTGGCTCATACGAAGGTAAATTAGAAGTTTGACTGTTGTGTAGCAGGTTCGAGCTCATGGAATTTTTACTTTTAATGAATAGGATTCATTTGCAAAATAAAAATTCATTTTCCTTTCTTATTTCCCTTGCAATCAAACAGAATAAAAAAAAAAAAAAAAAAAGAAGAAGAGAGCAGCGCATTAACACGTGAAATGTAAATTAGAAGTTTTAAGTCAAAAAGGAAGGTTAGAATAGGTATTTTTTATATGAAAGTGATAGTTTTTCTGTGATCTTATATATTGGAATAGTCTCACATTGCCAATGAGATTAGAATCCTGTGATCTTATATATAGAGAGTCCCTCTCAATAGTGCTAATTCCCTCTATTTTTTATTTTAAATCAATTTCAGTTCTCCACTCATACAATATATCATCAATGTCATAGGTTACATCTTTCAGTTCTTGTAACCAATATTGCACTGATTTGTCCTTGATTTGCCTCTCTTCAGCATCCTTGAGCACAGTCTGGATTTTCAAAAAGTGTCGGAGAGATTCTAGTTGCACCTCTTGTTCGGTCTCCTTTTCAATGATTGTGGCCAATTGTTGGACGACATTGGAGACAAGTGCACCAGCCATTGTTGGAATTGATCAAGCAGAAAAGGAATGGAAGTCAGAACTAGAGACAAAGGAAATTGTATCTATGAGAGATGTAATGAGTTTTCTGGGATACTTTTGAGGAAGTCACATTTATATAATCAATTGAAGAAGTGAAGAAGGCCTTTCTTTTGAATCAGATTCTTGAAGTAGTTGCTATCAAAAGAAAAGAAGCCAGATTTCTATTGCTACCAGTGTTGGGACAAAGAATGTCTTGGAGTGTTCGCAAAACAGCATCAATGCCATTAGCATTACTATATTATCTGTTCTGAAGGTTTTACTGGAAGCTTGTCCTATTGTTTGTGAACCTGCATTTCTCATTCATGTAAAAACAACAATCGAATTGACATTAAAACGGATCAATTGAACCAGATCATCTTATTTGCAATGCCTTCCTAAGCAAGGGCAAGGATCACAAAAAGAATCGATTGAAGAAAGACGATCCAATTCTTTTGTAGCATTCTTATATGTACTGTTCCGAAGGTTGTACAGGAAGCTTGTCTTATTGGTGGACCTACATTTCTCATTCATGTTAAAACAACATTGAATTGACATTAAAATGGATAATTGAAGAATATTGCTAGGTTCTTGGTACAAACCTAAAGGAGCAACTAGGGGCGCAGGTTGGTCATGTTGGTCCAAGCCCGCCCTAACTGAGCATAGACTCATGAGATACTTTGGCCCTGAGGGCGGGTCAGGACTGGGAATTTTTGGCCTTGAGTCAAGTTAGGGTGTAGCCAAGGCTGAGACCTTGGGTTGAACCCAGCCTGTTTTCTTCCTTTTTCTTCTTTTTTCTTCTTTCTTTCTTCTTATAGCTGTGTTCAAGAATATACATTAATTGATAAGAGCTCCTTTCGGTTGTTTAATTTAGGCCTGTACTCGGTCCTCCATATCTTTCAAAAACTAGACCACGGGTGTAAATTGGTTGTTCCAATGGTTCGCACTAACAGAAAAGGAAAACCAACAACCAAAAAGTACAATCAATATTTTAGGAAATCAACACCCTAGATTCAAAATGGCAAATTAATATTGTCATAAGAGACGTTTGTTATTTTTCAAGCATCACAAGGTACCAATTCTACTAGGTGGGAAAATAATATATCTATTCTAATCATTGAATAGAGAAAACATGGTCTAGCTTAGCCCATTGTTGAATTTATTATTTTCCAATGTATTGCATTTCATTAAACTATTTTCCTCTTTTTCAATCGTTGTACAATTTGTATTGATGTTCAACATACATCCAAACATATTTTATGGGGAGAGGTTCTCTTGTCTGAAAACGGAGAAATCAAGGGTTGCAGGGATGGGAGGCAATAATGAAAATTCTTATACAGTGGGTTGGGATTTGTGCTCTTTTGAGGGTAGCATAATAGATATATGCTTGATTCCCGTGCAAAATAGATGCCTGTGTGCTCATCTCTACGACCCATGACTAGTCTATCTTCCTTGCATCCCTTGTTACCTTGGCTTGAATGGAAGAAATAAGTTAAACTAGACGAGTTCTGAATAACATGCCGTCAACGTATGTATTCTTTGTTAACTCACCTAGCCAGACAAAAAAAAAAACAAACAAATTTAAAAAGTGTCTTTCTACTTGACACGGGTTGGTGTATGGTCCTCTTGATGTCGATTCTCTAAAACGCACCCGTATTAGGCCATCATAGAACAATAGTATATAGTGGAATAATTTTGGTATTTGAAATGAAAGAAATGAGAAAGTTTTGATATTTAATAATATCCCATTAAGAAATGAAGTAAAGAAAGGAGAAGCGCAAGACTCAGACCCTTTTGTATGATTTCGTGGCAGTTGTGGCCTTCCACTGTTTCTTGGTCAGCTTGTAATTATAAAAATGGAAATGCATCACCCTTTTGTTCCCATTCCTCCCAAAGATTAGAAAATTCAAAGATGAGATGTATCAATGTATTTCCAGCCATGAAACTTGTCATTTTAGTAGAAAATCCAAAGAAATAAGATAGGAAAATGTTGACAATTATAAAATCTCTATATACTTTTACAATGAAAAAGTAAGATATTATTCTCTCCAAAAAGCTTAATTTAACTGATCCTTTCCCTTTCTTGGAAGAAACTACCGGTTCCCTGCATGTCCGCCCCTCCCCCCACAAATTTTACATTCGTCTCAGTACTAATGAAGATGCTTCTGAAAGACAAGAACCCCTGGAAAAATTCATAAGATCATTAATATTGATCCTGCACCCCCCCCCCCAATCCCCCACTCCTCTTTTAAATTTTTTTTTTCTTATGGATACTTAATATATGAGAAAAGGACAGTTACCCGAAAAATATTTTCCTACACCCTCTCACATGCGAGAGTGAAATGAAGAAGGATGAGGTGGTCATTTCATTATCCATGTGAGAAGGTGTAGAGGAACATTGTCGGGTAATGTTTTTAATCCCTATAAATATTAGGTTAATATTCAAGCATTGGGGTGGCTCTATATACTTCCCCTATTGTCCATATTTGAAAAAAAAAAAAAAAAAGAAAAGGAGGTGATGTGAGATCGCATAGAGTTTTCATCTTAAAAAATTTGACCTTGTACTCACAAATATAAGGTACTCAAAATTCCATATTTAATCAATATGGAATTATTCCCAATATCTCTATTCGAGAAACCCTTTCCTCGATGTCAGATTTGAAAGAGGTGGAGTGAATTTCAGAAGCAATGAATAATCCATTAATTCAGATGGTGGCCAAGAATCTTATAATTCAGGCCATTTAAACAAGGAAAGGGAGTTGAGAAGTGGCAAGGAATGATAGCATGGTTTTAGCCTTTAAGGTATCTAGATCAAATCAGTCTTTATATCGGTGGGTAGTGCCGAAATCAATACAAATACTTGATTGATAAGGAACAGTTGACTGAATCAAAATCGGTATCCATACTAACCGATCTAATACATGATCGATAATTGATATCTGACTGATATCAAAAAAGATATATCACATCAACATAATAGCTAATACTCATAACTGATACCAATAATTGTTTTAAAATCGTGAACTAAAACCATGAATGATAGAACTGGTTGGTGAATAAGTACAAGCTTAGGGAAACCACATCTTGGTGGAGTTTTACTTGTTCTCTCTACTACATATCGTAGAGTAGGGGGCCCCAAATTTTAGTGTGGGGTACCAGGCATGCACTTCCCCATGTGCAACATGACTAAGGGTGTCAAAATCGATTTGGTATTGATTAATCAACTAGCCTTGATTTCTGTTCATGTTACAAAAAATAAAAGTCAAAATCGAAATAAATAGGAATTGATTATTAGTTTTAAAACCACAATAGAATAGGAACCACACCCTAACAGCATAGGTCAGTGATTCATTTGGTTCCTATCAATTTTGCTCTGGTTTAAATGGCTTAAAATGGCTTGAATTTAATTTTTCATCATATTTATAGTTGATAATATGTTCGGATGAAGACAAAACTAATCGTTTGTCAAAAAATTAATCCGGAAATTAATATCTAAAACCAAAATCAAACCAATTAATTTTAATTCAATTTGATTCGACGTAAACAGCTGGTATTGGTTTCAGTTTTTTTTCCCATACCCTTTAGACACCCTTGAACATGACAATATAGATTATCATAATAAAAGCCAACATAAATAATTAAAAAAAAATAAATTCTCTGAGCGAGCTGCTCAAAATTTTATAAAAATAATGTAATGTATAAATGGAAAGACTTAGGTCTTGGTGTATTCGAGTTGTTAAAGGAGCAATACGTATTTCTTGTTTCATCAAAAGGGTTGATATTGCTCCATTTAATTTATAGTTTAGTAATGTTTACTCACACAAGATAAACATTGCCTCTTTTTTTTTTTTTTACTTGTAAGAAGAGTTGGGCAATATTATTTATAAAAAGAAAAATGGAGCATATGATTGATTTAGGATCCCAAATTTCATACATGATCAATTCATGTTGTCTTCTCGAAATACAGAAGACACTTCCATTCAAGAACTCAGAATACAAAACGAGTAAAGGAGCAAAGTATTTCCATTGATATGCTCATTTCAAGAACAAAATCATGCATTCCATTCCGTGTAAGGATTGAGGATAAAAAATAAATAAATAAATAAATAAAAAATCAAATGTGTTTAAATCAATGACACCCAAAATGACCAAAGTACCCTTTTTTCCTCTTTTTTTTCTTGTCAAAGAATGTGCAAATGCAATATGGTTTTAGGTTTTGGTCTCCTATCAGTTGATTTGTATGAGAAATTAAAATGGATCAATTGAACCTTTCGAGCATCTTATTGGCAATCCTTCCTAAGCAAGGATTAAAAAAGGAAACTAATTTGGTCAAGTATCCCAAAAAAAAAAAAAAAAAATGGAATCGATTGAAAAAAAACCCGTCTTTTGAATCAAATTCTTGAATTAGTTGCCATCAAAAGAATTGGATGCCACCAAATCAAAAGAAGCTGGATTCTATTGCCCCAGTGTTGGGGCAAACGACGTCTTAGGGCCCGTTTGATAAAACTTCTGCTTCTGGATTCTGGATTCTGGTTCAAATTTGGATTCTACTCCAAGCTACTCTAGGATTATTTTGGAGTAGAAACTTGTTTGATAACGCAATTCTGAAATAAATTTTAGAGCATCTTTGAATTAGAAACATGTTTGATAACACACTATCCATCCAATCAAAGTCTAGAAAAACAATCGTAATAGTGGTGGTGGGCGGTGGTGTTGGTGGTGGTGGTGGAGGCGGCGGTGGTGGTGGTGGTAAAGGTGGCGGCGACGGTGGTGGTGGTGGTGGTGGTGGTGGTTGTGGTGGTGGGTGGTGGGCGGTGGTGTTGGTGGTGGTGGAGGCGGCAGCGGTGGTGGTGTTGGTGGTGGTGGTAGAGGTGGCGGAGGCAATGGTGGTGGTGGTGACGGTGGTGGTGGTTGTGGTGGTGGTGGTGGTGGTTGTGGTGGTGGTGGTGGTGGTGGTTGTGGTAGTGGTGGGTGGTGGGCGGTGGTGTTGGTGGTGGTGGTGGAGGCGGCGGTGGTGGTGGTAGAGGTGGTGGTGGTAGAGGTGGCGGCGGCGATGGTGGTGGTGGTGGTGGCGGTGGTGGTGGTGGTGGGCGGTGGGCGGTGGCGTTGGTGGTGGTGGTGGAGGCGGTGGTGATGGTGGTGGTGGTAGAGGTGGCGGCGGCGGTGGTGGTGGTGGCGGTGGTGGTGGTTGTGGTGGTGGTGGTGGTGGTTGTGGTGGTGGTGGTGGTGGTGGTCAAGTGATAATCATGTGAGTGTCGTCTCTTTTTTTTCTCTTAAAAAGTTGATCCAACAGCTTGGAGCAAGTATTTATAACTCCAAAATTTTGGATTCTGGAGTTATTCTGAATCCGGTTCACTCTGTGGGAGTTGGAATCTAACTGGACTTATCAAACGCGCTTCTACTCAAAAATGACTCCCTGGGAGCCAGAATCCATAGAATCCAGAAGCAGAAGTTTTATCAAACGGGCCCTTAGAGTGCTTGCAAAACAGCATCAATCCCACTAGCGTTCCTATATGTTCTATTCCGAAAGTTGTACAGGCAGTTGTCCCCAATCTTCTTTTTTTCTTCCTCCCTCTTTTCATTCTTTCTTATTCTTCTTTTTTCTTCTCTTTGGCCTGGCCCAACCCTTGCATTTCCCTTCCCCCTCCCCCTGATCAGGGTCAATCAAGATCACTCCACCTTGGCCCTGAGGGCAGCTCAGGATTAAATTTTTCAGACCCGAATTAGAGTTGGACTGGGGACCCAGTTAAAAGACTCAAGGTTGGATGGGGTTTTAAAAGGCCCAACTCAACCAGACCCTGTTGCAACTCTAAGACCAACCATCACCCTTGCCACCAAACACGGAAATAAGTGAATGGGCACCATCTGTTAAATTTGGGGGTCTCTCTCAGCTTGGCAGTCGTGGAATCTATTTTAACAAGCTTAATTGTTGAGCTTGGGTCACCCACGGCCCACCTGTGTTCAAGAATGTGGTAAGAGTTGTTGTTAAGCTCCGTAACTTTCAAAAACTAGACCATGGCCGTAAATGGGCTGCCCGAATTAACCCATTGGTTTGCGCTATAAACTTGGGGTTTGGATTGTCTGCAGCTGCATCCGATCCATTATAATGCATCGAAGCACATGCAGACGCATTCTCAACACCCCGGATGAAACTGAGGGGGTTGCACAACTGCAGAAAATCCAAGTCCATAAACTCGGAATAAAAAAGGAAAATCAAGAACCAGAAAAGGACAATCAATATTTTAGGAAAACAACACCCTGATTTTAAAATGAATGATCAAAATTTGTTGTGTGATTTTCGAAAACATCGCATTCTATTTTTACATAAATAACTACCCATTTTAAATTGGATATTATTTTCCAATGTTTTGAATTGTATTTCATTAACCTATTTTTCTCTTTTTCAATCGTTGTACAATTTGTATTGATGTTCAACAAATATTGTAACATATTTTTAAGGGGAGAGGTTCTTTTGTCTGAAAACTAGAGAATCGAGGGTGCAGGGATGGGGGCAATTATAAAAATTCATATACAGGGGTTTGGGATTTGTGCTATTTTGAGATTGCATAATAAATATATGCTTGACTCCCTTGCTTGACTCCCGTCGCAGAATAGATGTACTTGTGTTTATCTCCACGACTCATAACTCTATCTTCCTTGCAACCCTTTGCTACTTTGGTTTGAATGGAACAAGCAAGTAAACTAGACAAGATCTAGGTGACATGTCGTCAACGTATGTACTCTTCGTTGGCTCAGTTAGCTAGTCAAGAATTACAAATTAAGAAATTTTCTTTCTACTTGACACCAGTTGTTGTAAGGTCTTCATGATATTAATTCTCTATAACGCACATATATTAGGCCATAAGGAATCACAATATATAAAGGAATAATTTTGATATTTTAAGTAGGAGGGGTAAGAGAGTTATGATATTTAAGACAGATGAAGTGAGAGAGTTTTGCATAGCTGTTGACACTGGATCGACATCAAGTAGAATATCCCATTAAAAAATGAATGATGGTAAAGGAAAGGAGAAGCCCAAGCCTCATCAGACCCATTTCTAGGATTTCTTGGCAGTTGTGGCCTTCCACTGTTTCTTGGTCAGCTTATAATTATAAAAATGGAACTGCATCACCTATTCCTCTCAATGATCAGAAAATTCAAAGATGAGATCTATAAATATATTGATTTCCAGTTTTCCAGCCATGCAACTTGTTATTTTATTAAGAAATCCAAAGAAACAAGATAGGAAAAGGTTGCCAATTATAAGATCTCTATCCACTTTTACAATGAAAAAGTAAGATATTATTCGCTCCAAAGAGCTTAATTTAGCTTATTCTTTCCCTTTCTTGGAAGTAACTACTGGTTCCATGCATGTCCCCAAAAAAAAAAAAAAAATCCCAGCCCCACAAATTTTGCATTCATCAGTGCATAAAGATTCTTCTAAAAGACCCAAAAAAAAGTCGTAAGATCATTAATAATATTGATCCCTGCATCCTCATCTCCCCTCCCTAAATTTTTTTTTAAAGCGATGGTAATATATGGGAAAAAAAAAGTTACCCGACAATATTTTTCTGTACCCTTTCACATGAGATAGTGAAATAAGGAAGGATGAGGTGGTCATTTTATTACCCATGGGAAAAGGTGTAGGGAATACTATCGGACAATATTTTTTATTTCCACTGGAAATGGATGGTGATAAGATCCCATGAAAAATACAAGTACATGCAAGTGAACTATTCTCGAGAGACCATGGTCTAACTTAGCCACATGTCAATTTTCAAGGTTTTATTCAATTAAATGCCCCTTTGTATTGACATATATCACGTATATGTCCATGTATATATATTGAGTACTCTAAGGCCCCGTTTGATAACACTCCAGCTCCCATGGAGCTACTTCTAGTCCGGAGTCATTTTCTATTTTTTCTCCAAAGTCAGGTTTTTTGGAATGAAATGTTGTTTGATAATGTTGTTCCAAAATCAAAAGACTGTGCTTCCAGAATGTTGTTTGGTGGTGGTGGTGGTGGCAGTGGGGGGTGGTGGTAGTGGTGGCGGTGTTGGTGGGTGGTGACGGCGACGGTGGTGGTGGTAAAGGCAGGGGTGGTGGTGGTGGTGGTGGTGGTGGTGGTGGCGGCAGTGGTGGTGGGTGGTGGGTGGTGGTGGTGGTGGCAACAGTGGTGGTAGGGGCAACAGTGGTGGCGGCGGTGGTGGTAGGTGGTGGGTGGTGGTGGCGGCATCGGTGGTAAGTGGTGGGTGGTGGTGGTGGTGGCAGCGTTGGCGGCTGCGGTGGTGGTGGTGGTGGTGGTGGTGGAGATGGTGGCAGTGGAGGGGTGGTGGTGATGATGGCAATGCCAGTGGTGATGGTGATAGCAGTCGGTAGTGGTAATAACTCCAGGGCAAGAGAAGTAAGTTTTTTAGCTCCAGTTTTTTAGCTCCCAGAGACATTTTTGGAACGGTTCACTCTATGGGAGTTAAAACTTGAACCGTATTTATCAATCATCTTTCTACTCCGAATTAACTCCAAAACTAAGAAGTAAGGAATTGGAGTGTTATCAAACGGGGCCTAAACATTAGTGTACATTCTTCCAAATCTGAATGACATAGATTAAAAAAAAAAACATCAAAATGAATGATCCAAGTTTTTTGTGTGATTTTTGAAAACATAGCATTCTATTTTTACATAAATAACCATTTTAAAAATTGGATATTATTTTCCAATGTTTTGAATTGCATTTCATTGACATATTTTTCCCTTTTTCAATCGTTATTGTACAATTTGTATTGATGTTCAACAAATATTGTTAACATATTTTTAAGGGAGAGGTTCTCTTATCTGAAAACTAGAGAATCGAGGGTGCAAGAATGGGGGAAATTATGGAAATTCATATACAGGGGTTTGGGATTTGTGCTCTTTTGAGGGTTGCATGATAGTTATATGCTTGAACTCCTGTGGCAGAATAGATGCCCCTGTGCTTATCTCTACAACCCATGACTCTATATTCCTTTTAAAGGAGAGGTTCTCTTATCTGAAAACTAGAGAACCGAGGGTGCAAGGATGGGAGCAATTATGGAAATTCATATACAGGGTTTGGGATTTGTGCTCTTTTGAGGGTTGCGTGGTAGATATATGCTTGACTCCTGTGGCAGAATAGATGTGGCAGAATAGATGCCCCTGTGCTTATCTCTACGAACCCATGACTTTATATTCCTGGCATCCCTTTGCTACCTTGGCTTGAATGGAAGAAACAAGTAAACTGGACAATATCTAGATAACATGTCAACATACTATTCGTTGTTAGCTCAGCTAGCTAGTCAAGGATTACAAATTAAGAAACTGTCTTTCTACATGACACCGGTTGGTTTAAGGTCTTGTTGACATCGATTCTCTATAACGCACCCAGCCACACATATTAGGCCATCATGGAACCATAATATGTAGAAGGGTAATTTTGGTCTTTGAAATAAAAGGGGTGAGAGAGTTTCAGTATTTAAGTGGGCAAGGTGAAAGAATTTTGCACCAAAGTATCAACAGCTATTGACATTGGATTCATATATATCCCAATAAGAAATGAAAGATGGTAAAGAAAGGAGAAGCCCAAGCCTCAGAGACCCTTTTCTAAGCTTTCCTGGCCATTGTGGCCTTCCACTGTTTGTTGGTCAGCTTGTTATTGAAAAAATGGAACTGCATCACCCATTCTTCTCAAAGATCAGAAAATTCAAAAATAAGATTTATAAATATATTGATTTCCAGTTTTCCAGCCATGGACCTTGTCATTTTATTAGGAAATCCAAAGAAACAAAAGAGGAAAAGGTTGACAATAATAAGATCTCTATGTACTTTTACAATGAAAAAGTAAGATATTATTCACTCCATAGAGCTTAATTTGACTGATCCTTTCCTTTTTTTCGAAGGAAACTAGGATCCAAATCGTCTCCTGCGGCAGGAGGTTTCTACCGCCGATCCAAGGACCGGGGTTCGGTCTGGCCGCCTGCCAATACATTGGGGGGTGGGCCGGCTGAAATCCGGCCCTTGACAGGCGGCAGAACCGCAGGAGAGGATTTGGTTCATCATTGCCAGTAAAGATTCTTCTAAAAGACAACAAAAAAACAATAATAAAAAATAAAAAAAATAAATTATAATATTATTAATATTGATCCTGCATCCCCATCTCCCTTTTTTTTTTATGAGAAAATCATTTTATTACCCATGTGAAAAATGAAGGGGAATGCTATCGGGCAATGTTCTTTATCCCTATAAATGTTTAGGCTAATAAATCTTTGAGCGGTTTAAAATATTTTAAAAATAAGGTAATCTATGACGAGAGGTGGGGGATATTATTCAAAAAAAAAAAACAAAAAAAAACCATATGATTGATATAGGGCCTCAAATTTTATATACATGACCAATTCATGGTTTCTTCTCGAAATACATAAGACATTTCCATTCAAGAAGAACTCAGCTAGGGATGTAGTCTGAGATGCATCAATGCGTATCAATGCATCTTAGATACAGGTTTTGTTAGTGAACGTTTTTATGATGTTAGTGTAAGACTCACACTCTATGAATCCGATCTAAAC
This sequence comes from Protea cynaroides, assembly GCA_028583415.1. NCBI lineage: Eukaryota > Viridiplantae > Streptophyta > Magnoliopsida > Proteales > Proteaceae > Protea > Protea cynaroides. Next base: position 32,314,758 of record CM053268.1, read on the forward strand.
CTCTATTTCATGTCATAACAAGTTTTCTAATTATAACCTGACCAAACGGGACGAGCGGATGAGAATCAGGTACGAAAACGGACCAAATATATAATAATTTTCATACCGATCGACCGGTATGTCTGCCCAGGATGACTAGTTAGATCTAAAAAATGAATCTCTGTAGATCCCGCTTGTCAAATATCTGTCCTAGAGATTTTCCTAACGTAGGAGAACCTTCTTAAATCCTATCCTAGCCTGTTTAAGGACATCTAAACCTTCTTAAACTTCTTTGATTGATTCTCACAAACCCTAAAGAGGAGAAGGAGCCAATAAAAGTTGAAGATGAGCCTCCGTTTGACGAAGAACACCATAGCTTGTAAACCAACGGTGAGTGCCTAAACTTTCCTCTAGGATAAGTATTGTGGATGATTGATCAATACCATGCAAGGCGATGTATTGATTTAAAACCCTTAATTTACCGTCAAACTCTAATACAGTCAATAAACCTTAGATTCGAATTCTAGGCTAAGGATCATTGAAACTAAAACTTGAATGGATCACAAAATAAACTCTAATACGTTGCTCAGGCCTAGAATGCATAGAAAAAATTCTAGAAGCCATAATGGGTAACCGACAGAAGACCAACACTAAATTGGTGGTCTTCCGGAGGAATACCGATTGACTATACCGGTTGCACTACATGCGACCGGTACTGCGACCAGTACCTCTCGGGAGCTGGTCATGAAGGGACCGGTCGACCATACATGTCACATCATTCCCTATAGGGCAGCAATCGGTACATGCGATCGGTATGCACTGTATCGGGTATATTTTGATACCAGTTGGTTTTCGACCAACGTAAACTCTAAGAAACTAATTCTAATTAAACCTTAACATCGTATATGACCCTATGATAGCGAGATTAGATGCGATGACGCAGAACAAGCTAGCAATCAGGTGTCAGATAAGGGAATTAAACTCAAACCTTAATTAACTAATAACAGTAAAACGTTGTTAATAATTATCTTGTGTTATGGAGTGTTGCTTGTGCATATTCACATATCATCTTTACTTTCAATATTATATTTTATTTATGCATACTCGTTATACTAGGATTGTGTGTTAGGCATGTGAATATTTTCGTTGGTGTGTAGAATGGAAAGGGTCTAGGGTCTTGGATTATTCCTTACACTAGCACATTTTTGTATCGCTACTATCTTAGCATGCTTGATGCGGGTAAGGTATCAGAGGGAGGACATGATACTATAGTCTCTGGCCTAGCCACCAGACTCTAGCCCTATCTATATGCCGTAGGGAGTTGTGCTGAGATAGAGTCTACTATGATGACATGTAGGATTGGTTAGTTGCGGGTTCAGTTTGCAAGCCCTAGCCAATAAGGACTTACATGTTGGTATGGGTAGGGTATCAGAAAAAATATTGACGGTGTGTGATCCAAACACTTTAGCTCTATCTCAATTCTATGGTGGGTGCATGTGAGACCGTAATGGTGTTTGATCCATTGGACGGATTCACACACTCATGTATAGAGGTGCCGTGGCCACCAATCCTTTATATAGCACATTGCAAACTTAAAACTTAGACCAAATGTGAATATTATTCATGCATATTATTTGTTGCATTGTCTGATTTTCTTAATGAACTAAGTTGTGAGTTCACCCTTGTATATATACATGTTTTTAGATGTTGATGCAGCTTATACTGTAGAGAACTACGTGGACGCTCCAGTGTATGGAGGTGTTGCTGCCTTGGGTGTGCAAACAGGGGAGGACGAGCATGACGCATCATGCGAGTGCCCTTTCTGCGTATACCTCTAGGATGTTCCTAGTTTAGTCATTTTATTTGATTTATTTCAGTTGGATTTATAAATGATGTAAGGATATTTTATCTACATTTTGGTATTTGAATAATTGGATAATTTAATTAAGTATCATTAGAATACTCAATTCATTTATATTAAGTATTTCGCTGTATTTATTTATATCCTGATTATAGTTATGTGCAATGGTTTATGTAAATGGATACGATCTATTCGAGACCCTAGTGTAAACCGTTGGTTTAATGACGGTTCACTCACACGTCTAGTTGAGCCGAAATTGAAGTATGACAGTTAATCTCTATTAGGCCCTCATAATGAAAATGCCAAAAGTGGGGTTTTACTGATAGATCGATGACTAGATTGTACCTTATTTTATTTTCATAATATAATCGAATTGTTGACCTTTAGTCAAAAAAAAGACCTTGGAATACAAAATGGACAAAAGAGCGAGGTATTCTATTGAAATGCACGTTCCAAGAACAAACAATTCATGCCATGTAAGGATTGAGAAGAAAAAAAAATCAAGTGTGTTTCAATCAATGACACCTAAACTGTGAAATGGATTGATCTATCCATTTTATTATATTTCTTGTTAATGAATCTAGCAATATGGTTTTAGATATCGATCGATTTGTATCAACATTTATCATGACTGATATAGTATTATATTCTAAATCAGTATGAAAATTGATATCTAATCGATACGAACTGATATTAATCGACATATGACCAATATTTTCTGATACCTTGATTGATACCTAAAACCGTATTGCTATATTCAATTATTATTTTGGATGAAGAATCTTCATTAGTCTTTACAAAGTCTCCTTTATATATATATATATATATAGTTTGTACAATCAAATGGTTGACTGCTTTGCTGAAACCTGTCATTGATTCATATTGTACTCTTTGATTTTTTTAGTGTAAAGAAAACAAAACTTAAAAAAAAGCCTTCACGTGATGCCGACAACACATCTACAGGAAACCTATGTCATGTGGTACATTAGTCTATTATGGACAAAAAAGGGTTCATTATATTATTATTTTTTTTTCATTTTGATGTTGTAGGAACTCATGTTTATCATTGAGGTATGACTAGGTTTTCACTTTTTTTTTATATTATTAATTTTTATGAATCTTGGATTAGTCATCTATGATTGTTTGAATGAATAATGATCGGTGACCTGGAGGCTAAATTTATTATGCAAATTCTTTTTAAATACCCATTTGTTTGAATTGTCTGATTTGAAACTTTTTTTTCTTTTAACGTTCTTTAGGATTCTAAGTTTTCTCTTTTTTTTCTTTTTTTTTAGTTCAAAAACTAGGATGTTCATTTTAAAGACTTCTAAGGAGAAAACAAGTCTTCATTTTTTTTTTATATATTTGAAAGGCATAAAATGAATTTTATTTCAACTCCAAAATCTAGTCTCCAATTAAAGTTGCCTTTGTTGTTGAAAAATATTTCATCGAATTTAAGGCTATTTGTTCTCTTCAGAACTAGTTAAAGAATCAGTCTCCTAAGTTTGGGGTTATCGTTCATTGATCACCTCTTTTGGAAGGTTTTATAAAAATCAATACTGATGCAAGATTTTTTTCCTGATTCTTCCTTGGGAGGTGTTGGTATCGTTATCTAAAATCATTTGGGCCTAGAATACATAGGGAAAACCCTAAAAGTCATAATGGGCGATTGACATAAGACGAACACCAAGTTGGTGGTCTTTCAGAGGAATACCGATCAATTATACCAGTTGCACTATATGCGATTGGTACTGCGACCGGTACCTCTCCGGAGTCATGAAGGGACCGGTCAACCATACAGGTCGTACCATTCCCAACAAGGCAGCAATGGGTACATGCGACCGGTATGCACTGTATCGGATATATTTTGATACCAGTTGATTTTCGACCAACATAAACTCTAAGAAACTAATCTAATTAAACTCTAACATCGTGTATGACCCTATGATAGAGAGATTAAATGCGGTGACGCGGAACAAGCTAGCAATCAAACGTCAGATAAGGGAATTGTACCCAAACCTTAATTAACTAATAACAGTAAAATATTACTAATAATTATCTTGTGCTATGGAGTGTTGCCTGTGCATATTCACATGTCATCTTTACTTTCAGTATTATATTCTGTTTATGCATACTTGCTATGCTAGGATTGTGTTAGGCATGTGAATATTTTCATTGGTGTGTGGAATGAAAAAGACCTGATCTTGAATCATTCCTTACACTAGCACATTTTCGTATCGCTACTATCTTAGCATGCTTGGTGCGGGTAAGGTATCAGGGGGAGGACGTGGCACTGTGGTCTCTGACCTGACCATCAGACTCTAGCCCTATCTATATGCCGTAGGGAGCTATGTTGGGATATGATCTACTATGATGACATATAGGATTGGTTAGTTGCAGATCCAGTTTGCAAATCCTAGCCAATAGGGGTTTACGTGTTGGTATGAGTAGGGTATATATCAGAAGAAATGTTGACGGTATGTGATCCGGATACTTTAGTTTTATCTCTATTCTATGGTGGGTGCATGTGGGACCGCAATGATGTTTGATCCATTGGACGGATTCATACACCCGTGTATAGGGGTGTCGTAGTCGTCAATCTTTTCTATAGCACGTTACAAACTTAAAAATCAGACCAAATGTGAATGTTATTCATGCATATTGTTTGTTGCATTATCTGATTTTCTTAATGAACTAAGTTGTGAGCTCACCCTTGTATAAATACATGTTTTTAGATGTTGATGCAGCTTATACTGTGGAGAACTACGTGGACGCTTCAGTGTATGGAGGTGTTGCAGCCTTGGATGTGCAAACAGGAGAGGACGAGCATGACGCATCATGCGAGTGCCCTTTCTGCGTGTACCTCTAGGATGTTCCTAGTTTAGTCATTTTATTTGATTTATTTCAGTTGGATTTTATAAATGATGTCAGGATATTTTATCTATGCTTTGGTATTTGAATAATTTGATAATTTAATTAAGTATCATTAGAATACTCAGTTCATTTATATTAAGTCTTCTGTTGTATTTATTTACATTCTGATTATAGTTATGTGCAATGGGTTGTGTAAATGGATATAACCTATTCAAGATCCTGGTGTGAACCGTTGGTTTAGTGACGGTTCACTCACATTTTTTATTTAATCGAAATTGAGGTGTGACAGTTAGTTTCTATTAGGCCCTCCTGATGAAAATGCCAAAAGTGGGGTTTTACTGATAGATGACTAGATTGTACCTTATTTTATTTTCATAATATAATCAAATTGCTGACCTTTAGCCAAAAAAATAAGGAACTTGGAATACAAAATGGGCAAAAGAGCAAGGTATTCTATCGGAATGCACGTTCCAAGACCAAACAATTCATGCCATGTAAGGATTGAGAAGAAAAAAAATCAAGTGTGTTTCAATCAATGACACCTAAACTGTGAAATCGACTGATCTATCAATTTTATTATATTTCTTGTCAATGAATCTAGCAATATGATTTTAGATATCGGTCGATTTATATCAATATTGATCATGACTGATATGGTATTAATATTCTGAATCAGTATGAAAATTGAATTCTAATGGATATGAACTGATACCGATCGACATATGACCAATATTTTCCGATACCTTGATCGATACCTAAAACCCTATTGCTATATTCAATTATTATTTTGGATGATGAATCTTCATTATTTTTTTCAAAGTCTCCTCTATATATATATATATATATATATATATATATATATATATATATATATATATATATTTTGTACAATCAAATGGTTGACTGCTTTGCCGAAACCTGTCATTGATTGATATTGTACTCTTTGATTTTTTTTTAGTGTAAAGAAAACGAAACTTAAAAAAAAGCCTCCACGTGATGCTGACAACACATCTACAGGAAACCTATGTCGATCATGTGGTACATTAGTCCATTATGGACCAAAAAGGTTTTATTATATTATTTTTTTTTCATTTTTATGTTGTAGGAACTCATGTTTGTCATTGAGGTATGACTACGTTTTCATTTTTTTTTTTATTAATTTCTATGAATCTTGAGTTAATCATCTATGGTTGGTTGAATGATTAAATTAATAATGATTGGTGATCAATTGGGGGTTAAATTTATTGTACAAATTCTTTTTAAATGTCCATTTGTTCGAATTATTTGATTTGAATCTTCTATTTCTTTTAGAATTTTTTTCAGATTTCAAGTTTTCTTTTTTTCTTTTTCTTTTTTTTAACTCAAAAACTGGGATGTTCATTTTAAGGATTCTCTCTAAGGAGAAAGCAAGTCTTCATTTTTTTTTTATATATATTTGAAAGGCAAGAAATGAATTTTATTTCAACTCCAATTTGGTCTCCAGTTAAAGTTGTCTTTGTTGTTGAAAAATATTTCATCGAATTTAAGGCTGTTTGTTCTCTTCGAAACTAGTTAAAGAATCAGTCTCCTAAGTTTGGGGTTATCGTTGTTCATTGGTCACCTCTTTTGAAAGGTTTTATAAAAATCAATACTGATGCAAGATTTTTTTCCTGATTCTTCCTCAGGAGGTGTTGGTTTTGTTATCTAAAATCAATGGGGCATTCCCATCCGAGCTACCTCTTATCCAATGCAATTTCATTCCTCAAAATTCGGGGAAGCTTTAGCAATGAGAATTGCTTTGATTTTAGCATTGGAATATGGAATCACAAAAGTTCATATGGAGTCTGATTGCAAGGAGTTGAATGATCTTCTCAACAATCCTATTTCAGTAATGGATATTGATTTACCGGCCATCCTGAAATATATTCATCATCTTGTAACCTTTTATTAGTCCCGTTTATTTTCATTTATTTCAAGGGAAGTTAATGATGTGGCTCATTCCCGTGACTAGGAAGACATTGATCATATTAGGTATGGTCATTGGCCTCTTTTGTTTGTACCTTTTTTTTTTTTTCTCAATAAATTTTTTTCACTTAAAAAAAATCCTAGACGTGATGAATACACCAACTGAGTTTGACCAGGTGGTTGTTGAATGTGTTTTCTTCCAAACGTATCCATCTCCTCTCGGTGGGTCCCCACACCCTATTGCTGGTGGACTGGTTCTTAAATCTTTAATGATTTTTCTTGCCACTTTGTAAATTATATTTGATAAAAAAAAAAATTAAACTAAACATGTGATCACGAAGGGAAACTATGAAGAATAAAGTAATTAGGAATGATCATATTAGAGTGAATTAGGCGTTACGTTAATACATGATAAGTTATGAGGTGTTATGGTCTTGATTACCTTTAGATATACTTTGATACAAAGAAATGATTTGATTCCAATTAAATGAACAATAAGTGCCAGAAATAGACTTAAAATGATTCTATGTAAAGTGGTGATCAGAGAGCAATGATATATACATATCTACCCAACCCCATTTAGTTGGGATACAGTTTTGTTGTTATTGTAGAAAAATAGATTGTCGTGAATGCGGATTTGATTCGCATTCCTCAGTTAAGAGCATTCGAATTCGAAAAATCAGATTTTGGATACAGATTCGTATAATCCGAATCATGATTGGATTTAATTGTTTTTTATTATCTAATGATCTTAAGGGTTCATGAAGATTCGACAAATGTTGTTGCAGAATATGTAAAAAGACCAATGAGACTAAGATAATCGAGAGACATGGACTTGTAATGTACAAGATAGACTACATCTCTACCTTTTGATAAAATATATATATATATATATATATATATATATTTACATACCTAGTGATACCTATAACCTATCCACAACATTTGGGCTGTTTTTGGTTCTCATTTTTCACGTGGCAAAAAAGAAAATGTGATTGTCACACCCTATTTCATTGGCTGACTAGACAAGAAATCAAAACACCACAAGTTATTTCTACATTTTATTAATCATGGTCAATTCATTGTATCCATGGCAACTTTTTTTTTTTTTTTTTTGGGTGTACATGCATGCATCCATGGCATGATGGCAACTTGGGAAGGGGTAGGGGTGGAAGATCTGATCTCATCTTTGAAGAGTCGGATTGATAGTCCCAAAAGATGAGGTGGTTGACTGAATGGACCGGTTCCACTGCAGCAAGTGGGCCCACCTCTATATTATTCTTTATTCCTATTCGCCAAACACAAGTGGGGCCACTTGTATAGCGAAATCGTTACTAAAGACGCGTTTGGATTCTGTCCTTTTTGATTGCCAAATATCTCTCCGGATATACCAGGAGTGAACTTGAAGAAGATGTGAAAGGACGAGTTCAGTCCTGCATAATTACTAAAATATTACTACAAGATTCTGTAGTTTTCGATAAAGACGAAGGGTATTTCTGTATTCTTTGATACGTACAATTGGTAAGATTCAATGCATGTTGCCTCGTTGGAATCGCTTTTATTCTTCATCCGAAATGACAGTAGTACCCATATAAGATTACGTGTATCGGTGTATGATAAAATTCCTCGAGGGTATCTTTAGTCATTTCTCGCTAACTCGAGAAGGTAAGAGGAAATTGCCAGATTTTTTAGAATACCTATTATACCCTTCGTAAGTGTTGGAATTGCAAGTGCAGGGTATGGATCGGTTAACCAGAATGCCAGACGGGTTTGCATTATCCCTATCCAATAAAAATCACATTCAATTTTTTAATAGGAAAAAGATCCCACAATGCTGGTGTGGGGATTTTTGTCCATGCCCTCTCCTACTGTAGCATTTTCTCTCTCGTTTCTAACATTCTCTCTATTTCTCTGACCGAGTCAGATTCAAATCCTCTTATGCTTCTCAGTAAGAAATTCAATAGTTGTCATCTACTATATGCGTATACCAGTACATTGGTATGTACACATAATAAACTACAACCACTGGATTCCCTGATGTTGGCATGAGAGACATGAAAGGATTAAAATCCTTGCGAACCCCATATTGGTAATAGCATTTTCTGCATCCCCATTGTTGTGGTGTGGGAGACCCCCACTGACATCGTGGGAAATTATCTCTTTTTTTTTTAAGTAATGTTGTCGTTGGTTCTTGTTCGAAACTTCTGATGGTGACACCTATCAACAAAGAAGCATATTAAAGTAGAAGAATGTGGGTTTGGAAACCCTTTGACTACAGTGAGGCCTAAATTAGAACCGGAAAGCAAGCAAATGGAGCTCGGAGTAGAGAAGGGGATCTTAGCAAAAATTGATAGAGAGAGGACTTGAGAGTTGAAAGATGAATCCAGTTACCTTTGTTCTGAGATTTATTTGTAGAGACGATGAATGGTGTGGGTTTTGGCCTTGATTGAGGTGGTTCCATAATCTCGGGACACGATCCTACCTGCGTGTTGTGTCCCACTTGATGGCTGCAGTGGGATAGGATTCCCACGATCCAATCCCTAATCTTTAGGGATTGGATGTGGGTTGGAGATCTTCGAAACCATTGGATGACGATCTTATGGTGGAGTTCCCACATCTGCTTCTGTTATCCTAGCTTGAAGACTCTTGCTAGTTGGCATTTGACTCTACAAGGGAATTTTTCCTTTTTTATATCACTTTGCAGTTATCCCCAAAATCGTGGGGATAAATAATCCTTCCGCTTATGCGATCCGTGAGGTGGCATCAATTAGCAACTTACAGACAATGACACATGGCACTTCCCCATTCATGCTGAGGGTGAGACACATGTCACTCTCTGACTGACTTTCTAGTTCCTTCCCTATCAAATAACAATTGGGAAAGGTTTTATTGGACGATGCCGTGGGGTATATACTAGCACCCTAAGTCTATCGCCCAACTCCTTGCCGTTATTGAGGCTTTGTTTGGTTGCAAGAGGAATTGAAGGGAAAGAAAGTGAAATTTTTTAACTTTAAATAGAAATTTTGATAGTTATAACACAACATGATTGTATAAATTACCTAAACTTCTTAATATATTTAGTAATGATACTTACAAGATGTAAAATTTATTTTTCTTTTTAAATGGAAAGGATTTGGATGCAAAGTGAAAGGTAAGTTAATAACTAAATATGGAATAATTATCCCAAGGGGATAACTCAATTGGCAAAAGACTAATACCTCAAAATGAAGAGGTCATGAGTTCAATTCACCTCGCGGGGCTCTACCTATCCAAAAAAAAAGAAAAAAATAATTTAAAATTAATTATATAGTAATGTGATAGCATTGTATTGTAATAATTACAAAAACATTCATTTAAAGTTCAAAATTTTCACTTCCTTTCCTTTCAAATCTCTTTACAACCAAACTTTTCCCTTCAATTCTCCTTACAACCAAACCTTTCCCTTCAACTCTCCTTGCAACCAAACAAAGACTCAAGGATTTCTCATCCACTCCCATTGGCTCATATAGATTTGATAACTTAACAAATTTAACCAAACATATTAGTATTTCATTGTAAAAAACAATAAAAGCCTCTCAAATTTATGAATACCTTCATAACATTAAACAATTCTCCCTTTTTCTTTATTTATCTCCTTAAATAAGAAGAATCATGCCTATGGCAACAAGTGTTTCTTAAGGTAAAATTTTTTTTTTGTCTCAATAGTTTTCCTTTTGTAGAAAAATATATTTTTTTCTTTTCGGTTCCATTTTGTTCCATATAATATGTTAGATTTTTTTTCTGCTGTAAAATAAATTTTTTTACTGTTTGTTTTAACGTAAAATATAAAAAAATAAAATAAAAGGTTGACAAGTTTTGCAGGGAAAAATTTTCTAATAAAATATTATTTAAAAAAAAAAAACATGAATGAGAAAATTCTACAACATCCACCACTCATGGAAATTTTCTATTCAATAGACCTTCATCATGTGACACAAATTCTCCAATAAATCAAAGCCAATGATATAGTAAGATCATGGAAAATGCTATAGATATTCTACATCATCCATGGCTCATGGTAATTGTCAATCTTAAAAGTCCTCTCTTCTTGGGTTTATCTTAAAAAAAAATAAAAAAAAAAATTATAAAGGCACAATCAAGACTAGAGGCATTCCCCCATAATACTTATAAAGCATGGAAGATCACATATGCAATGATAAGATCCAATTATGCGAGGCCAAGATAAGGAAAGATCTTCATCGATTTTTCATAAAAATGAGGCGGTCTCAATGCAAGAGGCTCTCGTCATTGAAGGATCTGGAGAGGAGATGTTTCAATTTTATCCCTATTTGATTTTGAAAGTGTGATATTTTAAATTAAATATCAAATTATTTTCTTACATATTATCTATCAATCATTTGATCATTGGTGAGTTATTTTTAAGTGTCAAGATAAAAAAAAAAACATAATAAAATAAGAATAATGATGAATTTATGTTTTCCTCTCTCTATCATTTGATAAATTTTCTTTTTTCTTTTTCCGACCAACAGCCTAAGAGTGTATATCTTTTCATAATATATTTTTACCGTCAAAGTATGCACATTATGTGTTTGTCGGGATCTTCTCCCCACGTGATAACCTTTTTAAAAAAAGATCGTTTATGACACTGCCATGAAGCGGCATTGATCCTAACATTTGAGAATGTATCGATCACTTATCCTGATGCACTCCCATCGAATAGGACTAACCCTGCTACATGATAACATTATATAGACAATCCTATTCCTAACCACCCCATAGGCCCTTGAGAACCATTATGAGTGTTTATCTCACTCTTTAGAGGTGGGTCCCATATCCCACCCATGATGGCACATTAGCACCCAAGGGTGTGAGCTGGTTACCAGATTATGCTCAAGTTTTGAAAGTGTCCCAAAATAAGAGAATGAATGATCACCTTACAATGGAGAGGAGTGTTTGGGTTTTACACGGATCTGACTTACACCGAGCGCATGCCAACTGTCAATGAGGGAATATCCCTCTGTATCCGACTCTATGTTGGATTCAAATCTTCCTTGATTTTGGTTGATTTCAAAATTTGAAAAAATGCCTTCTTAAGTTAATTCCTTACTACTGTAAATTATTATTGTCTATGTTAAAAAAAGAAAATTAGAGATAAAATTAAAAAAAAAAAATCAATTAGATGATGGTTAATATGGAGTTTGAGATATCATCACCGTCGATATGGTATGAAACCTATATCTAGAGTGTGGGATCCATTGAATATGAACGGTGATAGAATCTCAAGGAGATACAAGTACATGTAGATCAGTTGTCATTGAATTTGATACATAAATAATCCAATGTATGCTCCATCTATCCAACTGTCTAATTCACCACATCATTTACTCTGGACGGCAGAACACACAATCAGTGTAAAGATACCTATCTAGACGCATCACAGAGTGACTTATCCCAAAAATATAATATTAATGGATGGGTCGGGTCGGGTTCAACTAGATCTACCCGGGTTTCATGTAAAATAAGACATGTAGCTGTGGTAATTTCGCCGTACCGTTAGAATAAAAAGACATTCGGTGAAGGCGCAGTTTCGTGCGGGTTGCCACAGAGAGAAGATCGCTTATTAAAAGGCGTGTGAGGGAAGGAATCCATTAGCCTCTGCAACTCCCAAATCCAAGAGAACTCTTCCTTCCTCTCTTTATCTCTCTGTTCCTTCGCTTTGTTTTAGTCTTCTGTTAAGATATTCCCAAAAGAAAAATCTGCATTTGCCTGTATGAAGGCATGAGCTGGTTTGACAAGCTACGTTGTTCGTCGAATTCGAGCCATTTTATTGCCGGACTCTTGATCTTTATACTTTATCATTCCTTTCACTTAATTTCTAAAAATATTATTCCTATAAAGCCCTAAACGACGTTCTGAGTACTGATTTTTCTTGCCTTTTCCAATGGAATCTAAAGACGTGTTCTGCAGTAATTTGATGGATGGTAAGTTGAATTTGTTCTTTTACTTTTGTTTTTTTTTATTCGTGATGAGCGTATGTGAATAAGTTGCTGTTGGATTTGAATTAATTTGTTCTGTTCGGTATGGGAAACTTATTTGTTTGTTCTTTGAGAATTGTTGGTTTCCGTTGTTTTTATTGCTTTTGTTTTTGGAAATTATTTTAGCCTCCGTTAGTTCACATTGATGGAAATTCTGCCTTTGTTTAGTTATAATTGGAATACTGTCAATCCTAAATTACATGACATAGCACTGTATATTTTGTATTCCTTTCTGCCCGTATCTGCCCGTGTTCTGTGCATCGAAGAGAGAGAGAGAGAGAGAGAGAGAGAGAGAGAGAGAGAGCGAGCATAGTTATCAAGTGCCAAGGCGAATCAAGCATTGGAGGCCTGAGTCGCCTGACAGGGCACCTAGGCTATCAAGGCGCTCGATTGAATTTCTATTTCCCTGGGTAATTTTGCTGGTGAATGTTTTATAGATTTGTGTAGGTACGATAGAAGTAACATTTTTCAACAATGAAAATGACAGTTTCCGTACAATGGTCAAATTCAGTTGACTGGGCCTGACACAGTTTGGAAGGATTTGGAAACATGAATTAACAGAAGATGAGGCCGTAGATAGCAAAATGGTGGTGCTAGATTTGTCTTGCATGCCCATCTAGCTGTTCTATAGGCACTGAGTTCTTTTGAGAGAACAAGATTAATGACACACAATGTTGAAGGATTTATTGAATCATTTTAGTAAATTGTTAAATGTTAATGGCTTAACTAGTAATTTTTGGAATCCAGTACAACAGCAAAAGGACATATAAAATGGTATTTATAGGCAAGTATCTGTGAATGACCTCTGTATTTTCTATGATGACATACTTCGTTGTCTGCTTCATTTATAAACTCCTTTTGAAATTGCCTTCGTGACAATGAAATACTGGTGTATTTGATAGCATATTACCAAATGCTCGGAGATGAATTCTCACTATCCATGGACTTAGAGAAGAGGAAGTTACTTAGAAGTGAATTGATACTGTCAATGGAAATAAGGAAGGTATTTTTATTGGATTAATGCTAGCATGGGCTTGAAGATCTTACCCTTGACCTTGTTAACCATGATGAAACATATAATTGGATAAGAAAGCTTCCAAGACGATATTTTTGGAAGCATGTGAACTTAATGGTGACTGAATGCCCTACACATTGTTTTTTTGATACTGAAGTGCCCTGCACAGTTGTTTCTCCATTGCCTCCAGTTTGCTTTCTTATTGATCCACAAATATGACCTTGAAAAAAATGCTGTCATGTGTGATTGGTCCATTTAGCTTAAGTGCTGACCTGTGATGATCCTTAATTTCCATGTGTAGGCACCTTGTGTTCACACACTGAGAGACAACAACCTTCCTCGCCTTCAGTCATTGTCATTGGTGGAGGGATATCTGGGATTGCTGCTGCCCGTACCCTTTGTAATGCATCTTTCAAGGTGAATTAATTCGAACCTTCTGCAAGCGGCTCCAGGCGATCAACTTGCAATTGCTGCTTGCTAATTGAATAAATGTTTTCGTCTTGTGCAGGTGCTTTTGTTAGAGTCACGGGACAGACTTGGTGGGCGTATTCACACTGACTACTCGTTTGATTGTCCTGTTGACATGGGGGCATCATGGCAAGTTCATATACACTTTCTACTAGATTTATTTATTTCTTTCTCCATCTTACCCTGCTCTTGCATGTGCTTATGTATGTATAAATGTTTATCATGTATATGCTAATTGCATTGAAGGAGGAAAATTAGAGCATTATGGTGATCTTTATATGTTACGGGGCCACTTTTTTATTCAGGTTACATGGTGTCTGTAATGAGAATTCCTTGGCTCCACTGATACGTTGTCTGGGACTTACATTATACCGTACAAGTGGTGACAATTCTATTTTATATGACCATGATTTGGAAAGGTAATTTTTGTAAAGTTTACTTTTTTACATCATTGGCTCTTTTCCATTAATGCGAATTTATTTTTTTGGGATCTTTAGGCTACTTCAAGGTTTGGATCAAAGCTAAAATGAATGAATAACTGTGTATTAAAAAATAAGAAAGGGAGGAAAGATAGGTAACGGCACCTATGCTAAAAAGATATTGTTGATCCCCCCCTCCCCCCCAAAAGGAAAAAAAAGAAAAAAAGAGAAAAGAATAAAAGGTAAAAGAGGTAAAGGGAGAAGGGAAAATGAAAGACTGACCCGAGGCATGTAGGAGGGTTCATCTGTATTGATTATTGCTGTCATATTCATGAATCTCGGCTTAAATTAATGACCTGAATAGATTTTTTGTGGAGTGTGGGTAATATGTAGTTGCAAAGCGACGGTCAATTAATTTTTCTGGTTGTCCTTCCATTGCATTCTATTTGTTAGTTCTTAAACATCTGCACATTTGGTATGTCAGTTATGTGCTTTTTGACATGGAAGGCCGTCAAGTTCCTCAGCAACTAGTCATCGAAGTTGGAGAGAAATTCAAGAGGATTCTCAAAGAGGTATACTTCCCTATGTTTAGATGATTAGATTCCTCAAATGATTTAATTTCTGTTTCTATGGATCATTAGTTAATTAGTGGTTACTTTTTAATGGTCCAGACTGAGAAAGTAAGGGATGAACACAGTGAGGACATATCGGTGCTTGAAGCCATGTCAGTCGTTTTGGATAGGCATCCTGATTTGAGGTATAAAGAAATTAGAAAAGATGGAATATGTGCTGAATGATTTTCCTTTTCTACCTTCTCCTCTTTCTTTGAGTGTGGGAACCATCAATTTGATAAACTTACTCTCTTTGCTTTCTGTAGGCAAGAAGGACTTGCCCATGAAGTTCTGCAATGGTACATATGCAGAATGGAAGCTTGGTTTGCAGCAGATGCGGATATGATTTCACTGAAAGCTTGGGATCAGGTGACTGAATCCTTTTGTAGCAAATTAAATATGAAAAGTGCTCAAGAACTAGAACCGTAAGAGAGAAAGATTCTGAAAAGGAGCAGAATTGATTAGTCTAAAGCCCTCCTCTTACTGCTGTATATATAGAATTAGAAAAGGAGAATATAAAGGACCTAGAGAGTCCTAGTTACAATCGAGATATGAAAGAAACTCCTCAGAAGATCTAGTCAACTAGATCATAATCCTAGTCCACATAGGACAGTAATAATCTGCGCCTATGCAGCTTGGATTACAATCGGTAATGGGCCTGTATTATCAGGTCCATCACTTACATTAGTAAGTAAATCTATAAGGGGAATGAGCCTAAGTGAAGTGGACCCATTCCTTACAATAATAGCCCAGAGTTTGCATACATTAACACCTTTGATATATCATTATTTCTTAAGGAGTTCTGCTGCAAGGGATGGGTACAATGACCAATTTCTTGATGTGTTAGAGTCTCTAACCCGCCTTGCTGTTTGGTTTTGTTCTTGTTTTTTAAGATAGCCTATTGAGTTAATTAAAAAGAAAGAAAGAAAGATTCCTTAATGCATGATGGTTGGGGAGGTGTGACATATCGTTGAATTGTTGCTTCCTAAGCTTAATACAAAAGTGATAGTTATTTTTATGGTATTTATAATGCATTTGTAATTCAAGTTAGAGTTCATAACAACAAGAACAACAACATAAAGCCTTATCCCAATTAAATGGGGTCGGCTACACGGATTCTTCCCTTTAATCAGCTCTATTCGAGGTCGTACTTGATACAAGGCTTAAGCTATGCATGTCTTTCCTCTCTACCGCTCCTAGAGTCATTTTATATCTACTCCTGGCCCTACTCCTGGCTCTTTTTTACTTCCCCCAATCTGAATTAAATCACTCCCTGTACTGGAGCATCTAAAGGCCTCTGTTGAACATGGTTATGCCACTTCAAACGACTTTTCATAGCTTATCATGTATTGGAGCTAATATTCCCAAATCAGCTCTAATAAGATCATTCCTTATTTTATCCTTCCTTGTTCTCCAAGACATCCGTCTCAACATCCTCATCTCAGCTACTTTGAGCTTAGCTGCCCAATATTCTGTATTATACATCATAGTCGGTCGAATGATTATCCTATAAAATAAAAAATTATGAGCAAGAGGTGCCATTGTAGCTCATAAAGCATTTTTTCTAAATTGAATAAATGTCTAAGCTCTGACCTTTCATGATCTAATTTTTCTGTTTTGGGGGATGGCGGTTGGGTTGGGTTGGGTTGGGTTGGGTTGGGTTGGGAATTTGTGCCATTTGTCTTCGAGATGTTTTTCTAGAAGTAGGAAAGCTTCTACATTCACCTCTAAAGAAAGACAGCTTAATTTATTCTCTTATTTTGTTTCTGGCACTACATCTGCTTGGTATCAGAATAATGGGTAAAGGAGCAATGTAGTGTTTGAAGCAAAAAGAGTGTTAATTTTCCTGCCCTTTAAGAATTGAACGTCGATTTTTGGTAACTTTTTAGATGGTATCCTCAATTATTCATGTTTCTGAAAGAGGAACTCTTTTCATCCAGTGACAATATTCCTTTAAAGAGCTGCCAATTTCCCAAATCGAACACTTTAAGAAGTTGAAGTGGATAGAAAATGGATGGGAAAATATACAAATCACTATTTATGTGCATTCTCTAAACTATTTGGTTTTGGTTTACATAAGCCAGCAAATCCTTGTGAAATAGTGTTATTTCATTTCTTCAAGCCAAACTCCTAATTTTACTCCTAATTTTTTTTAATGTTATTGGTGCAATACTTCAACCTTAGACCTACCTGCTTTAGTTTAACTTTCAGCTTGTGAAACTAACATTTTAATGGTTAATCATCTTCCTCCATTGCACAAGCAAACAAGCGAATGGGATCCACCTTGTTTCAAAACCTGTGAAGCTGCCCTTAGGTCACTTGTATGCATTCTTTTCTGTTTCTAGTTAAATTTATTGTTTTCTAAACCCTGGGCCAGAGTGGACCGTCAGACACTCATCCGAATATGATCTTTGGATCAAATATCCTGATTGACTGGACATGCTTCAAACCCAGTCACAACCATCCAAATTATCTGTTTAATGGTTAACTTCTTGACTTGAACTACGGGACTATTTGATATTTGATGCAGGTTAGTGCATGATAATTCCTGTTTGACTGATAATTTCTGTTTGATTGATTTTGAAACTTTATAAGGAAAACTTAGGATTCCTATTTTTTTATTTTTTTATTTTTTTATAAAACAAAGGTGGCTTTAGATAGAGTTAAATGCCAAAACATGTTTTGTGGTGGCCAACCTAATTCAGTTGGGATGAGTTTTTGTTGAGCTGACATGAGTTGATTAATGAGCATATCATATCAAGTAGATGATTTGCCCTAAGATATTACATGTTCAAAGTGTTGAATTAAACTTAAAGAAATGAATATTTATTAAGCACCTTCAAAACTTTGAAAACTTCTTTTAAGGAGAGATTAATTTTATATTTAAATAGTGAAAGATGGTTGGTAAAGTAATTACAAAGAAATTAGGATAATTGTGATTTGAATCCCATAAGAAACATAAGTGGAATGCCCATAGGTAAAATCTTCTTCTTAAAGGACTTAGGACAGGTTATGTAATTTTATTTCTTCTAGACTGTAGATGAACCCATTTGACATAGTAGAACCACAGAAGTTTCACACAAACTTGCCCCTTGCCAAATACACTTGGGCGTTTTGTTTTTTCTTTTTCTTTTATGTTGTGTGTTAACCTTCTGTGTTACTATGAAACCTAATTGCAGATTACAAAATATTCATCTTGGATATAAATTTACTGGTGTAGCTTGGTCTATTTTTAATTATTTTTTGGCGTTACTTGGAATTTTCCCCTCCATCAGTCCTTCTAGGCTGAAGTCAGTCATTTTACTTTCCTTGGAAATCTTATATGGTTTACACTACTAAAAAGGGGTGTTGCAGGAGGATGTTCTTTCCGGGGGCCATGGACTCATGAAGCAAGGTTATTACCCAGTGATAAAGGCTTTAGCGGAAAATATTGATATACGCTTGAATCACAGGTATGTGTCCATATCTGTATGATTAAAAAAGAATGGTATGTTATATGATATAACATAAAACAATGTACATAATGACATTTTAAAATTAAGAAAATCAATTTCTGGTTTGGATTATGGATTTAGGAGTAGAGATGTACATTTGTCCCCCCCCCACAAAAAAAAAAAAAAAAAAGCCCACCAAAGAGTGCAAGAATTTCAACCTGGAACAATTATTTGGAATAAGATTTTCTTTGTTTGTTTTTAATGCATTAATTTTCTATGCTGGACTTAGTCTTTGCAAAGTCATCACGTTTGTACATCTCTAACTTTGTAAGGTTCTATAATTGTGCTTTTAAAGAAGCAGGACAACTGGACCGGCATTAATTATTATTTTTATCTATCTTAATAATCAGGGTTACAAAGATTGCCAATTGGTTCAATAAAGTGATGCTTACTGTTGAGGATGGGAGATGCTTTGTTGCGGATGCTGCTATCATAACAGTTCCTCTAGGAGTTCTGAAAGCCAATCTAATTGAGTTCGAACCCAAATTACCCCAGTCGAAACTTGATGCAATATCTGATCTGGGTTTTGGAAATGAGAACAAGATTGCCTTACGTTTTGACACGGTCTTTTGGCCAAATGTGGAATTATTAGGCATTGTTGCACCCACTTCTTATGCATGTGGCTATTTTCTCAATCTTCATAAGGCAACAGGTCATCCTGTCCTTGTCTATATGGCTGCTGGAAGGTTTGCATATGACATAGAAAAGTTATCTGACGAAGCTGCTGTTAATTTTGTAATGGTGCAACTCAAGAAAATGCTTCCTAATGCGAAGGATCCGGTAAGATCCTTTGTTTCAGACATACATAATTCTATATTGTCATATTCAAATTATACCTTTTTTTAGATAATTACAGCCTTGCACAACATAGTTATTGGGATGAAATATTTAATTTATTTATGAGCATACTATGCAATTATATGAGAGATTAATTTAAACTTGCTTGAGACAAGAAACTAATATTTTGGATGACCAATATGGTTTTATGCTAGGAAGATCAACCACAGAAGCTGTTTATTTGCTTAAGAGAATAATTAAAATATTTATAAAGCATAAGAAATATCTCCATATGGTTTTTATTGATTTAGAAAAAAACTTATGATAGATTCCCCCAAGAGTTAAGTTGGCAAATGTCAGAGAAGAAAATGTTTTGGATAAATATGTAAACATAGTTAAAGATATGTATAATGCTGTAGTGATTAGTGTTAGAACTATGGAGGATAGTGTAGTGAATTTTCAATTACAATTTAATTGCATTAATGATCTGCTTTAAGCCTGTATTTCTTTGAGTTGATTGGAGACATTTAAGATCAGATCCCTTAATGTGAAGCAGGGATAAATGCAAATTTGGAACTATGGAAACCAAACTTGTAATCTTAAGGTTTTAAGAAAAGAAAAACAAAATGGAATATATGATGTGTAACTTTAGTAACAATATCACTGAAAATAGGGAAGGTTCCCCCCACCCCCACCCCCACCCCCACCCAAAAAAAAGAAAGAAAGAAAGAAAAGAATAAGAAGAAGAAGAAAATAGGGATGTGAAAATTGATGAAAGAGAGATAATGTAGTGAAAATTTTAAGTATGTAGGTTCAATCATAAATAAAAGAGAAATAGAGGATGATATTGCACAAAGAATTAGAATATGGTATTTGAAGTGGGTACGACTAGAATGCTATGTGATTGATGTTGGGAATAGTCCCACATTGCTTATAGACTAGAACCTTGGGTGCTTATATATGTGAGAGTCCCTCCACTTACTAGTTCAAACTTTTGAGATGAAAACTTAACATGGTATCAGAGTTCTAGGTTCACTTTGTACGATCACCCAAAAGATGGATCACATGTCATGTATATTGCCATCCTAGAAAAAGGGACAACACGTGAGGGGGAGTATTGAGAATAGCCCCATATTGCTTAGAAACTAGAACCTTGGGTACCTTATATATGTGAGAATCCCTCCACTTACTAGTTCGAACTTTTGAGATGGAAACTAAATAATTGACCAATAAAATGTATGATGCTGAATGTTGGGCAGTAAAGAAACAACATTTAATAAAACTTAATGTAATTGAAATGAGGATGTTGAGGTGGATGAACGGTAAAATTGAAAAAGGTAAAATATGGAATGAATTTTGGATCTAATTTAGATGTAACTCTAATACATGTTGTAACAAAATAGAAAATAAGAGAAAATGGAGAGAATCAATGTGTCATGCTCCTCTCCTTGTAGTTTGTATTTATAGATAATAGAAAATAACTATTAGATAGGATTTAGGACTCTACCAATTAGAGTCCAAGTCACAAATTAAAGACAAAGTAACTCAAAATAAGAAAAGAAAACTAACAGGCCTAATTGGTAAAGGAAACTAATAAAACAAACTAATAAACTAATTAGGAGTCCAAGTCCTAAAAACCAGCACTTAATCAAAGTAGTCTATGGTTTCAAATTTTATTACATTAACACCCTCCTTCAAGTTATATAGCCTGGAGCCTGGAGCATGGGGGAATGAGAGAGCTTCAGTTTGAAACAATGCAGTAGCGGAAGCAGTAGTCGTAGTAGTAGGAGCAGTAGTAATAGCAGTAGTAGTAGCAGTAGTAGTAGCAACAACAATAGTAGTAGCAGCATATTATAAATCATTGTGAATCAAATAGTAGCACAATATAGGTCACTGTGAACCAAATAGTAGTAGCAGCATAACATAAGTCACTGTAAACCAAGTAGTAGTAGTAATAAGAGCAACAATAATGGTGGCTGCATACCTGATGGAGAACCTAAACGGCTCTCAAAACAGCAACCCAAGTGATTGCTCTGATTCCATGTAACAAAATAGAAAAATAAGAGAAGATGGATAGAATTGATGTGTCACGCTCCTTTCCTTGTAGTTTGTATTTATAAAAAATAGAAAACAATTATTATATAGGATCTAGGATTCTACAAGTCAAAGTCCTAGTCGCAAACTAAAGACAAAGTAAACTCAAAATAGGAAAAGGAAACTAACAAGCCTAATTGGTAAATGAAACTAATAAAGAAAACTAATAAACTAATTAGGAGTCCATATACTAATAAGAGTCCAAATCCTAAAAACTTGCACTAAGTGTATAGTTACAATTTTATTACTCCTAATACATGGTAAGAACATTAAAGTAGTTTGAGGTGGTATGGACATGTGCAATGGAGGCCTTTGCATGCTATTGTACGGAAGAGTGATATGATCCTGATCAAGGTTTAAAATCTCGAGTTTCGGAGGAGTCTCGGCCTCCTCCGAAACCGATATCTCGCCGAGATCTCGCCGAGACTATGCATTTTGTCCGAAACAGCTTAAAAAGGCTGTCTCGGTGGCCAAAATGCCTTTTTTAGGTCTCCAACTTTAGGGGAACCTTATTTTTACATACATAAACACATTTAGAGTATAAAATTGTAAAAATAATGACCATTTGTGGTTGTTTGGGTTTACACCCATGTTTTCACAGTCAATGCTGAAGTCTGTTGTTAATTTAGGTTAATATTAGCTATTATATTCAATCAAATATGGCAAATGAGACAATAACATAATGCATTAGGGGAAAGAGAAACAAAATTACACTTCATTATAAATCATTACATAATTTACATCATAGTTCAAAATTCAAATATTCAACATTGAATGATCCCATAGTCCCCATGTGCCTATAGTCCACAATTCCACAATCCTTATATAAATACAATGTCTAGTAATACGTAGAGTGTCGTGGATGATCCATCCTATTATCATCATACATCTGAGAAAGTTGTCGACGCAAATTGTCTTCCAATTGAGCAACATAATCTTCCCATGACATTCTTGATGCAAAGTAGTTCTGGTAGTCTTGCACATGATTCATAAATATAACATCGTAGCTGTCCGAAGGATACCAATCTTTGGGAAAAATGGAAAAACTTCAAGTAGTACTGCGGTGCGTAGAATCTTGCGAAGTACCGATGGAATGGAAAAGAAGTTGGTTGATCCACTATGACTCCGTGTATGTGCTCCCCGCATCCGAACCATCGTCGAAAGAAGAACCATATGCGATCGTAGTGGGATGGGGGACGAAGTTGATATCAACATAATCATTTGAGGTGTATGCTCGAACCGGTGCTATATCCGGGAAAGTTCCATCGCTCATGTCCACTGCAGTAACTGCTATTCTCCTCCACACTCAATCCTCGTAAGCCATTAGAGAGGCTATCAACATCGGCGTCCATCGTGCTACTACAATCAGCATCTTCATCATGTTGAGAATGAGAATGATGTCGAGGCCTACGCGAATACGAAGTTGGTCTACGTGATGAGGATGGCGCACGTGCACCATGGTTATCATCCTGTGTTGTATGAGTGTTGGCTCGGATCAGCCCCAATATTGACAAAAGTGGCTCGACCCCCACCCCCATGATCACTACCACTAGCTCCACTACCACTCCAACTCCACTCGGGATCTTCGTATCGGTGCCGCCAGGGAGGGTCAAATGGCACGGGTGACCGTGTATGGACTCGACCCTCTTCCGAGGCTAAAAACTCGTCGACATCGGTATCCAAATGGCTGGCCAAATGAGAGTCGGAGCATCCCCCGGGCTCGTCCATCACGGGTACTCCCGTCCCGCACCCACTCTACTAATGGATCTTCCCTCTTCGGAGTAAGTTGGAAGATGTTGGCGAGCTCGGCGGGGTATCATCCTCCTTATCAAAGAACATGTTTTGCACCCTCGGCCTCATGTTGTAATGCACAAAGACCAAGTCATTTAGCCATTGGGAGCCAAGTCGATTCCGCCTCTTTGAATGAATGAGGTTGAAAGTACTCCGGGCCGCTCACAACCGGATGCGGAGCATGTTTGAGCTAACAGAGTAGGTGCATTTTTACCATACAACACCCACCATTCAGCTGCATAAGAACAATAGCATATTTTAATTTTGTATGTCATTTAAATGTAATACATAAAACATAAGATAATTTAATTTCGTATGTCAATTAAACGTAATACATACACGGATCACTTTTGTCACGTCCGGCCCACCGCAATGGGAACCCAAAACTCCCACGGGCTTCCCTAAAGGTTTTAATCTACACACAATCGAAAAACTTATAAATATTTGCAATTACAATATATAGTTGAAGCACATATTTCCAATGAATGAAGCACACAACTCACCTATAGGTTTGCCAATGCCCGTGCTTGGGGATCCGGCTCCAACTTTGCAACCACTAGCTTCACCGCCTCAATGAGTTCTGCGTTCGTCCCAAGTACATGCGTATACCGGTACTTAGGGTTCAAATAGTATGCTGAAATATTTGACAGTGGACACATGGTTAAAACAAATAAAAATTATATTGGTACATAAGTAACACTAAAGTAAATACATCATCAAATTTACTCACCGACCTTATGCAATGGATGCATGAGTTGGCTCTCCCATCGGTCATTGATGATCTTTATATAATTCTTGTAGCCACGTGGTATCAAAGCTTTAACACGTACTTTCAATGCGTCCACAAAGAAGAAAAAAGTGGCATGGTTGGTTTTCGCTCGGTATCTACCAATCTCAACACTGTACTACAGGATGCAACACCCTTACTACCACCTTCACATTTTGCCAAAATTGGCCCAGGCGATGGTACTGCGGCTTCCACTCCCGGGGTGTAGCCGATTGTCTCCACGAAAACCAATCCTCGGATGCAAACATCGATCCGAGTCCGGCCGTCTTCGCCTCAAAGCTCTTCAATGCTATGAAGTTCGTAGCGAATCCGGTGATGCCTGGTCTGACCAAGTCCCCCCTACATCTCTCCCTGAGCATGTTCAAGGAATAACCGTGGTTGTAGATGAAAGTGGTTACTTGTCTTGCTTGCTCAACCACTCTCTTGACTTTACTTATCTTGCCCATGTCCTTCAACATCAAATCAATACAATGGGCAGCACATGGAGTCCGAAGAGATTGTAGTCGGGATTGTTCATTAACATCTCCCCCGCCTTCTTAAAATTGCTGCCGTTGTCCGTCACAACTGGACAACATTCCGAGCTCCCACCTCAACCACCACCTCTTGCAACAGCCCATAAATATAATCCGCATCTTTTACTTCACTGATGCATCAACGGACCTAAGGAACACCGTCCTCCCATCACAAGAAACCATGAAGTTGATGATGGACTTTCCGGTAGGACCAAGTCCAACCATCACACATAATAGTTACTCCGAAATCTTCCTAATTCCTCTTCGGCTTAGAATCCGGTCTTGTAATTCCTTCTTATGTTGAGGCAAATAATGAGTCATTAACTCATATTGATTTGGCCCTCCAACCCTCGTGACCGCCTCAACAACCGCATCCAGCATGCTCTGAAAGAAAGGACCCGTGGTGGCGTTCTTCGGGATGCCATGATAAAACGACCACTTAGAGTAAGAATACCCTACCGACTCCCTATTCTTTCCCCTAAACATTGCCTTTATTTTTTTTTGCTTACTACCTTGCTTCGTAAAAGACTGCGGGATCTTGCTCTAGAACTTGAACATAATCATCCCGTCCCCGTGGCACGGGTTCTTCCCTTCTACTTCGTGATCTAGAAAACCGGGAACCAATCCCTTTGCTCGGCCTCGTGGCTCGGGCTCAACAAATCCACTACCACGCCACCCGCTCCGGATGTACCTGCTCCCGTCCGTCTCCTCTCTCGCATCCGATCTAAGGGTTTCTCTACTAGCCATTGCCGCATGACGCATCGTCTTGCCTCTCGCCTCGTCATATCTTCTACATCCCATCCCTCAACCTCATGTTCCTCACCGGATTCCCGGTACGGTGCCTCGAATTGCCTCTTCAAATTGTTGTTTTTCTCTTTCCATTGCTGCCCTCCTCTCGCCTCCCTCCCCTCAACTGTTCACCTATGGCCCCGGATATCTCCACGGGACAACCGCGGGCATTTGGAAACATCTTTGCCCAATCCACTCAAGTGTTGCTTCGGTCTTGTGATGCCGCCGGACTAAAGCTTCTTCCCACAAAAATTACACCGGGTCTTCTTCCTATCACCCCGAAGGGCGGTCGCATCTTGCCATGCGGGTCGGTTCGGGAACCGGTACCGTCGCCCCCATCGCCGCCCCAAAACTTGGTCTCGACATAATTTCCAAGCACCGTTTCATAGAAAACACAAACTTCAATAACCTTACAAACTTGAACACAGTGAAATTACATTTCAAAATTTTTCTCATATTTTAAATGCGATCGAACATTTTTCCTTATTTTTCCCGATTTTATAGCATTTTTAATCAATTTTAAATTAATTTTTAATTGCTGAAAATTATTTTTTTAATATAAATAATTCAAAAAAAACATACAACAACCGAAATCGAAATCTGAAATCGTAGGACAAGAATCGCCAACGGTGATTAACATATAAATAGGTCATCATCATCAAATGAGTAATAATAATTAATATTTTAAATTTTAATTGCTGAAAATTCATTTTTAAATGCAAATAATTGAAAAAAATACCTACAACAATCAAAATCGAAAACTGAAACCGTGAGCTTGTAGATCGGGCTCACGTAACTAACATATAAAAATTTCATCACATTCTAGAAAAAAAAAAATTTCTCCCCTTTGTAGTCTCATGTAAAAATTTCATTTTTCGGCAAGAAACTTACCTTCAACAGTTGATATGAAGCTCTTACAGCAATCCCCGCAGTCCGAAGCACCACTCGTAGCAATTTAGAAGTCCAAACAAAAAAAAAATGGGGAAGAAATGAAGAAATGAAGAAATTTAAAGAAAAAATCAGAGGGGACTGTTCTCGGTCGAGTTCTCGACCGAGAACAGACCCTCTGTCTGTTTATAAAGGAAAAAACAAAAAAGCAAAAAGCAAAATCTCGCGAGATCTCGAGAAATAGCGAAAAATAGCGAAAAATATCGAGATCTCGGCGAGAACAGGTAAATGCCGAGACGAAAATGGTTATCGCCTCTGTTTTCGTCTCGGCTAGTGTCGAAACCAGCGAAATCGGCGCCGAGATTTTAATCCATGATCCTGATTGAAGGAGCTAAAATAGCCATGTAGACTTAAAATGGCTCTAGAAGAAGTTGTGAGAAAAGATATGCATTGAGCTTAGAACTAGAAACAAGTATGGTCATAAATAGAGTTGATTGGATAAAAGGGATCCATGTAGCCAATCCCATTTAGTTGGGTAAGACCGAGTTGAGTTGAGTTGGGTTATATTGGGTGAGCTTTTAATTGGCTCTCCTTTATGTCCTATTCATATTAAATAGCAGTTGAACTATTCAGGTTGACAGTCAGTTGCTTTCTCCTGGGTGGGCCATGGAAGTGTTTGTTTTTAGAATTAAATAAGAGGTTTTTTCTGATGTGTTATCATGTTATAACTTATTTTATGGCTGTCATGCTTTGTTCTATACCACAATCCATGTTATTAGTTTGGTCTTCTCTGACTAACAACTTTGGCAAACTTGTGAATCCAATTGATTTTAACTTTGCAAATGGCTCAATTCAGTTCATTCACTACATGGTTGGGGGCGAATCAAATACCATACACATTATTTAGCTAGAAGCAGTTGTGATAGGAACAAATCCTGTATGCCTCACTTTGGTTTGCTTGTTTTTTTTCTTTTGCAGATTCAGTATCTTATCTCACGTTGGGGGACAGATCTGAACTCTCTTGGTTCTTACTCCTATGATTTGGTCGGTAAGCCTGCAGATTTGTACGAGAGGCTTCGAGCTCCCTTTGGTAGCCTTTTCTTTGGTGGGGAGGCTGTGAGTATGGATCATTCTGGTTCTGTGCATGGAGCTTACACAGCAGGAGTGATGGCCGCTGAAGAGTGCAGGAGTTATCTATTGGAGCAGCATGGTAATTTGGAACTGCTCCAGTTAGTCTCCTCTGAGGAAATTGTTGAAGCAACTGTTCCTCTCCAAATCTCAAGGATGTGACGTCCTTATAATATCTTAATAAATCATGTTTATGGTAATAGCGCTCAGAAAGAATAGTGCTTCTATTTTCTCTCATTTTTTGGTTTAAAAGTGGATACAATCACTGATTGTGCTGCTCCAGTTAGTCTCCCCTGAGGATTTCCAAATCTCAAGGATGTGATGTCCGTCACTTGGTCCATATGATTGAGGTGACAATTAACCTTGACACATGGCCAATCCAAAGAGCAAACACTACCTCCAACAATTTGAATGCCAAATCAGCAAAAATTGGCTCTGGTGGAAAGTGGGCAGTTGATGGTTCTTTTCATGACTGACTACATTGTGATACATTTTTTTTTTTGCTAACATACATTGTGATACATCAATGCGTGTTACATAATGAACTACAAATTGCGTGTGTAACCTACAGAATTATTCAAATATATCTTTGTATATTGTTCAGGCCTCCAAAATTTCTCTCATGGCGAAGTCTTGAAACCATGACAGAATTTTGCTCGGATTGAATGTCTCTGTTTAAAATAAAATTGTTAAAGAGTGATAAAGAATAAAGATTTTGCTGATATTTTGATACAGAAGGAGAAAATTGAAAACAGATAAAACATTAAGTGGGGGGATTCATGTTTGTAATGCCTATAGCCTTAATATCTGAAGGCATTGCAGCAGAATATTAGGTCTCAGTATCTCACAATAATACATGAATCAATTGGTACTAGAAGTATGTAGTAACAGGGAATATCTGGAAAGAACTTTGCTCTCACCGAACATATTTGTTTATAATCAACTTTGTTTTACGGTGATTTACAATGAAGATTGCTGATAACACATCTGCTTCTAATCATATTTGTTTCTCAAGCTAATTTACAATGAAGATTGCTGATATTTTGATACAGTAGGAGAAAACTAAAAGAAGATGAAACTGTAACTAGGGTGATTCACAATGAAGCTTGCTATGATATTTTGATACAGTTGGAGAAAACTGAAAGAAGATGAAACAGTAACTATGGTGATCCCCATTGAAGATTGCTGATATTTGATACAGTTGCAGAAAGATGAACAGAAGATAAATATTTTACATTTGATGGATGCTAACAAAGGATGGGGACACCATTACTGAAAATCCTTCAATTCTTTCCAAGTTCTACACCTGAATCGGAGAATGAAGTTAGCTTTTCCTCCTCCTCTTGCTGCTCCAATGTCTCATAAAGAGGAGCATTCCTAGTCTCAGGAAGCCACATTGTCACCAACCCACTGAATATTCCAAGAGCTCCAAATGCCAGGAAAGATAGTGATGGGCTCAAACGGCCTAACACTACCAGAAGTGGTGCAATTGATGCTCCCAGCATCAGTGCTTGCCGCAACATTGATACTGCGAAGTTTCTCACATTCGTAGGGAACAGTTCAACACAGTAGATGTATAATACATCAAAGGCTGTCGAAGCTGCCATGAATCCAATTGCTTCCACAGTTAACTGAGGCCAACTATGTTTAGCTTCAACCCCCACTTCTTCCTTGCTAGTCCTGTTCCCAGAGAAAAAGATACACAAGATGCATGATGCTCCAGCAATGTAAGCTGATGAGGAGGCCAGAAGTCGGCGGTCTGCAAAACCCAGGAGCAAACTGCCGATGAACACTGCCGGAATTTCCATAAGGGCATTTAGTGCAACTGTGAAGTAGAGATCAAAATTTAAGTTCTCCACATTGAGTTGGATTCCATAGTATATAAACCCAACTCCAAAACCAGCAATCATAACTGTAAGCATCCTCCTAGTAGCCCATCTTGCAGACCACAAGCTCTTGGCTGGGACAGATTCATTCATGTTGGTTGAGGAGTTTGAAATGGTTAAATTTTGTGGAAGTTTCTTCCCATTCAGTCTTGCCAACCTACGTAAGATTTGCATAGCTTCCTTGTTTCTTCCCTTAACAACAAGCCAACGAGGTGATTCAGACACAAAAGGAAGGATCAAAATGGAGTAGAGAAAGGGAAGAAGGGAGATGGTCCTGTAGATGCTTCTCCAGGAGGTTCTATTAGGGTAGGCAATGAAGGGAAGTGAAAGGAAGCCTGCAGTGAAGAAGAAAAAGCCATATTGACCAACTTGTCCACGCCATTTTCGTCCTACAACTTCTGTCGAGAGGACAAGGCAGCAAATTCCAATGCCGGCTCGGGCAAACCCAGTTAAGAAGCGGAGGAGGGCGTAGATCCAAACATTAGGAGAAAAGGATGTAAGGTATGTAGTTATGGATGTTAAGAGGCATGAGAGGAGCACTGATCTCCTCCTTCCAAGATAGTTGTCTGCCAGGCACCCATAAGCAGCAGATCCTACGTGAAAGAGTCACCAACAGTTCAGTACAAAGAAAGCACAACACAAAACTAGGCTCCCTTTGGTATAGTTTATGTTTATGAGGTATTTATAATAAATTATTTATAAGAATAAATTATGAATCATAAAATAATAACCGTTAATACCATTAGACATAAAAAAGTAATAATAATTTCAATAAGGATAAACACCTTCTAATCTATTTCTATACTAATTATATCAATTTATTTTAAATATAAATAAATATCATAAATCATACAAAACAACCACATATGTCATAATGTATTATCTAATACACACCAAATAGGACTTAAGTGGTTTTTCACAACTCTTCAGGAAAACACCATTCAATAGGGCTCAGTATGGCCAGGCTGCTGTTGCTTCTTGTCAAAGCCAAACAGATTTTCATATATATATATATATATATATATATATATATATATATATATATATATATATATATATCTTTTATGAAGAAGGAAATAACAAAGCCAATTATTTTCAGCTGTATGATTGGTAGACGATAGACACCTAATGGCAAACCATGCTGATTTGTGGGTCCAAGCAGCTTAGCAGGATTAATTGGG
Organism: Protea cynaroides; assembly: GCA_028583415.1. Classification (NCBI taxonomy): domain Eukaryota; kingdom Viridiplantae; phylum Streptophyta; class Magnoliopsida; order Proteales; family Proteaceae; genus Protea; species Protea cynaroides. Next base: position 32,345,291 of record CM053268.1, read on the forward strand.
GCCCATCTCAGTCCATTGCAGAAAACTTTCCAACATTTTTTAAGCCATAAAAAAGGGCAAAAAAGCCGAAATTTTACTGGACTGTGGAGCCCATATTGAGTTTGCCGTTTAATTACCAGATAGTAGCTCTGGTCTGACCGGATTTGGTCCAATGGATCAATCTTATCAGATTTGATCCGTATTGAATCACTTAAATGCCCGGATGATTATAAAATAGTAGTTCAAATTCTGCTTACTCTTAATCCATGAAAATATAATTAATTGTAACCAATATATATATATAAATAAAAGCCCAAGTAGGTAGAAAACCACCTGGCTTGGGTTAACTAACAGACCATTCTGGCCCGGGTTAGGATTGCTAATCAACTTAAGAGTTAAACAGCCTGGATTCTATCTGGGTAACTTGGATTCAAATCCTCTCACGTTTCTCGGAAATCAGTAACTGTAGTTTACTGTGCTCATATACCAATATCGGATAAAAATCTTCTCATGCCCTTTATACCGGCATGAGTCGGAATGAGAGGATTTTAATCCGGATCACTTCTCATGCACCATCATGCACCAAATCAAACCAACATGGAGTCAACACCAATCAATAACAAAGGTTAGTAGGTTAGTCAAGATCCAGTCATGAAAATACCCGGTTCAAAATGAGGTTGGTGTGATAGAATTAGCCCACTCAACCTGCGAAACATCACAGACTCAGATTTTGGGCCAATTCAGAAGTTACCAACTTGTCATTACCAACCTGGTCTAAAACAGATCCAGCCGGGCGAATTCAGCTTTGGTTCTCAGTCGATCGAGCTAAGATCCAAAGGTCCTAGAAACTTGACCACAAATGACGAAAATACCCTCAACTTCAACCTATAATTTCATAGAAAAACAAACGTTATAAATACGTACCCAAGATGGAACCAAAGAAGAACGAGGAAGCAGGTACTCCAGCACGGAATTTCCAGTCACAGACGAGTCCCCACTCAGCAATTGTCGAGCTACAGTTCCCACCGATCCACTCCCAATACCCTGGTTGAATCTTGCAGACTGACCCAGTTGAATCAGGGTCACACCATGATCCACCACCCTTGCACGTCCATGAAGGCTGAGCATCAGTGAAGATTGTAACCAAGGTGTTCTGGGAATCAAAAATCCATGCCAAAGAGACTAAGAAAGCATGGATGAGCTGCGAAAACCCGAACGATCCAACATATTCCTCGATCACTTCATCGACGGTTAACTCTAGCTTCGGCACTGTCGCCGTCGCCGTCTCCGTCGCCTGCGGCCCGGTGGCTTCTCTTCCTCCATGACTGTCATGGGTTACGAGCTCCTGCACCTCATCCATTAGAGTAGCCTCAAACAGAACTGCTGAATTCTGAACCCATTTATAAGAGAAAGGTAATGGGTTACGGGAGGATGGGAGAAATTGTCCTACCTAGGTATTTGTTGTACACGTGGAAAACATGCAGGGTTTGTGGCAATGGTGGGAACCACACATCAAGGAAAGTGCTGCTTGGAGTTTTTGAATTGGGTTTCAACGGTTGGAGATGGTGATAAAGGGCCCACATTATTTAGTGGTTATTTATTTTGTGGGGCAACACATGTGATTACGTTGTGTAACTCTCTAGTCTCCACCTTTTTCTCTCCATGGAAGTGCTGCTCGACGTGTTAGGGCACTTCCAGAGACGTTTGTGTTTGAGAGAAGATATTGTGGAAATTAATATTCATTACAGATACACATATTTTTTATGAGATTTTATTATTGTTGATGTTGTATGGGATCCATATGAATCTATTAAATATAGAAGGTGATAAAATTTTAAGGAAAATATAAATACATATACGTGAATCATATTTTTCTATTTTGTGGGTCTTGGGAGAGTAGAAGGATAAGAAAATTTTACAAAAAAAAAAAAAAAAAGGATAATAATAAATGTTTTTCTGATATCAACAGTTTCCTTTTTGTTTTTTTATTTTGTTTTGTTTTGTTTTTTTTTTTTTTTTTAAGGATAATTTTGTTATTCTATTTCACAACACTATTATAGTCTTTTTACAATACCTATAAGGGTATTTTAGACCTTAAAAAATAAAATTTTGCTGACATCATATGTTTGACATTTAGAGATAGTAGGTGTAACTGTTCTTAATTTTAAGGTAGTAGATGTATTTATATCAAAGTTCAAGAGTAGTATAAGTAATTTTTCCTATTTTTCTATTTTGTGATTCTTAAGAGAGTAGAAGGATAAGAAGTTCCATCTTATGTTTTAATGGAATGATAATAAATGGCTTTCTGATTTCAACAGTTTCTTTTTTTCGTTTTTGACTTTGTTTTTTCTTCTTTCTGTTTCGTTTTTGGGTACAAGTTACAAATATAAAAGCCCCAGACCAATGACCCCAAGATAAAAATATAAGATGCAACCTGGTGCTTTCAATGACACTTTTCCTCAGAAAGTGATTCATCCACTTAATTTCATAAGCAAAAATAATATCTAAGACTCTTTTTGGTATGTGTTATATAATTAATTTTATAATATATTATGACATAAATAGTTGCTTGGTAAGATTTATGGTATTTATTTATATTTAAAATAAATTGATATAATCTAAAATCTACAAATAGGTTAGAAGGTATTTATCATTATCATGATAATCTATTATTATTTCTTTATGTCTGATGGTATCTCATAAAACATTTATTATAAATAACTCATAAACATATATAAATATAAACTATACCAAAGAGAGCCAAGTAAACATCAATATTTATATTTATTCATTTTATATTTAGGATTTTCTGTTTAACACCAATCATCCAGTGTCAAAACCCATTGACATAGATGCATCGGTTTCTGTTAGATTAGTGCAAAAACTCATCCCTTCTCTGACCTAAATACCAAAAATAACCTCTATTTACGAGACCTAATCCCCAACCCCCAAATAGAATCAATGTCAATGCTCCATGACACTGGCTGATGTCATGAAGCAAGACCCCCTTCTTTCAAACCTAAGATATGTTATTAAGAAGAGGTTCTCGACCTTAAGTCAGGGATCCGAGCTAACGTTAAGAGGCTTAGTGGAAAGAGAGAGACTACATGAATAGTGAAATGTGATATAAGAAGCGATGTAATCTTTAGTAGATGGACCTATTTATGGGAGTGGAATGGAATCCTACAACCGCTTTCCAATTTGCTGTTGAAATTGGTGTGGACGAATATACCCCCGGTTAAAATAATGATACACTAGTATGCCTCCGGTTGGAAGATTGAAGCATCTTATGCCACTGCCCACCTATTTGTGGGTGGCATTTATGCATGTCACATTCTCATCAGAACTTGCCACATTAGTATTTTAGCGATCAGAGATTGGATGTTTTGCAATGGAGGACCTCATACCTCCTTCTAGGTCTGACTCCGGCCCCAAAGCCTGAGGTGAATTCAGCAAGGGGAAGTTAAATTTCGATATCTTACCGTTGAGGTTTAATTTGAAAAAAATAGGAGCGAGGTATTCAAGGTTAGAATGCAAAATGAGCTAAAGAATACATTTCAGATGCACGCATTTCCCAACACATTCAATAACCCAAGAATTAAAATACATTACCTAATAATGTTTTTTTCATCTTAAAAAAATGCTTTTGATTTAAAATACATTCCAAGATACATACCAAGTTCAACTCTATGATTACTTCAGCAAAATTTTACTCCAATAAATCTTCTTGAAAACACAAAGTTTGCTTTAGAATTGACATGATCAGTTACCAGAGCATGGGCATACAAAAATACGTTCCTACATATTTTTTAATTGCTTTCTATTTTGTTCTCAAAAATATTTTAAGTTACGGATAAAATTGGGTTTTCATAAACTTTTTGAAAGTGAGACCTACCATTACATCGCTCTCAAAAATTGTCATTGTCTCCTGAATTTTTTCAATAAGCATGTGAATGATAAAAATTACTTTTATTAAAAAAAAAAAAAAAAAAAGAAGGTAAAGATTCAAAATTACAAATTATTTGACACCTTAAGAGGTGTCAATAAGAAAACCCCTTTCTATATTACCTAATTTTAAGGTCGTTGTATATGGTATGATAACTAATTTGACCCCCAAAAAACGTTACCATATCTATTCCTACTGAGTATTTTTCGGCCTTAGTGAGAGATGTGGTGGGTAGATATAAAAGTGTCACTTCTAAATGGAAATCGATCAGTAAAGAACCGAGTCCAGCAAAAGCAAAATTAATTAATTCGATTTTGGTTTCACACATGGTCGTTAATCAGATCAATTGTGGTTTAGAATAGTTAAACATTTAGTTAACTAATTAAATAAGATCAAAAGAAAACCAAGTAAAATCAATTAAGAAATCGAATAAAATCAGCTAATTGTCTAACTATATGTATAATATTTCGAATGTAGTATACAATTTTAATATACTATGCCCTGACATAATGTCATGCCCATTTGATATGATATTTTCAGTTTATTATTTAATATTTAGAATTTTGTTGCTAACTATTACGATAATAGAATATTTACTCATTCCTCATAAATCATATAAGAAACCGTTTATGAATCAATTAATTGAGACTAATAAGAAACTAATAACTGATTGTCAGTCAGTTTGGTTTTAATTTGAAAAACAAGAACCAATTATTATTGGATTCGATTATATTTCTACTAATAATAATCTTGAACGAATAAACCATTTATGAACAAATATTTTACACCTTTAGTGGATATAATTGTCTACATTAGACCCATTACTTGAGGTTTGACCCAGAACAGTTCGGATGGGACAAAACTTCAGTTGAATAAGCCCAACCCAAATTGCACCGAGTCACTGTTAGTGCACTTAATCATATATGATGGCATATAGTAATATTTTTTTTTTATTAAAAAAGCATATATTAATATTTAGTATAACTCAACCAAATAAGAAAATGAGAGAATTACAGTTAAAAAAAGAAAAGAAATTATACTTTTGTGGGGTCCTTGCATGCTTTGCTAGTGGGGTGTTTTCTTAATCCATTACAGACAAAAAAGTGATCTAACCTAACTTTTGAAAAAGATGGGAACAGACACCACAAATTACTTGTGGCTCCAAAAAGTCTTTAATACAAATACGTAAAGCCAAAAAGGTCTCTAAGTAAACTTTTGAAAATGATTGGAGAAGACCTAAAAATACTTGTGGCTCTAAATTATTTTTGACTACAGCAACAAGAATAAAAGACTATTAACTTTTAAATTTGCAAGCACTTGTTTGTGGTGTTTCAGTAACAGAGGAGAGCACTTCATTTGCTTGTGTCATTAACTAATTTCCTCAAACAAAAAGAGGATACACAAGATGGGTGGTGTTTGAAAGTGCATTCCAAGGTGGATTATAATTTTGTTAATAGAATGAGATGAATTCATTTTTTCTATGAGTGGATAAATTAAGTTTGAAAACGTTTATATATGTCAGTCAAATTTGATAGTTTATCCGATTACCTGTGGGTTTGTTTCCTTGATTTTTGAAAGCTACAGAGTATACATATACTTTTTAATTTTATTTAGTTTATTTTATTTATTTTTTATTTTTTTATATTTTTTTTGAAACCTCTATGATAACATCTTAAATAAGCATCCTCTCCATTGTTAAGAATTTCAACTGCTTTATTTTACCATTTGGCAAAGATTTGTCATCCATGTAACAATGGAAGGTGGTGGAAAGTGATGTTTCAAAAAATCACAAGACAAATATGAATTATTTATTTTTATGATATTTTAATTTAAACAATCGCTTCTTGGTTAGAATTGGAAGAGTTTATAGTAATATCTAGAGTATTGGTGTACATGCTTAAACATGCACGAATTAGACTTTGAAATTTGACACTTGGCTAATTTATACCATGTCATCTCTATCCAATGGTCAGAATGGATACATCATCTATTCGTGTGGTAGAATAGACGCTTGTGACGTTTGATAAAATAGCATACTATTGTGACAATAATAATTTACATTTCCCAAATTTTGTTAAACTTTAAAACTTGACATTCGACCATGGGACAACATTGGGATCTACTTATCCACAAAAATTCAACATCATCAACCAAATAGGTGGTAGATATTGCATGTTAACTAGAAATCCAACACTTTATTCATTTGAAGAACAATTAATCAAGAGAAAAAAAAAAGTTTTTCTTTCTTATGAAACTCTAATATCTACTATGTGGTATATGAGATGGTCCAAATTTTAAGTACATCTGAGGGTAAGATCCTTTGCTCACATATCAAGTTTCAACACTAAAAGAGTTGTCCGTTGTCCATATGTGGAGGAGTAATATCATAAATCCCCTCAAAGAGTGGTCATGAATTCAATTCCCTTTCAAAAAAATATATATCATAAATCCAATTGTTGGATATTTAGAGAAAGGATTGGATTAACCATGTATCAATTTTCAGCCTCCAATTCAATCATTTGACCTTCCATGTAATGTATACTTATCCATCGGAAAGTTTATGCCCTTTTTGCACTCGTAGGCTTTTTTTTTTTAATTTTTTTATAATTTGTTTTCCATGTAGTCAACTCCAATTGGGCTGAAATTTGAAACACAACCAAAGAACTTTAAGGTCTATCTGTCAACAAAATTTCAGCTTTATATATCTGAGCAGTCAATGGAAATGGTAGAACAAATAAATTGCATGTTATGGAATTCGAATGTCACTAACTTGGTGAAAACAAATACTGCTGTTCCTAATCAAAATCGTCCTATGATTATACAACTACTTGGCCTTGGTAGCTTTGTGATAATCAGCTGACCAAGCACATCTAGTTACATTGCCCAGCCCATTTGAGCTAGACTGGACTCATCTTCTAATTAAACTTTATTTCTAACTGTGGTACGTAGCTTGGGTCTTATCAAATGATAGTGATATTCCATGTCAGCCTGCATGGCCTGGTAAATTATATTATATTGTCATCCCCTCTTCTTCTTCTTTTTTTATTTTTTTTTATTTTAATTTAGGTGGTCTTCATTGTTTTTGGCCCTACCAGTTCAGTATATAATTAAAGGTTTTCAATTTTTTCCATTTTTCATCTTTTGACTAAGGTAGAAATTTAAGCTCTTTTTTTTTTTTTTTTTTTTTTTAATTGGGTGTGGAGATTATATTCAGAAAATCAAACTTCATGGTAAGATATGACAGGCTCTTCATGGAGCTTGAGCTTTGACCACCTTAGAGCTGGCAAACATTTGATTCAAGGTTCAAGTATCCGGAATCAGACACGAGATGGGCCCCATTGATGCCGATCAGAATCAGCTCAGAATCGGTTTGATTTGTTCAGAACACAGACAATTGGAATCGGGAAGAGGTGAAGATTGTCTCAAAACGTGTGACTTTTTTACTGTAAGAGTTAAGTTTAATTCTCAGCTATTACTTATTAATAGAAGGAAACTATGGGGAAAAATGAAGATCATACATGAATAATGGGAAATTCAAAAGAAGGTTGTTGGAGAAATCAGCTGGACTCTGGATCAGGCGAGGTCGATTCTGATTCAAATCCGGCGATTCCCCTGATCTGATTCTGTTTATTTATTGTTAAGTTCTCATCTCAAAAATTCGAACTAGTAAATAGAGAAACTCTCACATATATAATGCACTTAAGGTTCTAGTCAATGTGGGACCATTCCCAATACTATGCCTCATGTGTTGCCCCTCTTCTGGGTGGCAGTACATGTGGTATGCGATTTTTCTTTTGAGTGATCATACGGAATGAACCTGGAGCTCTTATACCATGCTACTGTTTGGTAAAACTTCAACTCTGGGATTCTTATTTCTGGTTCAAATTTCTACTCCAACTTCAAAAGGATTCAGGAGTATAAGGGGGTAGAAACATGTTTATTAACTTAATTTAGTCATGGACTCCAGAGTGGTGGTGGTGGGTGGCGAATGGTGGCATTAGTGGTGAGTGGTGATGGTTGGTGACGGTGGTGGTGGGTGAGAGGTAGTGGCCAAGGGTGGCGGTGGATGGGTGGGTGGTGGTGGTGGGTGGGTTGCGGTGGGTGGTGGTGGTAGTGGTGGTGGGTGATGGTTGGTGGTGGTGGCGGTGGGTGGTGGTGGATGGTGGTGGTGGCGGTGGGTGGTGGTGGATGGTGGTGGCAGTGATGGTGGCGATGGGGGGTGGTGGTGGGGGTGGTGGATGATGGTTGGTGGTGGTGGCGGTGGCTGGTGGTGGTGGCGATAGTGGGTGGCGGTGGTTGGTGGTGGCAGTGGGTGGCGGTGGGTGGTGGTGGGTGGGTAGTGGTGGTTGAGGATGGTGGTGGGTAGTGGTGGCGGTGGGTGGTGGGGTGCGGTGGTGGTGGTGGAGGCGGTGGGTTGTGGTGGTGCGGTGGTGGTGGTGGTGGTGGTGGTGGCGGTGGTGGCTGGTGGCTGGTGGCTGGTAGTGGTTGTGGTGGTTGGTGGTAGTAGTGGTGTGGGATTTTTTTTTTTACTCCAAAATTTTACTCCGAAGTCGAAAAACATCTATTTTATGCTCTAAAAAATTAGATTTTGGAACTCATTTGGAGCTGGTTCACCTATGGATTCTCTAGAAGCCCGAACCGAGTTACCAAACAGGCTTCTATTCCATTTATGCTTCAGAAGTCAGAATCCAACTTCTGGAGTGTTATCAAACACCCCCTAAGTTTCCATCTCAAAAAATTCGAAATAGTAAGTGGAGGGATTCTCACATATAAGTATTTGTTTGTATATCAATATCCATTACAGAAAACATACCTCCCTTATATAACTATGAAGCCGTTTCTTCTAACCACCTAAAAGTATACTGTTGTAACAATCTAACCTCTTAACAAACTATTTTCCTACCTAATAATAGTGTCTGTATAATATCCATAGAACCATATGCCTGTGTATGCGCATCCGTAATCCGCCAAGTTGTTCACATCTTCACCCGATCCCTTGTCTGGATAACATAGCAATAATGGCCACGTCATCATCATATTCAATTATATACAAACAAAGTACAACGTCATTGGTTATCGTATCATGAGACTAGTCACTAAACGAACCAGTATTGGGTAGCATCTACCCATCAGATCATCACTGATCTTGATCTAATAAAAAATGGTAAACTCCTAGAAAAATTACAGTCATAAATAAAGGCAACGGATTTTGATGGAAAATAAATTGAATCCGAGTAAAATTAAATATAATAAACAGAATGATATGAAATAGTTTGTCACGTATAATGATTATGAAAATCTTTTTCTCAGATTTGAAAAATTCACTTCTCTTTACACATCTCTAAGTGGATCTTCATCTCAGCATCCACCATCCACTTCTAATGGATTTCAGCAATAGGGTTAAACTTCTTCCTGGACTCCACCACCACTCAATATGGTGACGATTACGTACAGTGATGCTAGTAGTCTTGCTCTTTCATCATGGCCTACCTCGCTTTGCTATTTCTGAATCCTCCCCATTCAGTAACCTGTTGATTGATGAAGCTATCTCTATATGATCAGCATTAATGCTAGAGGCAATACCTGAAGGATTTGAGCATATTTGGGTTGGATAAGATAACAAGGTAATTAGGTGTGTAGCTATAAGCCCTTGGTACCATGGCACCTTTACTGATCAAGCCCATTTTGAAAGATATTCATCATTTGAAATTTTATTTAAGCTTTGTAACTTAATGGTTGTTCTAATAAAAATTAAGAGCATAGCTGGTTACTTAGGTAGAGACCTTTTGTTATGCCCTTTAGTCCCACAATGGATCTGAATGAGACTGATTGAGAGTTGATGTGCTCCTGGACCCTTCACTTGATAAGCTAATTTTGATAGAATTTTGATAGATGAGACCCAGGTTCCTATCAATGGGTGAGTTTATTGACTCACCTGTCACGGTTTCCTTCGGATAGGGCTAACGCAAAAAGGGTTACTTAGAATGAAGCCAAAGCAAGCCACCACGAGTGCGAGCCGCCAGGATGTCGACAGTGGAAGGGTGGGGGAATGTTACGCCCTTTAGTCCTACATTGGATTTGAATGTGACTGATTCGGAATTGATATGCTCCGAGACCCCTCAAATGATAAGCTGATTTTGATAGATGAGACCCAAGTTTGTATCACCTTGACGATTTGTGGATTATAGAATAGCATTCTACATTTTTCATCCTCTTCATGTCAATCTGAATTAATTATTTTCATAAAAAATAAAAAATAAGAAATAAAAAAAAAAACCTTAAAAGCATCCAAATTAAGGGTGTCAACGGGTTAGTCTACGCCGGTTTCGATCAACGCTGAACCAGTGTCGAATTTTATAAGCCCAGCCCAAAACATGTCCATTAAGAGTTCGGGCTGGGTTGGGCTGCGTTGGACACAATAACTAACGGGCTGGTTTGGTGTCGGTTTGTTATCGGGCTGAGCTTATTGAGTTGATTTCGGCCGGTTCGGTTCGGAATGGACCGGGCTTATCAAGCCTTTTGGGCCTATTTTATATGTAAGATATATAACATGTTTTATTATTTCTATCTATAAAATTAGCATCATTCATTCTATATGCGTGTTTCGGAGAAATTAACAATTAACATACTCTTTTCAACTTTAGATTCATATAATCTTTTTTGACTATAATAGTGTAATATAATCCATCAAAATTTAAAACCATTAAATTAAGGAGGGGGCTTGGGGGGGCCCCCTTGGTATTATTAGTTCGGCGTTCGGGCTTCTTAACGGGTGGGGCCCGCGTTTTTTGCTGGAAGGGTCGGTTTTCGCCGGACGAAACATGTCCATTGGGGTTGGGCCGGGGGGTTTGGGGGTATTCGGGGCTCGATCCGTGCTACCGGGCCGGGCCCATTTTTGACACCCTTGATTATTTCGATCTATAAAATTAGCATCATTCCTTCTATATGTATGTAATTCTGTAAATTGTAACAATTAATATACTCTTTTCAACTATAGATTCACATAATCTTTCGGATCATGAAGTGAACTATAATAGTGTAATATAATCCATCAATATTTAAAAACATTAAAATAAAAAAATTGGGCCCAGATAGACCTTACCGGTGTTCGGGTTGGGTATTATTGGTTTTAGCTAGTTCGGACTTCTTAATGGGATGGTCCGGTCTGATTTCGGTCTGGGATGAAACGATGTCGGGTTTTACAAGCCGAGACCGAAACCTGTCCATTAAGGTTCCATCCAGGCTGGGTTCGGGTTATATCGGGCCGACTCCATCCGTGCTACCGGGCCGGTCCCATTTTTGACACCCTTAATCCAAATCTCTCTATCCCTTATGTTTTTTTTTTCTTATTTTATTTATTTATTTATTTTTGATAATTTCTGTTTTATTTGTTTCCATAATTCCTAATACCCACTTACCTTTCGAGAATAGTTCACCTGTGTGTACTTGTATCCTCTATAAGATCCTATCACCGTCTATATTTTTTGAATCCCATACTCTAGAAGTGGGTCTCATATCATGTCAAGTAGATGTACATACAGGTGATCCAAACTCCTCACCTCAAACCATTAAAATTCTTAAATTTATTTAGCGCAAGAAAAATTTACACCCCAACAAAGCATATTAGAATTCTATACGCCGAAAAAGAAGAAATTGAAATATATGAAGATCACAATCCATAAAAGACAGACAAAGGGACAGGATTTTTGGTATGGAGAGATGGAGACCCTTAACCTCTTTATTTCTTTGTGCGATGCTTTCCTAAAATATTTCGGTTCTTTTTGCTTGTGCGATGGTCCCCCCAAAAAAAAATTAAAAAAATGATATGAATGTAGAGATCTCTCACTGAACAGTCTCATCAACAACTTGGTTAACACTTTTGACATCATAAAAGATCCCTTTGAAACTTGAGAGACCTCTTTGCGGTTCCACTGTGATCATATGGTCCATCCTCTATTTCTATCTAAAAATAATTAGGATCCCATATTAGTGGAGATTAATCCATCGTTAGTCTCGTAATGATTTGAAGTGGATTGATATAATCTTGATGATATTGATCTCCTAATGATTTGATGTGTATTAATATGATCTTAATGTTGATCTAGTTAGGTGATATGATCTTGGTTCTTTCATTTTTTTTGTTCTTTCATTTCGCAAATCAATTGTAGGGACATCTTCTCCCAAAAGTTGATATCCCTGGTAGAGAATCATCTGGAAAAGATTTGACGTGAGTTAATATAATCATACTTCATAAGAATTAGATGTGGGTTGATATGACTTAGTCTAATAAGAATTTGATGCTAATCTATTTTACTAATTTAGTGTGTATTGAATGATCTTAGTTTCCTTCATTTTACACATCAGTTTTGAGAACATATTCTCTACCTAAGTTGATATCAGTGGTAAGAGCCATCTTCACAGCAACTCCCACAAACGCATGTCATATTGTATGTCATATTGTTGACTTGGCAAAAGGGATGAAAACCTCCCTCTCTCTCTCTCTCTCTATCTCTCTCAAACAAAATCAATCAAAGCCTCACCTTAAAGAGAAGTGGGGAACACTATATAAGAAGTTCAGGAAGAAATGAGATGAGAACCATTTCTCTACTACAATCAGTCCTTAAAACATCTTTATTTTTCATACCCTTAACATAGATCCAGTGCTACAGAAACATGGAACAAAGAACCATCCTTGAGTACCCATACAAACTACTAAACCCACAGCATAACAGAAACAAAAGAACACTAAAGAGGATGGTTAAGTTTGATATGATTCAGTGGCAGCCTCTCAACATGGCCTGTGACATATGCACCGGCGGCGAACCCCCTGGCATTGTCCATCAGGGAAACCCTCACTTTGGCAAATGGATGCACAGTTGCTGCTCCTAACACATACCCCATTGAACCTAGTGCTCGCTGACTCGCATGTCCTTGCTTCTGCCATCTCCATTTCTCCTGCAAGAATGAGAGAGAGAGAGAGAGAGAGAGAGAGAGAGAGAGGAGCATTGTAAGTTAAATGGAAATCAAGTTATATCTATGGAGATGAAAGAAAATAAGAAGCTAGAGAGATCTGCAAACCAGCAGCTATGAAGAGGAAACAGATGAAAAGAACAGAAACCATCTTCATAAAACCCATATTAGTAGCTACACAAATACTTCCTTTTCCACTCTTTCACAATCTTTCACCCATGTCACTCCCTATTTATAAGAAAAAAAATGGAGGAGGGAGATAAAAATACTGAAGTAGCTACTGCTACAGAGAATCCGAGGGAAGATATGTTTCCATTGAGTAGGATTGGTCCAAAGAGTCTTTTGGATCCATCTTCCATCTTCGGGTCCACTTGCAGTCTTTGAGTGAGAACGGAAAACCGAAGCAGAGATAATAATGTTGAGTGGCCTTCGTTAGATGAAAGGTCTATTCTCACTGCAAAGCTATCTTATCATCGTGCTTTAATGGCAGGAAATGGGCGGAGGTCATTCACACTGCGAAGCATAAAGCTTAGATATATTTGTGTTGCAGATATGTCGGGAGATCACGTGATGATTCGCAGGTTTTGGTGTTTGTTTTTTTTTTTTTTTTGGAATTTCTTGCCGACGTCTCCGTAGGTGTCAAATCCCAATTAATTTTTACCAAACTTCTATACTCCTTTGCTCACATTTAAAAATTTCCTAAAGATAAGGTGATGTGGTTCGGTTCTCTTTCCACCACTCCTGCTTCTCCCCTACCTAGCAATCAAACAAAGCGAAAAAAACACAGAGAGAGGAAAAGGAAAAAGAAAAGGAAAAGGAAAAGGAAAAGGAAAAGGAAAAATTCACAAAGCTTCGCTGGCTCCTGTTGATATTTTAGTAGAATAAGTGCGAATCTAATTTCCTTGCATGGTGGGTCGTCATGAATGGCATCCTCCCAGTGGTGATAAGAAGGATTCACATCGTCTCCTTTCAGTGATTCTGGGAGGAGTAGCAATCTTATTTGAATTGTCGACATGTGACTGTAGGGTGAATCTGAGACGTACGTCCCAGTTGACACTTCTTGTCGGTTTGATTTAACGATTGGGTGTCGACTCGAACATGCGTCTTGAATTCACCAAGAGCCATTTGTCAGCCATCGAATAAAACTGCCTCTGTCCTCCCAGGGCCACTGGGAGGAGAGGATGCAGATCGAATCCGAATCGTCTCCTATGCGTACGGGCATAGGAGACATGGCGGAGACCATCGGATGATTGCCACATGACTTTCTACCGATGTAATGGTTGTACTCGGTTAAGGAGTATATGGGGAGAAAAAGACTTACTACACCAAATCCTCTTCTTTCCCTTTCAGTTTAGCTTCGATCCCATTTTCTTTTCAGCGAAATCAATCCGCGATCTTCTTTTTTTCGAGAGAGAAGAGAAGAAACCTGACGGCAGTTAGGGAGGAGAGAGCAGACAAGTGAGAACGGCGGAGCTCTCTTCTTCGATTTCTCTGAAATTTATGAGAAGAACACCCCAGCTGGGTAAACTTCGATTTCTCCTCTTTGGGATTTCTATATATCTTCTTCATCATCGATCTCTCTAATCTCTTCAATCCCTACCGATTTCTCTTCTGTTTCAATTTTTTTCTTTGCTATACGATGAGGGTTTTCTGGTTTCTTAAAACTTCTAGCAATTTTTTTTATTTGAAATGATGTTGTCAAAATATGAAGAATAGAACTTTAAATGAAAACCACTTATCTGATGTCACGTTTCTAATGATCTGTTGAAGAAGATTGTAATTGATAATGAGTTTGAAGTTGGGTTGTATCACAAGCGATACTGTCCTAAAGACAGAATTTGCCCCCAATGGTGCAACCGGATTTTGATGCAAATCTGGCTCCAAGATAAAACAGCTTCTCGGCTTCCCCCATTAAACCTGCACTAGTCTAATGCGCCCCTTCAAGTACTTCAGAGTTGTGCTTAAGTCAAATGCAAGACAGTAATGCAATTTTGGTAAAATCACGATGTTTCGAAAAATATAGGGGAATACCCTCGGTATGTGCTTACAAAAAAGGAGAGAGAGTGAGAGAGAAAGAATCAAGAAAAACTTAATTCTTCTAAGCCTTTTCTAAGGTTTCCTCCTCCTCTATTTATAGAGGAGAACATGTCTTTTCAAGACATCCCTTGAGGAAGAGTGTGTCCCTTTGAACAAACATGTCTTTACAAACAAAGGATGTGTCTCTTGTAGAGACACTTTAATGAACCGGGTCAAACCAGTTGAACCGTTACCAACCTAACAATTTCAGGTCAAACGGGTTGAACCGTAGAAGCCAAATTAAAACTCAACCCATCCAAGGGGTCTTGGGTTCCAATCTCACTGACTTCACTTCACTAGCCTCATACCGAAAAAACCAAAACAAAACATATTTTTATTTTGAAACTTTATTTAATAAAAATCGATAAAATACAGCAAATGAGTAGAGTGATTATGCATTCTACGTGTTTGATAGAATGCGTGGACATGTTGTTTCATATCAGTTGTATATGAAGCACCCAGTCCAGTCAAGATAGTCACTTGGAAATATTCTTTTAATGGTTTATCTCACTTTACTTTGTCAACTTAGTCACTTTGAAATATTTGGATTCATCTTGGGTTTGCTACTTTGCATTAATGCATTTTGAAGGATACTAGAAATTTGAAATGGAAGTCATTTTCCAAAATTTTGCATGGTATTTCAACAAAATAATTTCTGGCCTTGTAGACTAATACAATTTCCTTTTTGCTTTTAAACAATTCCTATCAAATTTTTTTTTGCTTTGAAACAAATGGAGCCTAAGCAAACTTTAAGAGATGACAAACAATTCTGGTACCTGTATTTGGACTGGCCATAGTTTAAGTTGTTTCTTTTTCTCCCCCTTAAAAGTTGATTGTTGATTTTACTTCTTGCAGGGATGGGTGATGTCAGAATCACTTCTCAACCCCGGGAGAGCTTGATTATATTAACTATGGCATTAGGGAAGAGAGTTTTGACTGCTGTAACACAATGTTCAGGGCTGCCTCTAGTTCTAAAGAAAATTTACTGGCAGAAGCAGGATGATATTTATTACACCAAGCCCTTTCGCATAATATTGTAGCTAGGGACCATGGGAGCCATGGTTTGATGGTTTGTCTTGCGAAATTGGCGTAGTTGATTTCCAAGGTATCCAAGCTTTGGTCTAGAAGATGTAGAGACTCGAAGACAAAGAAACAGAGGCAGGCTTTATTCTTCCTGGGTGATCGAGCGCCTGGATCATGTAAATCATTTGAAATTGAAAACTTCATATAGTAATATTGTTGATGTTGTTTGTACAGTGCCTGTAAATTGTAATCTAACCTTTGGCTTCAAAAAACTTGTTTGAGCAATAAGCCAAGCTTTGTATTAGCTTCCATTTATCCTTCTGTGAAGCTTTAAATTTCAAAATAGAAGTTGCCTTGATGCTATCCATGTTGGATTTTGAGAGCAGAAAATCAATGAAATTTAGCTTGATCCCGAAGTCTATTGAATAAATAAATAAAAAAGAAGAAGACAGATTTCAGAAATCTTTGCTGCTTCTTCTTATTCCAATTTTGGTTGGTTGAGTTCCCTGTAGGTGAGAGCAAATCTGTAGAAAAGCTTCACTATTTTGTTTCTCAAAGGGTACATGGAAGTTCCTTGCTCTGTAATCCATCAGATTTGTAGCTCCTTTAATTATTTGTCTACTTCGAAACAGAATTTTTTTAACTTGTAATTTGAAATTTTGAGATTGAAGGATAAATGAGAAAGTTCTATATCATTGGCAAGGTCCTTAATATAGATGAGTGACAGATTCAGCTGGGTTTTCTTTTTATGTTGTTTTGAGGACTAGTAAACGAAAAATGTGATGCATTCTGGTTGCCTATGGTTATAGCAACATAGGATTTTAGCATGATAATTACTACAATGCTGCTGACACTTGTTGCAAACACCTGAGAAACCACACAACTCCAAACTGCTGTCAGCCTATTCAAACTACCACTCAAATCCAATATCAACACTGAAAAAAAAGATGAAGAAAAGAACAGGCTGAATTTATTTGTTCATATTCCAATGACATTTCATCAATCAAGACCAAAAACGAAACTAGAGAAAAAAACACATAAATGCTTGTCTTGATAATGTACATACTCTTACCCCTTTCAATGTTGGATAAACACAAATTGAAATAAGTAGCCAGTATCTTATCCCATTCCAATGTGAGCTGAATTCCACATTGGAGTGGGTATTCCAACTCAATTATACAGAAAAAAGAAAAAGAAAAAAAGGTCATTCATCTCTATGAAACATATTTCTCCCAACACGACGGATTGCATGCTTCCCTGGATCCATGATGACTGATTGGCCCGCAAGAATGGATTGAGTTCCACTGTTGAAAATGAAAAGGCTTTTTATCCACCAGAGGGCGTTCATAATAGTAATTTACCCTCTTCCTACCTTGACCATTCTTTTACTTACTATATGTCTGATAGTTTATCTTTGTCTAAAAATGGTTCTTCTCATTGTTGAATGCCTTTGCACCAGCTGAATCATTCCACCAAAGTACATTCTCATAGAAATACAACACCTTCTGGGTTTCCAAGAGTTTTCTCCATGGAATTGAACCAACTACGGTGCAAAACTCCTTGTCCCATGAAAGTACAGGAGGTTGCCATGGCCCTGAAGTCACAATTAAGTTTAAGGTTAGACCCCTCAAGCAATCCCACAGTACCTTAGTAAAAACATAGAATAAAAAATAAGTGCATAACAACAAGACCACAATTTTAAGAACCGGATTACAAACATAAGAAAAATACCTCAGCACACACCTATTTGAAGCTCACATTTCAAACTTACATAAGAATTGGTTCAGTTTCTCAACCACAAAAGTTTTTTTTTGTATTTGAACCCTAAGTAATCATCAGATCTATTGTATTAGTCATCCAATCAATAACCAAAATCCATTCAAAATCCCAATTGGAACATGCTGTAATCGTATTTTCAAGTCTATTAGAAGCTACTTACCCAAAAAATGACAAGGGCACACCTTATGCAGGACCTTCTAAAGCTCAATTAAATGCTCAATAGAAAATCCATTCAATTAAATATGCTGAAATTTCTTAAACAATAAATAAATTTTCTATTAGATAATTACAATTCCAAAAGAATGATCCATTCAACTTTGTTCTTAAACACAAAATAGAAAATCCATTCTTTACAATACTATCTGGCTTCCTCAAGAAGCAATTAATACATCTGGCTTCTTTCTCTCTTAGATAACAAGCATTGGTGATCATGATTCTTCCATTTGCTATTTCCAAGATAAAATATTTTGCGAAGGTGGGGGGTGGGGAGATCAGTATCTTGGAGATAATATTTGACGAAGGTAGCAGATCATAAACACTACAAAATCACTAAAGCATATGCGACCACACAAAACACCTAGGAAAAATTTCCTACCATTAAAAGTAATGCTAGCACCATCAAAATGCATTACTGCAAAGTAGCAAACCCAAGATGAATCCAAATATTTCTAAGTGACTATGTTGACAGAGTAAAGTGAGATAAACCATTAAAATAATATTTCCAAGTGACTAGCTTGACTGGACTGTGTGCTTCATATACAACTGATATGAAACACCATGTCTACGCATTCTATCAAACACGCAGAGTGCATAATCACTCTACTCATTTAAAAAAAAAAACATAAAAAAAAACACTAGAATTTTTTAAAAACCAGAAACCCTCATCGTATAGCAAAGAAAAAAAATCAAAACAAAACAGAAATCGGTAGGGATTGAAAAGATTAGAGAGATCGATGATGAAGAAGATATATAGAAACCCAAAAGAGGAGAATCGAAGTTTACCTGGCTTGGGGTGTTCTTCTCAGAAATTTCAAAGAAACCGAAGAAGAGAGCTCTGCCGTTCTCACTCGTCTGCTCTCTCCCCCCTAGCCGCCGTCGGGTTTCTTCTCTTCTCTCTCGACAATGAGAAGATCGCAGATTGATTTCGTTGAGAAGAAAATGGAATCGAAGCTAAACTGAAAGGGAGAGAAAATGGGATCCAAGCTAAACTGAAATGGGATCGATGGAAAACCACGTGGCAATCATCCGACGGTGTCCGTCTCCTATGCCCGTACCCATAGGAGACTGACTATTCGGATTTCGGACTGGATGAGAAGGAATAGTTTATTGGGAAGAGGATTCAGACTCAGATTTCTGGTGGGTTTTATTTTTGCCTAACTTTAATTAGGATAAACATCAACTGACAGGGCTAGTTAGAGAAGAATCATAAACGGATGTGGGAACGAGGAATTCAAATCTTCTTATTGTGCACATGTCATAATGATAATATCACAAGTTCTGAATTAGCCCTCCTCAAAACATAAGTCCATTGCCACTGGAAAATAAAACAAAATGGGTACATCTTGTCCATTACCGGTTTACCACCAGTCCAAAAGGTGGTGATTCTTTTTTTTTTTTTTTTTATTATCTCTTATCTTATTCCCAATAATTCTTTAAAATAGAGATAAAAAAATTCAAAATAATTTGAAAATGACATATTTATTCTCAAGAACTATCATGTCATTCACATTTTTCCTTTTTTTTTTTTTTTCCAAATGCACATAAAATGACACAACTTTATATTAATTGAGAGAAGTGTTATAAAAGAAAAATAAATATAGTTATAATTTCTTTTTACCACTTTGATTACAATAAAATTTTCTTTAAATGTTTCTAATAAAAAAAAAAGATAAGAAAGTAAAAAAATATATAATTAAAAAAAAAATGAATGGTCTTTATAGGGATAAGAATAAGATGGGGTGGGTTGCTCATGTGAACAGAAAAATTAGAGTACTTTTACTTAAAACATGATTTGAACTACTTATGAATGCCAATGTTGTTGAATCCATGAATAATTTATGCAATATATATATATATATATATATATATATATATATATATATATATATATATATATATATATATATATATATATATAAGCCAATTGAGACAGTCACGTGACTCATGTCGACACAAGATCCTCTCCTTAACCCACCCCAGTGAAGAGACTAAACATTTTGACTCGTCTGTAGGACACAGAAGTCCACAAGAAGCGTATGCTTCCATTCGTAACACTGTTTTCACGCTTCCATTCTAAAACTGACCAACCTAATCTTGTTTGAAATTTCTCAAGTGATCCAAGGTAATAGGAAAGAAGCAGCTTCAGGATTTGCATAGAGAGAGAGAGAGAGAGAGGAGAGGCATTTCCTGACGTGCACCTATTATTAAGCATGATATTTGATGATTTGGAGCTAAAATTTCCAATTAGGATTACAGAGTTACAAGCACAAAATTAACCAAGAATAGTGTGATTACATCATTGAAGGAGAATAACTTCAGAAAATCTGTCTAGTCGTCCAAAGCTCAAGATCATGAGTAATGCTACCCTGAAGTGAGATACAATCAAATCCATGCATACATGCTAACCAAGCAGCAAATTGATTAGGTTACCTTGGACCAACATTAAACTAGAAACTTTTCTAAGAAGCTCATATTCCCCCTCCTTGCCTCTCAAATGTCTGTGGATGGTGTAACCGTGCAAGGGCCTTTCCATCATGGGGTTGTGCCTAACGCTTCCATTAACCACCATCATCCGATGTAAAGTATATCCAAGTTAAGTGGTTTCTGGAATCACAGTCCACTTCAAGTCTTGAGCAGCAGCTTTGCAGCTTTGGCATTCTGCTGAGAAGGATGAGAGAAAAAATGGTGTAAGAAATTATATAAATATACAAAAGAAAAGAAAGTTGGTAACTTCAGTCCCAATGCCTCCCAGTTTCCACCCCCAATGAACTCAAACCACCTGTTTCTCGGGTTGAGTTTTCAGAAAACTAAAAGATTTTAAATACAAAATTATCGGTTACTAAGTTTTTTATGGTTTTTCTTTCAAAGAATCAAAACCCTTACATATAGGAAATGAAGAAAATTAAATTTAAGTAGGAATAAGAAGCTTAAGTTTTTAGAATTTTCCCTTAAAAGGGAAATGTAGAAAATTGATAAACTTAAATTTAATTAAGAATAAGAAACTAGAGCTAGACCTGTTCTAGGATAGTAGATGTGGTTTTGGTGTACACACCAATCAATTGCAACAGAATTTAGTTGACTACCTTGCCATATAATGGGCCTCGTTGATAAAGAAAATGATATCTATCCAGAAAATTAGAAGACAAATTATTCATCAAACCTGAGAACTCGAATTTAGGATTGCCAGTCAAACCAGAGAATCCTGGAAGCATCATAAAGATGGTGATTACTAAATTGAATAGTTTATTATTCATCCAACAGTTACATTTGCTATTCATCTGGACCCTTTAACTGACGAGGAGTTGAGGACACTCCAGGATGGACCAAAGATACAAAACCTGACATCATTAGACTAACATAATATTTGACTTAGTGTATCGTTTATCCAAGAGTGTATTGGGAACTATAACTAGGGGCATAACCATTTTCTGGAAAAGAAAACAAATGAATCCATGTATCTAAGTTGATTCTTTTGGACCATCATTTCTTTCCTCTAGTTGATTTTAAGACTAACAAATCCTACCGTTGCAAATCAAATGGAGTACGGCTACCAAAAGGGGGAAAATCAGATAGATTACATCTTTGTGAGAAATAAATCATAAAAGTAGATGCATGTTAGGCAGTAACCTCAAGGACTCTATTACTAATGGAAAAACAAATAAGATAAACACCGGAGCAGATGGGGGTTTGAAATAAACCATGAAGACCACCATGCCAAAAATGACAAAATGCATAAAATAGCCAACCAGGGCTAATTTGCCAGTTTCAGGCAATTGATATTTATTACTGAATAGTTCAGATCATTATAGGGGCTTCAACAGCTAAATGGTATGCAACATGCTCATTTTTCTTCTACCAAATCCTTAGATATAAGTACAGGAAATAGACCATGAGAGATCTTTATTCATTTGGAATGGCTTTTACGATGCGTAAAGAATTACACTTCCCATCCATATTGGAAATACTCACGGATATTCATAGATTTAAATAATCCTGCAACATAAAGGATTTTATCCACTTAGACCTGGATCACCACAACTATAAGCATTTTTCCTAGACTTAAAATATCTAGAATTGGATTTTATCCCATAACGAATCATTATCTTTGTCTTTGAGGTGGCAGATCTTCAAAAGGATCAAATACTCAAAGAAACGTTATCATACAGAAGAAAATCAAAATCCAACAGTGACCAGCTCTAAAAAAATTCAATTATCCCATGTGAAAATTCTATGTTTCATCTCCTGTAAAAGCCATATTTTCACAATCCCTCTTGTTTCCTTTTTTCCAGACATGCCAAGATCAATAGTGGAGCATCAACTGAAGCATTATTTGGCAACAAGAACCCTCTAGTGGCTCGAGTTCTCTCATCAAGCAGATTTTTTTGTCAACTCTATGATCCCCCAATCTGCCCCATTACTTATGACTGCTGAAATGGATATTTTTCATCAAATGTGTCAATTTTGTTTAAATTCTCGATAATCAGTAGGAAAGATACCGAAGAAGAGGTTTTAAATCCATTGGAATTAGGTTTTATTTATTATTTTTTATTTTATAAAGAAAGGTTTTGAATCTTCAGCACAATCTTAGCTTGCAATCTGCCACGACCAGGATGGTTCAAACTTAATACTGATGGAGCAGCAGCGCCCTCTGATGGCTGGGCAAGTAATGGAGGGGTGCTTTGTCCTATTCTGAGCTGTGTATGAGAGGCCTAGCTAAAAGCAGGAGGATCACTTTCTAATATTAGCTGAATTATTGACCATTCCAGATGGTCCGCTGTAGCCTGGAGAGCAAGAGTTCATTGACTGTTGGTGGAAGTGGATAGCCTCACTGCAATTCAAATACAATGGAATGAAGCTAGCAATTGTTGGAGAGATTAAATCTTAGTAGGTCACACACAACCCAAAAAAAAGGAATCTTGCTTGAAATAATAGTCAAATGAACTTGGCTTAAAATGTTTTTAAACCATTTTCAAATACAAGGGTTTCAATGATAAAAATCTAATTATGAAGTTTTGTAAGATTTCAAGGTCTTTTGACCAGTCAACCCTCTAGGGGGTTTTGGGATCCTCTCTCATAAACAAAGAATGAGTAGGAAGTGCTACTCCACTTTCAGCATCGTGAGGCAAACGATGTGATACTCTCCCAATTGGGCTTGCTAAACTGGGCAAGACCTTGACTTTCTCAGAACCACTAGATCAAATCTGTGTGTTCTTGTGCTATAACTAACAGCGAATGCCAGGTCAGCATTGGGTTCTCACCCACTCAGATGGTAACTAGAACACTTAGCTACTTTTTGAGTTTGCTTATTGCATGAGTTTTGCCTTTTGGTCCCTCAGAGATGCATGTGATAATCTGGCTTTCTTCTTATCAGCTCCTTTCTCTTGTCTCTTTTGGTCTCTTCAACCTTTTCCTGCCCTGCACGGTTGTACTTTGCCCATTGGTTTACCACTTTAACCAAGTAAAATGAACTTGTGTTTCTCCTTAGTCCTTACTAAAATAAATGGGAAGAAAATCTACAGGCTAGCGGGCATATTGGAATCTTATATACTAGAGGAGAAGATGGGAGTACAAGAAGAACCTATAGTCGGTCACTAGGAGGAGAGAGAAAGGGGGTCCAGATTTCAAGGAAGAGAGAGATAGAGAAAGAAGTGCAGTTTCCTAGAAAATATGGATATTTGAGTTAGAAAACATTTATGGAAAAATGTTTCCAGGTCTGTGCTATCCAATTGACTTAAAATGGCAAGAGGCACAGACACAACTATCATCTGTCATCCATTCATTCATTATCCTAACATGGTCTAATAGATATGTTTCATCAATTAGATTAGATACCGCATTCCTGGTGGTGGGTCTTACTTTTACTCACCCTTTTACATCATGTGAACCAGATGTAGGTGCCCATTCATATTCCACCCGTTCCCTTTTTTTTGGGTGTCCTGCTCTCTCTCTCCCTCTCTCTCTCCCCGTGTGATTCAAGTTCTGACACTCCGATTCCCCCTTTTATATTTGACATCCTATCTCCCTGAAATGGCATGCTCATATCTACCATCTGAGCCATCTGAATTTTCCCTCTGATCACAAGGATGAAGGATGTGTTAATGCATGAACCTTCCACAATTGAAATAATGAATGGGAGGTGTGAAACTGCCCTCTTAGCTTCGCAGGGAAATGGGAAAGTTCTGGCCTAAGGGAGGGTATGGGTATTAAATGGGGCTGCTTCCCTTGGGCCATAAGGATCATTTGTATCGTATAAGATCTCCTATGTGGCACACATCGAGGTAAAGATAGTTTTGTTCCTTTGATTGACATGTACTTTCATCTATTTCCTACAGATTTCGTTGCATGAAATTGATTAAGATCTCCTATCTGGCACCAATCTAGTGAAGATAGTTTCTTCTTTCTTTCTTTCCAGATTTGCCAAGATAAAATAGATGGGACAGAGTAGAAAAGATTTGGGAAAACTATTGATTACCTAATTTTGGGTTTCACTTTACCTATCTACCCACTCCATATTTGCTACAACAAAAAAAAATCAAAATGAGTTTAGGTACTATCAATATACCCAAGACAGGGTTTCACCCTCACCATCTATCTTCTTTCTGACAGTTTTGCACAGTTTGACTTTCTTCCCCGGCCAATTCTGGACCTTCTCCGGCAACAAGCAACAATATTGTTGAAATATTATTTACCATTATAAGAATAACATGCAGGTGGAGCCACAAGCAGCTCCAAAGACCCCATGACATGAGATTTTGGTCAGATAGAAAACAGGTGTCGGAATTGCAGGAGTAGATCAAGAAATACAAATTCAATGTCTCAAACCATGACAAGGAGACAAGAATTGAACGAAGAATTATCTCACTGCCCTGAACTTCTCTGCGGAGAAGTAGCAGTTGCAGGCAGAAATTTCAATGTTGACAGATTCTCCACTTGCCTGCCCACGAATCTGGAATCTGAGAAATTCTAGAGCATCCCTGGAGCATTTAGATTTCAACACTCCAAAACTAAAATGAGTAATGCAATTGTAAGCAGGAGGGAGGCAGTCACTTAGCACTACTTGCTATAGTTATAGGGAATTTAGCATGTCAAGGAGACCAACAATTTTAGTAAAAAAAAAAAAGGGAGAACATGAATTTACCTATCAGCAACCTATTTGCTGACAATATTGGGCCAGCACTGCAGACCAAATCAATTAGATGCTTCTGTGAAATCAATCAAGATAAACCAAGATATATTCAAATGAATGCTCAAGTAGTTCTTAATGGTATAAGAGTAAAATTGGGATGGCCTACCAAATACTTTTCAAACCTACACAGTAATAAGGCTAATCATCTAGTCAAATGTATTAATTTGTACAGAGCAGAAAAGTAAGAGTGAAAGCAGCAAGTCTGCCTTATTATCAATCATTTTTGCAGTAACTCGTAATCCATAGTTCATACCACTTTCTTGAACTAGTAAGTATACAGGAGTATCAAACCCAATTTTTTACTCCCTCGACCCCCCCCCAAAAAAAAAAAGTTCTCCGTTACAAGTAGACAGTTCAGGTGTCAATCGGGACACCATTAGGCCCGATAGAGGACCGATACTTCTTGTGCTATTTTGAGACGAACCAAAAGCCAAAGGAAAAAACAAATGTACTCTATTATGCTATCTTGAGACCAATAAAAAGCAAAAATGAATAAAACAAAGGTCTTATGACCACTCAAATCACTTTTGGATCTTCTTTATGTAAACAATAGGATTTTTAACCACAATACATAATCTTAACTCTTATTTAACTTTTGTCAAAATTTAACAGATTTTTAATTGGATGACAAGTTCTCTTTTGAGATTTATCTTCTTTGACTTTAGGTTTTGAACTTTTAAACTCTTTCAATTATCTATGGGTTTTCCCACTTATGTACTTTCACGCAAATAGCCTTTCACTAAGAAAGACTTACTCTTCACGAAGAAGACTCAGATTGTTTCTATCCACACTTTGGATTTTAATCTGCTTGCCTTTCCCAGATTTCATATTAGAGTTTAAAATTATAAAAATTCTTTAGGAATAAACCAAAAGTAAGACATGGATTTCTCTAGAGAACTCAAATAAAAACTATTCTTTACACCTATTACAAACACAAATTCATAAAAATAAATACCCCAGAAATCACACCACCAGAGACTTAGTTATAGTAATCTTCTGGTTACTCAGACTTCATTGTAACATTGTTGTACTCAAACTTCTAACTCTAACTCCCTTCTCTGACATAAGTTGTCAGCTTACAAGAAAAATACAAAGTTACAGAAAAAGTAACGCGATAAGAGAAAAATAGAGATTGCAGAACTACAAGCTCTTTGCACTCGCTATGTCTCTCAGATTAACCGATGCCTAAACATGAAAGCTTTTGCCTCTATCTATAGCTGCGTTGGACGGACTTCAACTTATTTCAAATCCACGAATGGCCACCTCGAGATTCTCTACAACACAAAAGATAAGACTTTCAAACAAGAAGATGCTCGTGTCAGTTGATGGCCCACTACTTACATGCCGTGGTGCAAAGCATCACCTTTATTATGGATATATACCAGGTGACTAAACTGCTGACTAGCTGATAGGTGCATTTATGATCTACTTGAAAAGAACCCTGTGTGCTGTCCCTTTCACACCAATATTATTGGTTTTCTGGTTGGATCGTTTATGATTCAGCCATGTTTTTTATGTTGTGTTACTACTTATTACATCATCTGGACTTGAATCGGACGTATCAGTTTCATCATTTATGTTTCTTCAAGCAAAGAATTCAATGTTCAATCTCTTCTCTTCTACTTCCTCTTGCAATATTTCTCTAAGGCTTCTTGTACTTCCATTGGTTCATTTGTTCCAAACCCTTCTAGCCACTTTATTTTAAGAGTTCACATGGTTTGTATGATTACTTCATTGTTTTCAAAGTAGGTTTTGTATCTGTATGGCAGTGTTCTCTTTGCTTCCAATAGCTTTTCTACCTTCCCTTTCTTCTATTCCAAATCTGTTATCTTTAGGTGATTCTTCTCCTTCAGTTACTTCAAATGAGGCCGGAAACATTTTTGATGAAAAACTCATTCAGACAAGATTTACTAAAGTTCTGAATGTCAAACTAACTGATTCCTTGAAATGTTTAGCTATGGCTAGTATTGGTGCTCTTGTTATTTTCATCTTAACAGCTTGTCCTAGAAACTGTTTGAATCCTTCTTTCATAACTTTCCTTATCTGTTTGTGACTAATTTTGTCAAGTTTAATGTTGGCATAGTTGTCAAGGTGTCGCCTAGGCGTCTGGGTGGTTAAATATGGGCTTGGCGATTCATCGCCTTGTGCATGTTCAAAAGGCAACCGCCTAGGTCGCCAAGTCGCCTAGGCGGTTGCCTTGGGCTCCTTGGAAGCCCTAAAGGCTTGGGCGGTTGCCTTGTTGCCCAAGTATAGGTGAATCATTAATTAAATGAAAATTTTCACAAACCTCCCTAAAGGTTTTCACTTACCAGCAATTCAACCCTCCCCCATTATCAGCCACACGTTGTTAAGTTCCCTAACAGAAAAAGTGAAAAGAGTTTTTTACCCTTATACTAAAAACCAGTCTAAAAGTACATTATAGTCTTGCTCTCTTGTTTCTTACTTATATACTATTATGTTCTAACTTCTTAGTTTATTGATTTGTGCTTTTTTGTTTATTATAAATATGCTTCTTTATGTCCGATAGTTTATTTATTATTTGTTGGTTTTCTCATATTAATTAGGTTATGCCTTAAATGTTGATTCTTTATATAGCATATATATAAAATTAATATAGCATTGATATTTTAGAAAAAAAAAAAAATACACCAGGAACGCCTTGGTCGCCTAGGCAATGCCTAGGATGGACTCAAATGCCTTGGGTCGCCTTGACAACTGTGAATGTTGGGTTGTATTATTACCCTCTTTAGGAATCCGAACTCAAAAGATCATTAAAATATTCCTCATCCCTTGACTAAGTTAATGGCAAATGAAATATGATGCAGTCTCAACCTATCGCAAATCATATATGCATGGCCAAACGATATTCTCTACTAATGACAAGTTCTATGTTTTTACAAAAAGTTTATACTGGTTTATGACCTGTTCTGCTAAAGCCACTTGTTCTTTTGATACTAAATTGGATTGTTCTTGCATGGTTAATTCTACAGTAATTCTAAATGCCTTTAGAGTTTTAATGGTGGCTTCTTGGCTGTGCTCTAGAGTAGGACGTTGATGCTGATTGACCAGAATACGAATCACAAAGATCAATCAGATTTATATGTTTAGCCATATCAAGGAATGCAGATTGTTTGTTCTTAACTTTCTTTTATGTAATGTGTTCCAATTGAAATACGCTTTCATGCTAAAGACCAGGTCAGTTAGGAATCTATGACCTACCTGGTTGTTGGAATGCAATCCTAGCCTTAAGGAGATCATATAGGCTAGTAATGATAATTTGAATATGCCGTAGTTGGTGTTGGCCGATCTACCTTTATAATCCCCACGTAAATGAACTCTACTATTGATGACATCTTCTTCTCCAGAGTTGAAGGGATTTGACGGATAAGTTGTTGGGGCCATGATAATCCCGTAAAAATAATATAATAATTAGGATCCCTATTGACCCATAGTTGTGGTCAGCTATAGTCCTACTTTTGTTTTATTCACTATCTATAGTTTTTTCACTTTCTTCTTCCTCTTTTACCATTTCTCTTGTAAAGGCGTCTGACAGTGAATTTTTCTTCCCTGGAACATGTTCAACATCATATATATATATATATATATATATATATATATATATATATATATATATATATATATATATATATATATATATATATATATATATATATATATATATATAATTTTGTTTGCATCATTCAACATGTTAAATAGATGATACAAACAAAATACAGCCACAACTATGGGTCAATAGCATTATTGTATTATTTTTATAGGATTATCATGGCCCCAAGAACTTATCCATTCAATCCCTTCTACTCTGGAAAAGAAAAAGATGTCATCAATTGTAGAGTTCCTTTACAAGGGGATTATAAAGATCGATTGGCCAACACCAACTACAACATATTCGAACTATCATTACTAACCCATATAATCTCTTTAGGGCTAGGATTGCATCCCAACGACCAAGTAGGTCATAGATTCCTAACTGAGATGGTCTTTAGCATAGAAGCATATTTCAATTGGAACACATTACATAAAAGAAAGTTAAAAACAAATAGTCTGCATTCCCTGATATGGCCAAACAGATAAATTTGATTGATCTTTGTGATTCGTATCCTGATCAATCAGCATCAACGTCATCTCATACATCTACTCTAGAGCACAGCCAAAAAGCCACTATGGAAGCTTTAGAGGCATTTAGAATCACTGCAGGATTAACCATGCAATAACAATCCGATTTAGTATCAACAGAACAAGCAGTTTTAGCAGAACAAGTCATGAACCAGTATAAATTTTTTTATAAAAACATATACTTTGTCATTAGTGGAGAATACCTTTTAGGCATGCATATATGATTTGCGATAGGTTAGGACCGCATCATATTTCATTTGCTATTAACTTAGTCAAGGGATTTGAAAAATATTTCAAATTTGTTTGCCCTCATCATGGATGATCTTACCAGAGACATTCAAGATGAAGTTCCTTGGTGTATGCTTTTCGCTGATGATATTGTTTTAGTGGATGAGACAAAAGCAGAGATTAATGCAAAGTTAGAACTATGAAGATCATCTTTGGAATCAAAAGGTTTTAAGATAAGTAGAACAAAGACGGAGTATATGGTGTGCAACTTTAGTCACACAAGGACGGATAATGAGGTGGTAAACATTCTTGAGAGGGAAATACAGCAAAGTGATCATTTTAGCTATTTAGGTTCAATCATAAACAAAGAAAGTGATATAGACGATGATGTTTCACAGAGGATTAAAATAGGATGGATGAAGTGGAGAAGTGCGTCTGGAGTACTGTGCGATCGGCGTATTCCTTTAAAACTTAAAGGAAAATTCTATAGGACAGTTATTCAATCGGCTATGATGTATGGTGCTGAAAGTTGGGCAGTCAAGAAGCATCATATTGATAAACCTAGTGTAGCTGAAATAAGGATGTTAAGATGGATGTGTGGTAAAACTAGGAAGGATAAAGTAAGGAATGACCATATTAGAGCTGATTTGGGAGTAGCGCCAATACATGATAAGTTACGAGAAAATCGTTTGAGATGGTATGACCATGTTCAACGGAGGCCGTTAGATGCTCCCGTTCGGAGGAGTGATTTGATTCAGATTGACGGGGTTAAGAGAGCTAGGGGTAGACCTAAGATGACTCTAGGGGAGGTGGTGAAAAAAGACATGTATAGCTTAGGCCTTCCTTCAAGTTTGACATCGAACAGAGCTGATTGGCGGACAAGAATCCATGTAGCCGACCCTATTTAGTTGGGATAAGGCTTTGTTGTTGTTGTTGTTGTTGAGTTCAAATTCCTAGAGAGGGTAATAATACAGCCCAACATTAGACTTGACAAAATTAGTCACGAATAAATAAGGAAAGTTATGAGAGAACAATTCAAACAGTTTCGAGGATAAGCCGTTACGATGAAAATAAAAGGAGAACCAGCACTAGCCATAGTTGAACATTTCAAGGAATCAGTTAGTCTAACATTCAGAACTTCAGTAAATCTTGACCGAATGAATTTTTTTATAGAAAATGTTGCCAACCTCATTTGAAGTAACTGAAGGAGAAGAATCACCCAAAGATAACAACAGAATTAGAATAAAAGAAAAGGAAGGTGGAAAAGCTGTTGGAAGTAACAAAAAAACTCGAAAGAACACTACCATACAGATACAAAGCCTACTTTGAAGACAATGAAGTAATCATACAAACCATGTGGACTCCTAAAATAAAGTGGCTAGAAGGGTTCAAAATAGATGAACCAATGGAAGTACAAGAAGCTTTAGAGAAAATATTACAAGAGGAAGCATAAGAGAAGAGATTGAACATTGAATTCTTTGCTCGAAGAAATATGAATAATGAAAATGATGCAGTCCAAGAAGGCCCAAGGCCCAAGCTCAAGTCGATAATGGGTCAGCCCAAAGAACCAGTCGGTATTGGTCTATTGGACCAACCCAAAGACCAACCCACACTGTTCACGTGAACAGTGTTCACGGTACTGTTCACGTTAATAGTACCAACAGCAGAAATTTTCCTTCTTTTGTTATTTCTTTCCTAAATTATTCTTAGATTTTGTTTCCTAAAGTTAAGTTATGGATTGATATTTTGTAAGTTGTTTTTTTGGAAACTTTCCTAAATCTATAAAGGCAAGTTTCCCTTTTAATTTATCTTAGGATATTTTTTTTTAAGATGACTAAATCTTTCCTTATTTTGTAATCTTTCTTAAGTCTATAAATAAGATAAAGAAGAAGAGAGCCAGCAGATTTTCCAGAAAAAAGAACAGCTCCGATTCTATTTTTCTGGCTGAGTCTCCAAGGTTGTGAGACTCTACCGAAACCCTCTCTCTTCTATTTTCTCAATTCCTTCTTATTTCCTTTGATCTATTCTTGTGTTACTGAATCATAGCTCTATAGTTAAGAGTTTATTAGCTCGAAGATTAGAGAACTTCAATCTGTGCAACCAGATCAGTTACCTACCACTGGCGGTACAGGTTTCAGCAACTTGTGAGGCTTGCGGCTCCTACAGTTTATCTCTGATTGAATCTAGACTTCGGCAAGTGTTCATAATCATTCCAAAGAGTATTTCCCCTCAAGTTTCAAGTGATTTCAAGGGTTAGATTTCAAGATAAGTGGTTTTCTTCATTACTTTTCTCTGCAGATTTTGTATTGGACTGAATTAAGATCCTGTAGCAAAGAGGGCTTGTTAATTTGACTTGCTTTGGACCCTCTTTGCCATCAATTGGTATCAGAGCATGGCTGAGGAGAGTTCTAA
This sequence comes from Protea cynaroides, assembly GCA_028583415.1. Taxonomy (NCBI): domain Eukaryota; kingdom Viridiplantae; phylum Streptophyta; class Magnoliopsida; order Proteales; family Proteaceae; genus Protea; species Protea cynaroides. The sequence continues at coordinate 32,377,246 of CM053268.1, forward strand.
CTCTCCTAATCAGTCCAATAATCTCAATGACCTTGTTAATTTGGTTCTCCAACGATTGACCAAAATGGATGCCAAGTTAAATAGCGTGGATGGGAGAATAAGTAATTTGGAGGAACGAGATAATCCTAGGCCGGCTAGAATAGAAGCCCCTAGAAGAGAAATTCCTAATGCCAACTTAATGTCAAGACGTGTTATTAGGGCTCCTCAAAGAGTTCCTAGAGAGGAATACCACAACCCACCCTATGAAGACTATGACGAACCTATCCGTTACCAAACCCATAAGGTACGGATGGACCTCAAAGAGTTTCATGGGAGGCAAGACCCCGAAGCCTTTCAAGACTGGCTAAATGCTCTAGATGACTATTTCAATTGGTTTAACCTTCCTGAACCTCGAAAGCTGCAATTGGCCCGCTCTAAACTTGTCGGGGGTGCTCGTGATTGGTGGCATAACTATGAATATAGTCTCATGAGGAGTCGTAGAGAACCCACAACTTGGGAGGAGATGAAGGAAGAATTGAAATAAAGTATTTGCCTCGGTCTTTCCAAAGAAGATTGCATGACCAGCTGAACAATCTTCGTCAAGGTAATATAAGTATGGAAGACTATGTATACCAATTTGATCAATTATGTGCACGGTCAGGTTCACGAGACAATGATGATCAAATGATATCTCGATTTCGTTTGGGGTTGCGACCTGAGATTAGAGAAAAATTGGGTGTGGTTGATATTGTTAGTTTTAACGACTGTGTTGATAAAGCTTTCCAAGCCGAGGACCTTTTGAAGTCAACACTAAAGCCCACCTCCAGTTCTTATGAATTGAAGCACCCTACACCAAACAGTAAAGCCATAGGGACTACATCTCATGCTACTCCAACAACAGATAAAGGTAAAACTCCCATGGTAGCAGCTACGGATGTACAATGCTATCACTGTAATGCATATGGTCACTTTGCTAGAGATTGTTCACAAAAATTAAAGGCAAACTCTTTAGTTGCTGCAATCGAGGCCAATCCAGATACACAGGTATGTGAGCCGCAAAGTGATGACACTTCTATTCCTAATACGGATGTCATGGATGATGGTGAAGATTCATATGGAATCCATATAATCAGCAGTATGGTTTTGATTGCCCCAAAAGTAGATGTGGATAATTTTGATGTCTTTGCTAAAACTCTAGGGATTGACAAAGGTGACCACAGTTTTGATTAAGACCACGGTGTTATGGAGACAATTGCGGAAGATGAAGAGTTGAACACGACAGTCCCCATGAATACCACGATTCTACTTGACTTTTCTCAAGATGTTGAGCATATTAACTTTGTGATACAGTCTAAATATTTTGAAGAAAGTGGACCCAAAGTGATGGATTTTCTTCCAACATTGCAAACACAGCCAGAATTTTAGAATCAGAAGACGTTGCCTACCGAACCCACTGAAATCATTCTTCATCATTATCGAACTCGTGGACGAGTTCATTTTAAGTGGGGGGAGTTGATGCAGCCCAAGAAGGCCCAAGGCCCAAGCTCAAGTCGATAATGGGTCAGCGCAAAGAACCAGTCGGTATTGGTCTATTGGACCAACCCAAAGACCAACCCACACTGTTCACGTGAACAGTGTTCACGGTACTGTTCACGTGAACAGTACCAACAGCAGAAATTTTCCTTCTTTTGTTATTTCTTTCCTAAATTATTCTTAGATTTTGTTTCCTAAAGTTAAGTTATGGATTGATATTTTGTAAGTTGTTTTTTTGGAAACTTTCCTAAATCTATAAAGGCAAGTTTCCCTTTTAATTTATCTTAGGAAAGTTTCCAATCTAAAAAATATCCTAAGATAAATTAAAAGGGAAACTTGCCTTTATAGATTTAGGAAAGTTTCCAAAAAAAACAACTTACAAAATATCAATCCATAACTTAACTTTAGGAAACAAAATCTAAGAATAATTTAGGAAAGAAATAACAAAAGAAGGAAAATTTCTGTTGTTGGTACTGTTCACGTGAACAGTACCGTGAACACTGTTCACGTGAACAGTGTGGGTTGGTCTTTGGGTTGGTCCAATAGACCAATACCGACTGGTTCTTTGGGCTGACCCATTATCGACTTGAGCTTGGGCCTTGGGCCTTCTTGGACTGCATCAGAAAATGATACGTCCAATTCAGGTCCAGATGACGTAATAACACACAATATAGAAAACATGGCCGAACCACAAACGGTCCAACTAGAAAACCAATAATATTGGCATGAAAAGGACAGCATGCTGGGTCTTTTCAAGTGAACCTATAAAGGCACCTATCAACTAGTCAACAGTCCAGTCACCTAAGGGCTGGGACATATCCATAATAAAAGAGATGCTTTGCACCACAGCATGTGAGTAGTGGGTCCTCGACTGGCACGAGCATCTTCCAAACGATTCTACTTTACTTGCTCACCGACAGCTGGTTATTGTTCACGTGATCAAGCAACAACATATGACTATGCCCTACTGGAAAGTCTTATCTTTTGTGTTGGTAGAGAATCTCTAGGTGGCTATTCGTGGATTTAAAATAAGTTGAGGTTCGTCAAAGACGGCAATCAATAGAGGCAAAGGGCTTCATGTTTAGGCATTGGTTATCTGAGAAACATAGCAAGTACAAAGAACTTGTAGTTCTGCAACCTCTATTTTTCTCTTATCGCCTTACTTTTTCTGTAAATTTGTATTTTTCTCTTAAGCCGACAACCAATGTAGGAGAAGAGAGTTGGAAGTATGAGTACGACATTGTAGCGCTGAAGTTTAAGCAATCGAAAGATTGCTGTAACCGAGTTTCTGCCGGTGTGATTTCAGAGGTATTTAGTTTTATGCATTTGTGTTTGTAATATGTGTAAAGAGTAGTTTTTATTTGAGTTCTCTAGAGAGAACCCTGTCTAACTTTTGGTTTATTCTTGAAGAATTTTTACAATTTTAAACTCTAATAAGAAATTTGGGTAAGGCAAACAGATTAAAATCCAGAGCGTGGATAGCGCTATAATCTGAAACTTCTTCGTGAAGGGTTTTTCTTATTAAAAGGCTATTTGCCTAAAAGTACCTAAGTGGGAAAACCCAAAGATAATTGAAAGAGTTCAAAATTTCAAAACCTAAAACCAAAGAAGATAAATCTCAAAAGGGAATTCTTTAATTATCCAATTAAAAATCTATTAAATTTTGAAAAATGTTAAATAAGAGTTAAGATTACATATTCTGGTTAAAAAAATCCTATTGTTTATGTAAAGAAACTCCAAACGTAATTTGAGTGGTCATAAGACCTTATATTAATTCATTTTGGTTTTTTGTTGGTCTCAAGGTAACATAATAGAATACATTTGTTTTATTCCTTTGGCTTTTTGTTTGTCTAAAAATAGCATAAGAATTATCGGTCCTCTATCAGGCCTAATGGTGGCCCGATTGACACCCTTACTTCATACTATAACCAGTAGTTCAGAATTCAGATTCACGTTCAACTAAGCTTTGTCCAGCATGCCTCTGGCACAAAAGTACTCTTATGTATCAGTTGCTGATGCATAGAAGGCATTGTCCATTACTAGATGTCCACAAAATTAGCGGATAGAAGAATTCAAAGTGATGTTGAATCTTTGGATTTTTTATATATAATTGAAGAAAAAGTAAGCAAAGCCAGAGAGAAATCAATGATAACTCATCCATATGCTTAATTTAACCCAATAACGTGTTTGATTATGAGAAGATTGAAATGTGACTATCTGGAGGTCAGAAACTGAATTCCTAGAAAAAGAAAATTACATGGTAGCCATGAGCTCTAAGAACTTTGACTATTATTTGAATGAAAAGGAAAACTGCCAATGAATACTATTCTGGTCAAAGGAGAAGGAATATTTACCAGATTCAGATTTAAAGCTGACCATCCATGCTATGGGCTTAGAAATTCTCTAATTAATTACTGGTAGGTGTTCAGAACTGTTAATGCCACAAAAAAAAAAAAAAAAAAAAAAAAAAAAAAACTTGGTCAAAGACTTGGTCAATTAAAAGATGTGCTGCACGGTTGGTGTCAGTAGAATTCAAATAAGTGAACACATGATTGTAGAAAGAAAGAAAAGAAGAATGTTTTAGATTCGACCATCAAACCATGAGAACTGGAAACAATTCTCTTAAACATTAGAGCATAAGGTATTCCAAAAATAAATAAATAAAAAAACAGTCTGATTAAACAACCATATACAACACCAGGCACAGAGCTCCCTGTCCTTTCCAAAATTAAGTCACATTCTATTCCTAATAGGAATTGTCAAATAATTATTCTAATTAAGAACAAAAAAAAAATCAAAACTTATATTTCCATTTTGACTCCTATTCTAATTAGGATTGAAACTTACAATTGAGTTCTTTACCCAAGTAAAATTGAAATCCTAATATAATTAAAAATATTTAAAAGATTATATAAAATAGAAAAAATAGAAAGGAGGGCACACATGTGGTCCATCAACCCATAGGGCTAAGAAAAATCTGCCCATCCGTGGAAGAGAGCCTTCTGGCTTGGATCGTTTTTTGAACTCAATATCTTCGTCACTACAGTTATAATATTGGGCATCATTAACCTTAAAAGTTCATGACCCAATGCCCATAGCCAGTCATATATTAAAATATGAAATTACCAATGAAGTATTATTAGGTTAACAGATCACTTGGTATGTGTCATATTGAGATTTTTTTTTTTTTCATAGTTACCAAACTAGTAGGGCCTAAACCAAATAGAGCTGGTTTTGGAATTGATCTGACTAGTCCTAAATTAACCATTGACCCAATGAATCACACATCCAACAAGGAGTAATCAAAATTTTCATGCTAATTGGGTAGATTATGTTTTGCCTAATGTGCATAGAGTGAGCAGAGGAAAAAATAGAAAAGAACAAAAAATGGATAAGAAAATCAAAGTTCGTTATATTAGGATCTGAAGTTACTAAACTAATGTCCATTTAATTGCACAGCTAATGCAAGTGAGAGATGCGCTACACCAATCAAGAGATTAAAGTTGAAGGACCTCTCATTCTAAGGTTTAGATTCATTTGTGTGACCCTAAAAAAAGTAAAATTGTTCTTCGAATTCGTGTAGAAAGCTGGAAATTGGAAAGATGAAATTGCCACAACTAAGGTTAGCAAAATAGATAATTATCCAGTACTGGCAATTCAGTTACAGTGGATAAGGTATAATTTTAGCTGTTGGACTAACTTTTGTACTCTACTCCACCCCAAAATTCTGCTATGAAGGAAAACAAGTAATGATTGTACTTGATGAGTGCCTCCAATTCTTAAATTTTCATTCACAGTCATAAATCTATGGAAAAAGTATTAGACTTGATCTACAATGTTAAGGAACAACCTAGCCCCTCCCCCTCCCCCCTCCCTCCTTTTCCATACAATAGGATGAAATACTTTATCGAACATATGGACAAAATGATTTTTTTTATAAAAAGAAATAAATAGAGAAAGTGGGAAGAGGAAAAACTATAGCCTTATCAGTTTAGGACACTTCAAAAGAGGAGGGGCTCCAAAACAAAGATTCAATGGGCAATGCCCTGTCAAGTGTCAAGAGTGGTGATGCAAAAAATAAGGAAGAGGATATCTCCAAAATAAAATGATGAGGGGAGAGCAAACAGAAAGAATAAAATATGCAGCTCACGAATAGTCATCAAAAATCAAAGGACTCTTTTATTGCACAGAAGGAGAAGTCTGATCTTTATGGTTCTTCTGATTGTGCAGAAGCAGAAGCCTCCCAGGGAGAAGCCTTGACATGACGAAGGCAGCCAAGAAATGAGATCCTCCCAAAATGATCAGTTCATAGACTAAAATTTAAGTGATGCGGGATCCCGGGTTGAGAAAACCCTAATTAATCCGCTAATGGGCCCAACCAAATAACATGGAAGCTTGGTTCAACAAACAGTGGCAGAATTGTAAATAAACTCAAAACTCAACCAGTAGTGGCAATTCTGTAAATAATCAGAAGTTTCTAATAACTTGAAGAAACCAAACAGAACCTTAGGATAGATTAAGAATTATATTTCAAGGAATGGGGGTAGTGTGGGTATTAAGACAAAAGAAGGGTGACTTAGGAATAAGTTATAAGGGAAGGGGTATTATGGGAAAGTGGGAAATAAAATCCAATCAATAATCTGGAAAGGAGTTCGTCTCCTTCCTTTAGACAAAACAGGGAGGCGGAAACCAGAATGGGTGGGGGAGAGAGAGATCTCACTCGATAAGGATCCAATGGACTTGAGATTTTAGATGAAGGTTCGTAGGGACTAAGAGTACTGTTCCCAACTGATATTGACTCCAAACAGCAAGGAATAAGATGGTATTGAAGGTCTGAATCTGGGTTTGGCAGTGGGAGAGAGAAACCTTGGGTTGCAGGTTTTGATTCTTCACACTGAGATGATTTTCAGGTCTTGGACCTTGGGGTTATGGGTTGTCCTTATAGGTTGAAGGTATTCCCTAAATTTCAGGGTGAAAGGAGGTGGGACGAGAGAGTTTTAACAAGAAATTGTGGGCTGGAGTTACCGCCCAGAAACAGAGGAGGGGGTTTCGGTTGTAGGGACTGGGCAGAGGGAAGATGGAAGAAGAGAAAGAAAGGAAGGGAAAAGGAAGAAGAAGAGGAGAGGATCAGCCTAAGCTGTCCTGATTCGCAGAAAGTGAATGAGAGAAAGGAAAAGAGAAGGGGAAGGAGCTTTCGGCCAGCAGGCCTGCAAATCACAAAACTGAAACTTCAATTCATTCATAAAATTCTTCTTCAATTCTTCACTACTCAAAATAAAACCTAATACATGTTCTATTTAAAGGTAGAACTTTCCTAAACTAATTTAAAGTAAACTTAGAAAGTAAATAACATCTTTATGAAATCAAATCTAATCCCTATGACATAAAATAGAAATAGTAAATAAGGAAACCTATAAATTAAAACTTCCTAATCTAATTAATCATCTACCAACCCTTTCCAGACCAAAAGGTTGGTTTGGGTTTGAGCCGGTTCAGGTTTGGCTTGGGTAGCCAAATTGGCTCGTGTCGATCCATCCATGACACTGCTACTGCATCATTAAGTATCCTCAGGGGGCCAAGAAATGAGATCCTCTCAAAATGATTGGTTCATAGACCATAAGTTAAGTACCCTCAGGTTTCTATATTATGATCCCTGGTCTGTCCACTCTCTGAGCCCAGGTCACTCTTAATGTTTGGAATGGAGACCAATTTAGAGCCCCAAAAGAGCCTACCCACAAGAAGGGGTAAAGGCAACAGAACTAAAAAAAAGAAAAATTAATTAAAACAAGGCTTCCATACAAACCATAACAAAGAGAACAATCAAAGGGAAAAGTACAAGGAAAAACCAAAGGTTTAAATCATCTTGCATACTTATGGAGGGAAATAAAAACACCCAAAACCATATGTTCTTAACAGGAGCCACAGCCAACCTATGAACGTTCACAGGAGCCCTTCAACTTCAACTTGAGAGAGCATAAACCAACAAGACAGAGAGAAAAGCAATATAAATATATATATATATATATATATATATATATATATATATATATATATATATATATATATATATATATATATATATATAAAGAAAAAAAAAAGGGAAGATAACTCATAAAAAAAAATAGAAGAAAAAAGAAGGATTTGAAATATAAGATGACATGACATACCTCAAGGATATCAGATACCAACCAATCAATAAATTGTGCTCCCAGGGATGTGGGCTACCATTTGAGGGGAGTCCCCATCTTGACGCCTCTGATTTGGTTCCTTCAGGTGATGACAATAGATGATCCTAAATATATGTAGCAATCTGACATTTTGGGTGCTGCATCACATCCAGTAAAGACAGCAAGTGAGGGCATTTATTGATTACCAATTCCTGAAGCAAAGATATTTTTCCCAAGCCTTCTGACAGAACTCAAGATTTGAATACTCTTGTATGTATGGTTCTTGCAAAGATGTCAAGTATTGTATTCCGTTAGGCGAAGACATCAAATTTTCATGTTCCACAACTGGCAACAGTTTTGAGTGATTAGAAGTTTCCCAAGCCTCTAAAAATAATACCAGATTTGGACAATGTATGATCAGCAGCCATTCAAGTGATGAGATGTTTCCCATGCCATCTGGTAACGATATCAGACTTGGGCAGTACATGATACCCAACCGTTGAGGTGATGACATGTTTCCCAACTCCTCAGAAAAAGTTCTTTGATTTGAATATTCTTGTACATAAAGGTACTGTACAATGGGTAATGCACACCAAACTCCCAGAGATTTGGTTTCTCTTTCAGATTTGCAGCCCTAGCATTGACTTCATCTTTCACATCGTTCAGACAAAATAAAGTCAAACTTCCTCTAAGTTGTTATAGTTTCCCAAGGTCTTCAATACCAGCTTCACTAGCATTCTCTACAATGGGGATAAGAAATTGCATGACGATTAGTCAACTGATCTAAACCTCTTGGAATGCTCAACCTTGTTAAATTCTTGATGTCTCAAATTAATCATCTGTCTCATTTCCTTGGGTAACCTGTTGAGAACATTACCTAGCAGTTTCAAAGTCTGCAAAGCATAGAGATCAGTAATAGATTCAGGTAATTTTTTAATTTTTTTATCTTAAAAATTCCCCAAAAGGTTGAGATATCTCAAATGCTCCAACTCTCCAATTAAGGATGGTAAGTTCCTAATTCTACAATCGGCTAAATGTAGTGCATGAAGTCTCTAAAATTTAAGAACAGAGCAGTAATAAATCATTAGGATAATTGTAATTGGATAATCATAACCATAGAATCTACCAATGCAAAGATGTATACATACTTTCTTCATTATGCAAAATGTTTCTGGAATTGCTGCTCTTGAACCAACAAATGATAGATAACAAGTCTCAATTTTGGGCTCCACTTTATCACAATCCTTCACTAACATAAATTCAGTACCATAGATGGAGCGTGCAAGATCATGCATTTTACATAACTCTCTCCTCCATAATGGTCTTTTTCCACATCTTGGAAGAACCAAAGAAGAAATTCCACTAAAGACTTATTCATCACCAATATCTTCCATGAATTTTTATTGTCGAATGATTGAAGAAGACCTTCAGCCATCCATAATTGGATATATTTTTCCAATATCCTTAGGAAATAAGGAACAATACGCAGAATATTTCCAAACAACAAAAAAAGCATAAAAAGTTCTGTCTCAAAATAGATCAGAACTTATAACTGGGAAGTCGGGACAAAAATTCAGCAACCTGCAAAATAGATGAATATTAGTAGGAAGCAGTAATTTAATGTTGAATATGGTGTACCAATATGACCATCGCCATGCCAACACTCACCTTGAGATCGGCAGATCCAAGAAGCCGCACCCTTTCATTGGTCAATGCAAAGAATCATCAGGGTTGGGTGCGTCCCCTATATTTTGTTGACGATTGGATCTCATGATGGATGTCCAACACCAGGGCAATGCCCTAATATGATTTCGTCAAAAATCCCATCATCAGTTATCATTTGGGAAAATTTTGCAATCTCAGAAGCAAGCTAGACAAAGAGTGGTTTGCTGGTCTCTGGTTGTCATCTCCATCTTCAGATTCGTTTGGAATTTGATTGTTCCTTCCGCAAGTCTTAATGATGGCAAATGATCATAGCTCAATTTTAAGATTTTAATGCCGATAGAATTTCATTTCTATCTTCCATCATATCTCTCACAAGCCTTCTAATGGTAAAATCATATGACACAAATCCACCTTCTTTCATTAAAATGTGTCATTATTGCGTAATAATGATAGACCTTTCAAAGTATCATTTTCCCCAGACCCCCAATGCCAACTATAGGAATGAGCAAAAGGATTTCTTGATTGTTCAAGCCAATCAACATACTAGTTAATATTAACTTTTCCTTTTCCCTCCCAACAAATTCCGAGTCATCAATATGAGCATCAGTTTCTCGATGCATTTTACTAACAAGATGATCATTTACATGTCCCTCCAAAAAAATGAACATTTTCATGTCTCTTACAGGCTTACTTAACATTCCATCGATTTCCTTATTTTTATGAGCCATCTTCACATGAAATGCAAGTGGATATGACCACGAAAAGAAGTTAAATACCTTTTTCATCAGGCGTTTTTGGAAGTACATCCTCTGTCGCATGTTTTCAAATGAAAACTCATCCAACACATCATAAGCTACATCTTTGAGAATTTCCATCCAGAGCGTCAGAGCTCCTTCCTTCACTTTTCCCATCTCCGCATCCTGGAGTACTGCTTGAGCTTTTGAAACCCTTCATGCACACCCCATGCGTGAGGAATCCCTTACACCAGCAACAATAATTGCCTCAGCCACCTTCAGTAGATGAAGATAAGGAAATCGAATAAGATTTAAAAACCCTTTTACCCTTTATCTTATGACCGAGAACCAGCTTAGCCAGTAGTTACGTTCTTCTTCAACTTTACAGAAGTCAAAAAGGAATACGGATAACGTTCAAAATACCAAAAGTACCCTTACATGTCCGTTTAGTGGTTTACTCTTTTTTTTTTTTTTTTTTTGGGTAGGCATTTAGTGGTTTACCTTTGAAATCCAGTTTTCCTTTTCTTCTATCTTTTGCAGGATTTTTTTTTTTTTTTTGGAAAATTATTTATACTACTTTTAGAGTTTAGACATCTAAATACATTTACTATCTTAAAGTTGACAACAATTATTTTTACTATCTTAAATACCAAACATAGTTACATAGAGGTCCACTCTATTAGTTTTTTTTTTTTTTTTTTTTCTATTATTTGTTGATGTTAACATGATTTTATTTTCTTAAGATCCAAAATACCCTTATGGGTATTGTAAAATGACCGTAATAGTGTAAAAAGAGAGAACAAAAGTGTTTTTTTATATAAATGTTTGGGCGGATATTTTGGTCATTCCATCATTTTTTTTTTGTGTCATTTCATATTTATAGAAGGTTAAAAAATTCATTCCACCTATTTTGTTTGTAAATACAATAAGAGTAAAATTGTCTTTAAAATTTTTTATTCAACACTATTAGAATTTGATGTGCGATTGTAATTGTTGTCAACTTTAGGGTAGTAGGTGTATTTTGACCAAAGTCCAAGGGCGTTATGAGTAATTTTTCCTTCTTTTTTTTTGGGGGGGGGGGGGGGGCTATTGGAATCTTATCTGCTAGTGGAGAGGGTCAATTGGTTAGTCTCGGCTTAATCAGTCCCTATCGTTTTAACACCCCATACACTGTAATGTCATTTTTAGTTAATTGGTCCCTCATCAATGAGGCGTGGACACATTTATATTTGGTCTGGTCGGTCTCGATCTATAATTGCTCTATAAATGACCTATAACGGGTTCATGCCAAAGTGTAAATAAAAATAGAGAAAAATGTTGGTTTTTGAATCCATTATTGTTGTCATGTTGTAGATTAGATACATTCTTGTAGGATTGTAAAAGACTCTTATTAGGCTTGTGATCACCCATGTAAACGAAAATGAGGATGGAAAGAACAAGTGACAGACTCTAAAAATGAAAGAATAAAAGATGATTTAATGTTTTAGGTTTTTAACTTTAGGCTTGTTTTGTTTGGTTTAATCTAAGATTCAATTCGGTTTAAAGGTATATTCGATTCATTCAGTCAATTGGGTCAAACTACACCCTTGCACCGTAAAAGTCCATTTAACTTTCCAGTCCAAGCCTTAGCCCGACACATTATTTAATAATCAGGTCGTTGGTCTTGGTCCATAAATAGGCTACACGGTGTGGGCTTAAAATTGATACCCCTAATCTAGTGGGGTTGATCATGATTAAAATAAGAGTGTCTCTCTTTCTTGAAATATGCATCTCATTTTTTTCCTTCTCTTTCTTCTAGGTTGTGAGGTTGATCATAATTAAAAATAGGGAAGAGTATCTATCTCTGTTCCTTGAAATCTGAATCTCCTTTCTCTCTCCTCCAAGAACCTAGAGAGAGGAGAGTTGCACGGGGGAGTGAGTTGAAATAATGACCTCATCAGAGACTTAGGCTGTAAAACCCGCACTCCATGAACCTGATCTAAACCTCTATTTCATGTCGTAACAGGTCTTCCAATCATAATCAGACCAGACGGGATGAGCGGATGACAATCAGGTACGAAAATGGATCAAAAATAGAGAAATAATTCATACCGGTCTCATGATACCAGTCTATATACCGGTCAACCGGTGTGTCTGCGCGAGCAGACTAGTTAGATCCGAAAACGGATCTCTGTGGGTCCTGTTTGTCAAATCTCGAGCCTAGAGACTTTCCTAACGTAGGGAAACTTCCTAAACTCTACCCTAGCCTATTTAAGGACCTCTAAACCTCCTTAAATCTCTTTGATTGTTATCACAAACCCTAGAGGGGAGAAAGAGATCGGAAGAGGAGAAGGAGCTAAGAAAGAAGGAAGAGGAGTCACCGTTGGACGAAGAACATCATAGTTGTGAACCAACGGTAAGTGCTTGAACTTCTCTCTAAGTTAAACATTATAGATGATTGATCATGACTCATCAATAACATGCAAGGTGTCACACCCCAAATTCTACACCAACCAGAATGGTGTGATGAATCGTCAATAAATCAACGGTTCAACCAGGATCTCGTATAGGCTATTCCCACTTTGTTAAATCAAAACACATTCCACATTAATCAGAGGTAATAAAGTAAATAGCGAAAGTCTTACAGATAATGAACTGAGGTCTAGTCATGATAAATAATTAATATTATATTTATCTCTAAGTAATCAAAACATAATTTAATACATATTACAATATCTAAATACGAAAATTAAACACTAAGCGTATCCATAGTTGAAACGCTAGCTTGACGAATCACAATAGTCCTCCAGAGCTTGCTCATCATAGCCGCCACCCGTTTACATGTTGGCTTGTTGACATAATTTTCAACTGTAATACCTGCAACATTAGAAACTAAAAGATTTGTGCGCACGAGGGTCAGCTCTCCAACTTGAGCTCAGTGAGAAAACAAAACAATGCAACAAACATATGCATGCATTCATTCATATCTTTGGTCTGGTATATAAGTTTGCAATGTGCTATAAAAAGGTTCGGAGGCCGCCTCACCTCTATACACGAGTGTGTGGAGCCGCCCAATGAATATCGGTATTGTCGTCCCACATGCACCCACCATGGACAAGTATACACCCAATGAAAACGACATTGTTGTACCGGTTGCCCATACCAATACGTAAGCCCCTATTGGCAAGGGCTTACAAACTGGGCTCGCAACTAACCAATCCTAATGTCAAACAATGTATCCAAGGCCTCACCCTAGCATCCCTCAATACATCCATAGAGATAGAGCTAGGGTCTGGTGACCAGGACACACCACAATGCCACGTCCCCCCTGATGCCCTACGATGTATTAGTTCTGCTAAGGTAACGACGATACGACGATGTTAGTGAACAAGACTTGAGTAGAGATAGAGCTAGAGTCTGGTGACCAGGACACACCACGATATCACGTCCTCCCCCTGATGCCCCACTCGCATCAAATACACTAACCACACACAAACATTCACATGCCTATTCCTAACATCACCATCATCATCATGTTATAAATAAATAAAATTAAATATGCATGAACAGTAATAGCAGAAATAATAGATGACATATGATATGCACATTACAATCATACAATCATAGAATCATACATGGCATTGGACTCAATAAACGAAAATAGTTTATTATTAGCCAATTAGTTTAGGTCTTGTTCCATCACATTTGGTTGAGTGTAGATCCTCTTTCAAGCTTTAAGAATCACTTTTAGATCACTAGAAAAACCTAACTAGTCGATAGATTTTAATTAGAATTAATTCCAACAGTTTTAAGCTTGCTATACTGCTAGGGTCGCAGGTTGGGTCGCAGGTAGGGTAGCAGCTTTCTGCGACCCCAGGGGTAGGGTCGATCATAGGGTCGGTTATCCATCGACCCTAGGTGCGACCACAGCCTCCCTGGACTTCCCGAGAGCATGGGGTCGATCCTATGGTCTGATAGGGTAGGATATCATTCGACCCTACGTGCGACCACACGTATTCTGAGTCGACCTTTCATTCTAAAGTTCATTCTTTCGTGTTTGAATCCTTTGGCTTACTTTCATGGTCCATTCCATGATTGTTCAATGACTCAAAACTATGAGTTATACACTATTCATAGTCCATAATGATTTCCTCCATGAAATCTCTTGAAACTTGTCCATGGATGGATGATTTGGGTTTCTCCTAATCCTATGTTCTTCATAACTATTCTAGAATCTCTTATTCAGGTAAGGAATTAGGTTCATACCTTTATTCAGAGGTTTCTCTAAGCTTTCTCCTCTTCCTTAGTCTTCTTCTTCTCTTCCTTCTCTTTCTCTTGCTCTCACTTTCAATTAGGATTTTAAAGGAGTGAAAGAGGCTTAGGGACGTCCTATTTATAGAGGAAAACCCCCCAAAATAAGTCACATTGAGTTTAGGAAAGAATCCCTTGGAATTAGGAAAGTTTCCTAATTTTTGGTTCGTGCTGTTTTCCTATGGTCGATCCTAGGGTCGCATAATCCTAGACCCATGCGACCCCACGACCAAAAAGTCATGGGTTGGACTTCTGTTGAGGTGTGGTCGACCCTACCTGTTTAGGCATGAGACCCTACCCTCATTTTGACTGTTTTGAGTTAAATTTCATATTGGGTCTTGGGTTTCTTCACGCACTTGGTCCACTTGGCTCGACCATGATATGTATACTGGTCACGACACAAAATGTAAGGTTAGACCGGGTTCGTGGCGTGCGGGTCTTACACAAGGCTAGGTATTGATCTAAAATCCTTAGTTTTTCGTTAAACCCTAATTGTTCAATAAATCCTAGATTCAAATTCTAGGCAAAGAATCATCGAAACTAGGACTTGAATGGAACATAAAACAACCTTAACTCGTTGCTCAGGCCTAGAATGCATAGGAGGAACCCTAGGGATCATAATGGGTGATCGACGGAAGACAAACACTAAGTTGGTGGTCTTCCGGAGGCATACCGGTCGACTATACCGGTTGCACTAGGTGCGATCGGTACTGCGACCGGTGCCTCTCGGGAACTGGTCATTGGGGGACCCGTCGACCATACCGGTCGCACCTTTCCCCACAGTGCTGCGATCGGTACCTGCGACTAGTATGCACCGAGAGTGGTGTTTTCAACCCCAATTGGTTTCCGACCAACGTAAAATCTATGAAACTAATTCTAACTGAACCCTAACATCGTATAGGACCCTGTGATAGCAAGTTTGGATTTTGTGGAGCGGAGGAAGCTAGCAATTAAGCGTCAGGTAAGGGAATCAAACCTAAACCCTAATAACTTAATAACAATAAAACGTTGTTAATAATTATTATTTTGTGGAATGGTGTTTATGCATACTCACATGTCATCTTTACTTTCAATTATTATATTGTTCATGCATACTCGCTATGCTAGGATGTGATTGTTAGGCATGTGATTATTTTCGTTGGTGTGTGGAATGGGAAGGGCCTGGGTCTTGGATCATTCTTTACACTAGCACCTTTTTGTATCGCTTATGTTTTAGCATGCTTGGTACGGGTAGGGTATCAGGGAGAGGAAGTGGCACTGTGGTCTCCGGCCTGGCCACTAGACTTGAGCCCTATCTCTACGCCGTAGGAAACTGTACTGGGATAGGGCCTACTGTAATGACATATAGGATGGTTAGTTGCGAACCCAGTTTGCAAGCCCTCGCCAATAGGGGCTTACGCGTTGGTATGGGTAGGGCATCAGGGGAAGTGTTGGCGGTGTGCGATCCAGACACTTTAGCTCTTTCCCTATTCCATGGTGGGTGCATGTGGGACGACAGTGGTGTTTGATCCATTGGACGGATTCACACACTCGTGTATAGAGGTGCGGTGGCCTCCAATCCTTTTCTATAGCACATTGCAAACTTAAAACCAGACCATAATATTCATGCATGTTGTTTGTTGCATTGTCTGATTTTCTTACTGAGCTAAGTTGTGAGCTCATCCTTGTGTATACACCATTTTTAGATGTTGATGCAGGCTATACTGTGGAGGACTATGTGGATGCTCCAATGTATGGAGGTGTTGCTGCTTTAGAAGTGCAAGCATGGGAGGACGAGCATGACGCTTCATGCGAGTGCCCTTTCTGCGTGTACCTCTAGAATATGTTAATTTAGTTAGTTGCTTTATTTCAGTTGAAGTTTTATAAACAATGTAAAGATGTTTATTTATGTTTTGGTATTTGAATAATCGAATAATTTATTTTATTTATCAATAGAATACTCAGTTCATTTAATTTAAGACTTCCACTGTATTTATTTATATTCTGATTATGGTTATGTGCAATGGTTTGTATTAGTGGATTCGGTCTTATTGAGATCCTGGTGTGGACCATTGGTTCAGTGATGGTTTACTCACACTTTTGGTTCAGCGGGAATTGGGGTGTGACATAGGCCAGCTCTCAACAGTAATCGACTACCACCACAGTCCACCACCACAAAAATGTGTTTCCCTACACGAGATATAAGGCTCGTGTAGACATAAGTAGTCCTTTGCAATACGAAGCTAATGCTACGTTTGTTTTGACTCAAAATTTTATCGTAACAAAAAATTTCAATGTCTATTTCTGGTAGATAAAAAAAAGACGAAGTTCCTTTTCCATCCCCCTTAAAGATCATTATATTTTACCTCTTGGAAATAAGTATTGTTATTTTTTTTACATATAAAATGTTACACATAAAATTTTACATCAAAACAAACGGAGCATAAGGAGAATTTGTGCCTGCAAACGAGCTCATTACGTGAAAGAAACCAAGGTTTTATCAATCTTCATCAAATTCCTCACGGGATCAATATAGGAAATACTACATATGAAAAATCATTTGGAGGAGAAAAGAGTTGGGATTTCAACTAAATCACACGAATCCCACAGTTTAAGTGACAAAAAAAAAAAACAAGAACAAACTTTCATATCAAACATGTGTATGAGAGGGAGAATAGAAAATTTTGCAGGATAGAGTAGCTACTAGGTTTCACTTTAAAAAAAAAATTGCAAGACAGAGCAGCTACTAAACAAGAAACAAATTGACCGAAGCAGGTCTGGAAGAGATCCGTTGAAGAATAAAGTAGATCTGATGGATAGGAAAGTAGATTTGATAAAGAGAAAAACAGAATTGATAAGGAAATCAGAAGAACAGATTTGTTCCAGAACAAAATAGATTTGATGAGAAAACCAGAAGAGCAGATCTGTTGATGAGTGAACAAATTGAACTACAGAAGATTGAACGAGTCGAAGACGAACTCGGAAGAAAATACAGGATCAAGCAAAAGATCGGTGGATCAAGCAGAGAGTCGGAGGATCCCCTCCCACTTTGATACCATGTGAAATGTGCATTTTCATTAAGAAGAACAATATGCTTTATTGTTAATGCGAGTGAGGCTGTGTCACCGTGAGAGTGATGCCGTAAGGGAGAAGTCTGAAGGGAAGAGCTGCGGAGAGCTGTGGAGTCCAGAGGCATCGCGATGATAAGGGATTTAGGGTTAAGTTAGCCAATTAAAATTATATATATATATATATATATATATATATATATATATATATATATATATATATATATATATATATATATATATATATATATATATATATAGTCCAGAGGCATCGCGATGATAAGGGATTTAGGGTTAAGTTAGCCAATTAAAATTATATATATATATATATATATATATATATATATATATATATATATATATATATATATATATATATATATATATACATACAGGGTCGGGCCGGGCCGGGCTCAACCCAGGGAGTCAACCCTAACCCAACCCAACCCTGTCAGGGTTGAACAAAATTTGAGCCCTAACCCAGCCCTACCAGGGTTTGGGCCGGGTTCAACCCTGCCAAGGTTCAGGGTGGGTTTGGGCGGGTTCGAGTTGTCAGGGTAAAACTTGTAACCAAAAGCAAACCTGGACTGTCCAATGAATACAATTGTGGAGGAGATGAGAACGAGACTCTAGAAACTGTAGAAGAAAGATCCACTTCAGATGCAGACACATTTGCAAACGAAGATACATTTGCAGACAAAGACATATGTGAAAAACGGTAAAAATCAAGAAATCAAGATACGAACCAAGAAATCTCAGATATGCGATCCAAGAAATTTAGAGATGAAATTGAAGAATGTCTCAAGATTAGGAGACACGAACCAAAAAGAAACCAAGAACGCAAGAGGGAGACTTGTCTTGGACCAAGAAAATCAGATCTCAGCAAGAAAATCAGATCCGATCAAGAAAATACCAACCAAATTGGAAAAATCTCACCGTCGCACTATAGATCTAAGTTGCAGAACAACCAGAAGGCGATATCTTGCCGTCGCATAAAGAAAATAGAGAAAATACAATGTGGTTTGATACGTCCTCTACACATCCGATCCAATCTTCAACTGATCGATATATTGATTAAAGCACTAGGCCAAGGCCCACTTTCATTTTTAATCGACAAGCTTGGATACGATCTACATCTCCATCAACTTGAGGGGGGATGTTAGTATGACACTAAACACGTGTCATGGTTAGAATTAGTTTTAGTAATTTGTTGAAGCATACGTGTCATATGTAAAGATGTATAAACACATCTGATAAGTGTAATTTTAACTTAATCAATTTTCTAATAGATTGATTCTTTCATACGCTCTGCCTCGTATTTCTCTGCTCTGTCTATCAAACCTAACTCTCTGCATTTAACACAATGATGCTGTGAAATGCTGTGATTCACAGCATCACAACTATGGAAAATTTAATCAAATGGATCATGACTAAAGTAGCCTTGTACATGGTGTTGTTTTCCATCATTCTTCTTTAAAAAGTTTATCAATGTACTCTGCCGGGCAAGGGGTATAGTTAGTAAGTTGTGATATGATAAAAAGAATAATAAAAAATAGGTATGATCTGTATAGATGCGTACAAACCTAGATGATCATAATAATTTTTAAAAATCCGATTCTAAAAACATGTAAAGTAATCATACAATATCTGTTTAATATGTGTTTAATATAATTACTTTGGAAGTATTTAGAAATTAGATCGAATAGGATAAATTACACCAGAGGTAAGAAATTATACCAGAGGTATTTCATATTTCAAAAATCATACCAGAGGTACCTCACGTTTCATACATATTATATTTTCTATACCACACATTTCATACATATTACACTTGGGGTACCTTTTATTTTTGTACTTTCAAATTTACCCCTGTTTAGCATAACTTTCTTCTTTCCCTTTGGCTCTCACTCTTATCATTCCGTTGTTGCAACGACTCACCACATGGATTCCCCATGTGTTCATTCCGTCTCAATTGCCCACCCCCTCTCCTACCCCTATCCTCTCCCATGACCCTTCCTTATCAGTGGTTGCTCGTCACCGAGTCACAGATCTCGACTATGGTACACACCTCCAGTGAAAACTCTACAACCCAACTTGCTACTTTTTGACGGGTGTACCAATGATTATGCACAAAATAAGGGTAGTTCAACAAGAAATTATCAATCCCTGAAAGTTGGAGGTAAATTTAACGGTTAACTTGGAGGATGTCAACCTTAAGTAAGGCGAATGTTGAAAATGTTAGGGAAGACACAACTTTTCCCTCTTGTATGCAAACCAATGGAATACGGAACCACAAAAAATATGCACATAGATATTGCAGCCAAAATAAATAGAGACAATCAAACCACAAGAGACACAATATTTTTACGTGGAAAACCCTTCCAAGGTGAAGGGGAAAAACCATGAAACCTAATTCAGGTAAATCTTCACTATAATAATAATGGGTAAACAATACAATATTCTCTAGTCACAGCTAGAGGTTTCCAATCTCCAAGAGAAATAACCCACTCTTGGGTAATACAATAACTCATCAAAACAATTGGTGGTAATCCAAGAATACAAGAATACTCTCACCTCGATGTAGACATAACAAATACTGAGAAGAACTGTCACCTTTCTCTCTTTCCTGAATAGGGAGAATGTCATCACACCACCCGTACGTACAAGGAATAAGTATCTACTCTTCAATGGAGGAATGAAGAAAAATAATAATTTTTCTTCTACTTGAAAACATCGGATTTGGTCGACTTCAGCTCTCGATTTTTCTCTATAAAAATTCTCAAAATCAATAACTCACGGTTCTTGTTCTCGTAAAGCTCAAGATCTCATCCCTATATATATCAAATCCTCTGCCTTTAACAAAGGCCTTAAATAAAGAGAGCAGAGAGAGGCAGTTGCCTCAAGGAAGGAAACATTCCTAAAAAAGTAAACCTTTCCAATAAGAAGGGTAATGGTGGGTCCCTCCACTAATGTGAGGAGGAACCCAACAAACTCCACCTTCGACTTACGAGCAGGGATTTGCCATACCCAAACCTGTCATGCTTCTGCAAAAATCATGCTTCTCTTTGGGTAATGTTTTTATCATCATATCTGCACCGTTCTTATTAGTATAGATCTTCTCAACCTGTAGTTGTTTCTATTCAAGTATATCTTGAATCCAGTGATACCTCACATCAACATGCTTGGTCTTGTAATGGAAATTAGGATTTCTACTCAAGTGAATGACACTCTGACTGTCACAATGAACAATGTATTTGTCTTGTATTAGACCTAGTTCTTGAATGAACCTCTTTATCCACAACATCTCTTTGCAAGCTTCCACTGCAGTAATATACTCAGCTTCTGTAGTTGACAAAGTTACACAATTCTGCAACTTGGATTGCCATGACACTACTCCCCCTGCAAAAGTAAACAGGTAGCCTAATGTCAATTTTCTTGAGTCGATGTCACCTGCCATATCAGCATCTGTGTACCCTTGTAATACAGGTTTATCAATACCTAAACACAAGCATGCATTGGATGTACTTCTGAGATATCTCATAATCCACTTGACTGCTTTCCAATACTCTTTACTAGGATTGGTAAGAAATCTACTCACAACTCCAACTGCATATGCAATATCAGGTCTTGTACACACCATGACATACATTAAACTTCTTACAACTGATGCGTAGGGAATTTTTTTCATTTCTATTCTTCCTTGCTTAGTTGAAGGGCTCTGCTCACTGCTTAATCTAAAGTGACTTGCAAGTGGAAAACTGACTGGCTTTGCTTTATCCATATTGAACCTTTCAAGTACTTTCTATATGTTCCTTTCTTATGATAGTTAAATTTTACCTGCTTTCCTATCACGAGTGATCTGCATGCCTAAAATTTACTGTGTTAGTCTCAAGTCCTTCATGTCGAAAGACTTTCTCAACTCTTTCTTTAACCTGTCAACTTTATTGACATCTTGTCCAACAATCAACATGTCATCAACATAGATTAGAAGAATAATAAAATCATCTTCAAAAAATATCTTAATAAATACATAATGATCTGCAGTTGTTTTTGTGTACTCATGATCCATCATAAATGAATCAAACTTCTTGTACTATTATCTTGGAACCCGTTTCAAACCATACAAGGTCTTCCTTAACCTACAAACCATATGTTATTTACCTTTAACTTTGAAACCTTCTGGCTGTTCCATGTAAATCTCTTCCTCTAAATCACTATGAAGAAAGACTGTCTAGACATTAAGTTGTTGAACTTCTAAATTCAAACTTGCATCTAAACTCAACACAACTTGAATAGATGACATTTTCACAACAGGAAAGAAAATTTCATCAAAATCAATTCCTTTTATTTGTCTAAAACCCTTTATAACCAACCTTGCTTTATACCTTGGTTGTGATTTATTCTGTTTAGTCTTCAACCTGAATACCCATTTATTATTGTGTGTCTTCTTACCCTTAGATAGCTTCACTAAATCATAAGTATGATTCTTATGCAAAGAATCCATCTCCTATTGCATAGCTTTTAACCACTCAGCTTGTTCTCATCAGTTTGTGCTTCTTTAAAGCAATCTGGTTCACCTACATCTGTCAGCATAATATATTTATTTTGATGGATACCTGATAGATGGTTGTTGCTCCCTGATAGAACTTCTCAATTGAGGCTCAACTGGTGGCTTTGGTGGGGGCTGCTCCCCCTGTTTCAACATCATCTGTATCAACTATGAAAACATCATCATTACCATTTTACGCATCTCCTCCATCATTATGTACTATGGTAGAGGAACTAGATCAAGATCGATCAGGTCATCAACAAATGACTGAGGCTTTTCAATTTTTTCGAAGTCTTCAATTATTTTATCTTCAAGAAAGATAACATTTCTGCTTTTGATAACTTTCTTCTCAATCGGATCCCATAACTTGTATCTAAATTTTTCATCTACATATCCCAAGAAAACACACTGCTTTGACTTGTCATCAAGCTTTGACCGCTCATTTTTTGGAATATGTACAAATGCCCTACAACCAAATACTTTCAAATAACCATAGCAAAAATCTTTCTTGCTTCACACCCTTTCAGGAACATCTCTATTCAAGGGAGCTGATGGAGATAAATTAATCAAATAGACTACAGTACGCATTGCTTCTCCCTAATAACACTGTGTCAACTTTGCCAATGAAAGCATACACCTGATCCTTTCCATAATAGTGTGATTCATTCTTTTTGCTACATCATTATGCTGTGGGGTCTTGGGAACTGTTTGCTTATGCTGAATACCTTGACTACTACAATACTTCTCAAATGGGCCAATGTACTCATCACCATTGTCAGTACAAATGCATTTGAAAGATTTTTCTATTTTTCTTTCAACCATAGCACGAAAATTTTTAAATATATCAAAAACCTGATCTTTGATTTTCAAAGCATATGTTTATATTTTTCTAGAAGAATCATCTATGAAAGTAATAAAGTAAGAAGCACCACCAAGTGCTTTCACTTTGATAGGATTACAAACATCAAAATGTACTAATTCTAAAATGTTTCTTTTTTTATGAGGATAATTCTTCATGAAAGTAACACGATGTTGTTTACCAACAAAACAATGAACACAGTGATTCAGACGCATACCTTTCATGTCTGGAAGAAGGTTGCCCTTTATGAGGATCTGCATCCCTTTCTTGCTCATGTGATTAAGTCGTCGATGCCATAAATATGTAGTGGATTCACCCTCTACTGTATTCACTTCAGTCTTATAGGCTTGTACCTTTGTGTTATATAAAGTGCAACACTTGTTTCCTTTTGTCACCACTAGAGAACCTTTGGTAAGCTTCCTTTGACTATTACCAAAGTGACTGTGATAACCTTCTGCATCTAACTTCCCTGCAGAGACTAATTCGGACAGAGTCCTAGAACATGTCTCACATCCTTGAAAGTCAATTTACATCCAACATTTGTCTTTACACTCACGTCACCTATCCCTATAATTTTTGAAACACCACTGTTTTCCATTCTTACAATACCAAAATCACCGGTCTTGTAAAAGGTAAATACTTCTCTGCAAGAGATAACATGGTATAAAGAACTAGTACAATAATCCAATCTGAGTCGTTACATGAAGATGTAAGACAAGATTCTTCACAACCTGATATAAAAATAGTATCTTCATCTAAGCTAACGACAGCAGTATCTTTATTCTTCTTTTTACCATTTTCTTTCTTAGAATCTCTCTTGAGTTTTCTACACTCTTTTTTTATATGTCCTACCTTTTTATAGTAGTAACATGTAACCCCTTATCTTGATTTGGATCTCTCTCTTTTGACTTCCCATAGTCTTGGGATTTTTTGTATTTGCTTCTTCCCCCGGCTGTCTGTGACAAGTGTTTCTTGTTAAGATGAACCCGAAGATTTTCTTCTTGTCTCTTTATTCAATAGACTTCCTGTTACTTGACTCATTGTAATTTTTTCATCTGATGCAGAATTGTTAAAAGACACCACTAGTGTCTCCCAACTGTCGAGTAATGAACTGAGTAATAATAGGGCTTGTAACTCATCATCTAATACGATCTTCATGGAGGATGATTGATTCACAATACTTTGTACCTTATTTAAATATTCTGCAACTGAGTGTCCATCTCTGTATTTCAAGTTCACAAGCTTTCTGATTAGAAACGCTTTATTGTCTGCAGTCTTCTTTTTTTTATAGACTTTCCAATTTATTCCATAGTGACTGTGCCGATGTCTCTTTGGAGACATGATGAAAAACTATATCGTCCAATCATTGCAGAATAGAGCCTATAACTTTTCGGTCCAAGGTCTTCCACTTGACATCAGATAATTTTTCTAATTTTGTCGTATCACCCTGTATGGGTCCTTACAGATCCTTACAGTATAATAAGTCTTTCATCTTGGCTTTTCAAATCATCCAGTTACTCCCATTCAAACTAATCATCCTTGTAGAGGTTCCCTCCATTGTTCACACATGGTTATAGAACTTGGCTTTGATACCACTTGTTAAAGAAGACACACGACTTTTCCCTCCTGTATGCAAACCAATGGAATACGCAACCATAAAAAATATGCACAGAGATATTACAGCAAAAATAAATAGAGATAAACAAACCACAAGAGACAATAATTTTTACCTGGAAAACCCTTTTAAGGAGAAAGAAAAAAAATCACAGGACCTAGTCCAAGTAAATCTCTATTTTAATAATAATGGATAAACAATACAATCTTCTTTAACCACAACTAGAGGTTTCCAATTTTCAAGAGAAATAACCCACTCTTGGGTAATACAATAACTCACCAAACAATTGGTGGTGATCCAATAATACAAGAATACTCTCACCTCGATGCCGACGTAACAAATGTTGAGAAGAACTATCACCTTTCTCTCTTCCCTGAATAGGGAGAATGCCATTCTGCCCCCCGTACGTACAAGGAATAAGTATCTACTCTTCAATGGAGGAATGAAGAAAAATAACAAATTTTCTTTTACTTGAAAACATCAGATTTGGTCGACTTCGGCTCTCGATTTTTCTCTATAAGGATTCTCAAACTCAATAACTCACGGCTCTTGTTCTCATGAAGCTCAAGATCTCATCTCTATATATATCAAATCCCCGGCCTTTAACAGAGGCCTTAAATAAAGAGAGCAAAGAGAAGCGATTGCCTCCAGGAAGGAAAACTTCCTAAAAAAGTAAACCCTTCCAATAAGAAGGGTGGTGGTGGGTCCCTTCACTAACGTGAGAAGGAACCCAATAGGAAATATGAAAAGAGGAACCTCTGAAGACATAAAATACCTCTAGTATGATTTCTCAAAACCTTGGGTACCTCTAGTATAATTTACCCTTTTAAATACATGTCTTGAGATTATAAGTCAAAGAAAACATTAAAAGACCCTAGCCTCTGTGAGATGACTGAAACCAATCTAAAGGTAACATTTGTTTGTATAAAAAAGATGTTTCTCCACTATCACAAAAATGTGACAAAAGAAAATCCAAATCAAATTGACGTTAAAAATCAACCCTAAAATGCAAAGTTTTTTTTTTCGTTATATTTTTAATCCCAGAAACCGTCTCTTTCAAATCGTCGCTTGTTGTGGTATCAACAGGTGACCCGACTGACTGGACCCGATGAGCAACATGTAGCAGAGGGAAGATCTGATGTTGGACCTAAAACTGGTGCATGATACATTATGGTGAGTTGATTTCACCTGAACAAATATCCTCTTTGAAATAAACCATTCGCAAAGGATATTGCGATTTCATTTTGCGAAGTCCTCGCCTCACATTGGATCTCTACCTACAACTACCACGAGGCCAAGGAGCTGCCACCACCACTGCCACTGTTACCTAAAGAGGAGTTGCCATCGCCGCCGCAGCCGTAAGCTAAAGAGTGAATAGAGGTATCGAGGAAGCTTTTCTTCGGATTCCCTTGCAGAAACCCCTCTTCTCCTTCTTCTCATACCTTTTTTCTCGAACTCCCTTTCTTCTTCTTCTTCTCAAATGCCCTTTCTTTGAAATCTTCTCAAACCCCCTTTCTTCTTCTTTCTTCTCGAACCCTTTTCTTGGAAATCTATGAGTTCTGTTTGTATCTGTCTGTGCAGATGAACTACACAAGTCCTCAAGAAAAGATGCAAAGCACTATATAGGTATTTAATGGCACGGTTCTACTTGTTTTATTTGTTTTATTTTACCATTTACAAACTTAAACATGGAAGATGAAAATCTAAATTAAAAAATCCTACTTAAATTTTATAAGCTAGCTATGGTACACATTTATGAATTAGCTGGGTTCCATTCTTCCTTTGTGTTTTCATTCAATTTCAAGCCAAATACTTAATTTGGGAGATGGAAAGCTAAATTATGAATCTGCTAAAAATTTTGTAAGTTATGTTTTCCATTACCATGCTCAAACCATAAAATATTAGAATTATTCAGAATCACCCAGCCTACTTCATTGTGCATTTTATACTTTTGTCCCCCATTCTCTAGTCCTTGAGGAAGTATTTTGGCTCCATTTGGTTAAAAGTATAGTGAAGGGAGGGGAATTCAAATTAAAACAAAAATGAGATGGACAAATTCGCATTATGTTAAATTAATCACTGTCTTTTTCCAAGCGGCTGAACACTAATTAGCTATTTGGTGTTATGTTTTGGTTGTGTAGTTGCTTTATGACATTTTTGGATTGATTTTGTTGTGCTGGTTCTCATTTGTTTTCCTTGTAGCCTCTTAATTCAACAAGAATTAAGAAAGGTGATCTGTTTTTGACTGACATCAATTGACAGATAAAGAACAAGAGGTGTTATGTAATTTTCAAAGTTTGAAACCTCCTATAGAAGACAAGACAATATAGTTTGAAGCTTTATTATGTAATTCAAGATTGTACTTGACAATGTAGTTTGAAGCTTTATTATGTAATACAAGATTGTTGTTTATATATATTAGATGTTGTTTATCAAGGTGAACTTTGGTTCTTTCCCCCTCTTCCCTATTGTAAGTCCGTTTGGTCATGGTAGAATTAGAAACTTACTCTGTAAGTCTAATTCATCAAAATATTTTAGAATTTGGTAAAATTTAGTCAGTGACCAGAAGAGATTTAAAAAAAATCAGCTAAATGAACTCGTATATTTAGAATATTATATCAATATTTCAGGTTATGCTGTTTTAGTTTCTATACCAAAGAAGAAATGGATTGGTCAGATGATATAAACATTGTTCTAGTTTCTACAAAAGCAATCCAGATTGGTTTTAGTTTCTATACCAAGGAAGAATTGGATTGGTCAGAAGATATAAACATTGTTCTAGTTTCTACAAAAGCAATCCAGATTGGGCCAATCCATTCCATTATACACAGTGTATCAGCCAATCTATTGGCACTGTTTCAGTTGCTGCCCTCTGGAGTTAGCCAATTCTTTGTTCCAACCATACAATTCATACTGATCTTGGTGGTAATACCAGTAATGATTCACCCAAAAAAAATAAAAATAAGAATGATCTGTGTCCTGATATCGAATTTTTGAATCCTTGGATAGCATTCATTTCATTGCTCAAATCAACAGCTATGTTACACAGATCGAAGATTGATTCCACATAAATTACACACTAAGATTTGACTTGTGGCAGCATATGTATCTCATCAGCCATTCTATTGTTGAACAAATTTTATTACTATAAGAAATGCAACATTTCATTGTGCATCCATTTCCTTTCTTACACCATGTTTAGATCTTTAAAGTCAAAAGCACTCTACTACTATCAGAAGTACACTTCATCTTGATCAGTTGCCTGAACTGTGTGAATTACTTCTTCCAAGTTCAACCTTCAAGGACAATAGAAAATAAAAGCGCATGTAACATTTTCTGGTGCTTGAACCCTATAGCATATGTATTACATCATGATATGCTAAAGAAAAACATTAATCCACTTCAAATCCTGCCAATTCCATAGGCCTGTGTGTGCCAAAATCACACACAGGTGACATCACACTTCTCTTACTTCTAATTGTCAAAGAAAGCATTCATTGTTAAAGAAAGCATATACTTCTAAATGTTATCTAGCAATTAAAAGTATCCTTGAGATCTGCTAGCAGTTGACTTTGACTTTCAAGGATGTTGGCCAACTCAATTTTTTCATTCGTAGTTGACTTCCCAGTCAGTAATTCCAGCAGGACAACCCTCATTATATAGGCATACTCTGGAAATCACAATAAACAAGAGTAAACTTAATTATTAATCATAATGAAAATGGAAATTGAAACATATTGGCAACCTCATCATACTTTTACCTGTCAGTATTTCCTTTAACTTGCGATTGTGAGTTTGAGGCTTGAAAAGAGAACAACGTTGATTGGGAATAATCAAACGATGACTGCACAAAAAAAGCAAAATTGCATGTGATTTGAAGGCACATCAAACCATTACCATTTAAGTAAATAGAAAGTCCTTCATAAGAACTAAATTTTAATATTCCACATCGAACCATTACCATTAATAATGATGTCAATGATTGATTGGTCTATAGTGGCTGAGATCCATGTAGTGGTGTCCATTGAATGTGATTTGAAGGCACAATTGAGATATCTTGATGTGAAGATTGAGATTTACTAATCCAAATGTTTTTCTTATTCTTCTTGGGTTGTTTCTTAACCCAACCTTTATGCCGTTTACGACCTTTACGCCCTTCTTTTTTTTTCAGACCCTTTGCCTGAATAATGGTAACATTCTCAGTTGGAACAACTGGAATAAAGTTGAAAAAGTCGTACAGCCTAAAATTCCTAAACTTTGTCACCAACTCGTTAGCAATCTGGATAAGGACTGAATATCCCTCTACTGTAGCAGAAGCTTCAACTGTTAATTGCACCATTTTAGGACAAAACATGTTGTAACATTGTGTGCTATCCAAAACTCTCTCTTCATCATGATATGCAACTACGTACTCACGTAAATCACTGTCTTCATTCTTATCTTTTATGTAGCATACACCAACCAATTCATATTGTTTATGGAATGCTTCAAATATCGTTGGAGTATAAATTTCTCTAGCTTGTTTCATGAGGGGGATTCTGGGAAACATATTTCTAGGGAGTCTTTTTTTTTGCATAAAATTCAGCTTTCAACTCGTTTTCATGCTTATCATGAACCACCCTTTCAAAATGCTTGAAAAATTGAACCACATCCAACTTGAGCTCAAGTAGTCTTTCATATCCCCATTAAGACTTTCACTGAGTTGTATACTCCTCATATCTATGGTAAGAGACTTCTTCATGAAACAGTTGATCCATTTCTCTTTTACTTTATAAATATGATCTAACCATGAATCTGTTGTAGTCGAATACTGGTAGTGTGTCGAATGCACCAATTTAATTAAATATTTCTTTACTGATCTGATTAATAAATTGTAAATAAGATAAGCAAGATTTGATCCCACAGAGAATGAATTGATTAAAATTTATATTCTACTCAAACTAAATATACTAATTAATGCTAATTAAACACAATAACAAAGGGGGGATTTTGGTTGTTTGAATCAAATTGAAAGTAAACAGACAAAATTTAAATAGGAAGATAATTAGATGAAAAAATTCAGTTCTTGGTTCAATATCCACCCACACATGCAATGAGTAAAATTAATCGCAACGTTAATCTCTTCCTTCCAATTAGAATTAAAGACCCTAGATACCAATAAGCTCTATTACTCGAGTTTTCCTTTAAGTATCTCTACTAAAACAAGCTCTTTAGAGAGATCTAACCATTGAACAACACTGAATAAACTCTCAATGTTTAATTTAATGGCAGCATTAAGAGGGTAAAAAATAGATCAATCTAAGCAACAATCACACACAAGCGGGGATTATTTAACTTAGGTTATATTATTCACAATGATGAGACAAAAATTTGGACATAATCATCTACCACTGTTTGCTACTTGTGATTAGAATCAGAATGATTACGTATCACAGATTCTAGATCTAGCAATTAATATTAATCTAACTGATTCAGTAGGTCATTACTGAATTATTCAGACAAATATCATAATTAAAGAAAAAAGAATAACATAAGCAATTCCAATAAAAGAGAGAAGAAGAACAACGTTACTGAATAGAAATTACACCATTGACATGAGTTTGGGCTTCAAAATCCCCTTGAACTGAATGAGAAGATTAGATAGACATTACAATCATTTCAGAGATAGAAAAATTTCCAACAAAAGAGAGAGAGAGGGAGAGAAAGAGAGAGAGAGAGAGAGAGAGAGAGAGAGAGAGAGAGAGAGAGAGAGAGTTTATCTTAACACTAATGCTCTATATATAAAACATGACAATCCTTTGTAACTTATAACTCCTTCTTTGTGTAAGATTCCTTCTTTGTGCAGGATTTCTTCTTTATTTAGGAGTCCTTCTCTATTTAGAATTCTGAAATTGTAGAGTCTTCTTTTCTTCTTTAGAGTCTTCTATTGTAGGTTTAGGTTTCCTAACTTGATTAGGAGATTCTTTATGGAATTTACATCCATCGTTGAATGCTTTAATCTGATCAGAGGGCTACTCTAATTCGGATTCGTTTAGATTTTTGTGTCAGACTTTGAAACCACGTTTGGAGACCCAAACAAACTCGAATTTTTATCCATAATACCATTCCGAAAAGGTTGAGACGTTCTCTACAACTTTACTGAAGATAACTTTTCAATTCTAAAACTCTTTTCATGTCAAAAACCTGCATGAAACTTAGAATATCAATATTAAGGATGCTGAAATTTTCTTATCTTTTAACAATTAATTTACAATGTCTCTAAAATATGTGAAATTAAAAAAATTCATCATATTCAGTTCAATAACTTATAAAACATATTAAAAAACATAGTATAAAACAAATAAAAATATGAAAATCACACACTTATCAAATACAAAGTTATCAACTTATGCCATGCCATTTCAAAATCTGACTCCTCATTATATCCATACATGCAAGTTTTAAATTTTTTCAAAAAACTAGATTCCTCTTTCATCAAGTTTCCTATGTGCTTAATCCCATTTTGCATAAGGTGCCAACAACACAAACCATGTCTTGTGGACGGAAACACCTGGGTTATTGCTTTCGTCATTGCAACATCTTGATCAGTAAATATGGTTATCGACTATTTCTAATCATGGGCTTCAAGGAATGCCTCAAATAGCAATTTGAAAGATTCGACTCTCTCATCATATAATAGTGCAGCCCCAAAAATTATTGGCATTCTATAATGATTGAAATCGGTAAATAAACCAAAGGGCCTTTGCTCTTTGTTGGTGGAAAATGTACTATGAAAGGTGATGACATTACTAAAGAATGCGTAATCCATCTTCATCTTATGATCAGCCCAAAAAATATTGGTCATCTCCTCTTCAGAGTCCAATTGTATCGCAAATTTAAATAAAGCATTTGAAGAACTTTGCTGCTGAAAGTGTTTGAACACACTTCCGGCTTCACTACAAACTAAGTGACGTTGTCTCTTCGTACGAAGATAATTTTGAACATCTATCCGAGTGAACTCAAGATTTTCTGCCCCACCTACTTGCCTAGCCATGAACTCATATGCGGCCTTAGTCTTTATCCCAGAATCATCTGCCACATTAATCCCTATGGCATGTACATTTGCTATCTTGCATTGCGAACACATATATTTTAAAGTAACCAGTAGGTGGAGGAGATGATTATGTTCTTCCTCAAAATCAAAGCATTCGTATTATCCAGCTTCATCAATGTATCAAATTCCTATTCTTGCATTGCAGTCAGTTTTTGTCGATGCTCGAGGCTTAATTGTCTCTTTATCCCGTTTGTCGTGTTTCCTCAACCCATATTTACTACATACAAATCGTCTTGAAGTTAAGATTGTCTTAATGTTATTTTCTTTTCTTCAACGACAATATTCTCTCTTGATGCTGAATCCCATGCTTCTACCATAGTCATTGTAGAACTCGTATGCTTTCTCCTTTATATTGAACATCATTCCAATCTTAGGTGTACCATCAACATTTTCTTCAATCTCGTGATCTCCCATTGTATTCTTAAAAAAAAAAAAAACAACCATATATCAGATTTAGAAAGTAAAAGGTACTTACACTTTCAAGATAACAAATACTCGAACCAATAAGCTTAGAATTTAAGAACCATTTACAGATGAATTTTATTGTTTCTTTTACACAATCAGAACAAGGGTAATCAGATGACTAAGTTACAAGTAATGCATCTGTGGAAACAATCATCAAATACCTGGGACAAAAGAATCACAATATTTTTTGTGAAAATAGAAGCTCCATAAAACTGACCATAGTAAGCTGGCACAGAAGAACACTCGAGCATTAGGCTTTTTTGAGTCTTAAAATGTTTAGTCAAGCTGAGATAATTCTATGGCTATATGCAATCTGGAAAATCCATCGGTTAAGGTAGAATATTATTGAGATGTTTCCACTAAATAAATTCATCGACTATATGCAATCAATCTGTTTGAAGATGTTTCCATCAGTCAAGTTGTTTTAAAATGTTGTAGAGATGTTTCCACATAATTCTATGAGTATATGTAATCAATCTGGAAAATCCATCGGCTATATAGCATTACTGTTTGAGATGTTTCCATTAAATAAATTCAAAATGTTATACAACATTACAATCCAAATAAATCAATAGTAGCACTAAAATGAAATCTACATTTTCTGCTTTTTGAAATGTTTCCACTAAACAAATATAATATTCTTATACTCACACTACACTCTAGAATCGTGGCTGGTGTTTTAAATGTAACACCTAGACCACATTTGTGATAAATTTAACATTTTTCTAGAATTTTATAATACTGTAATCCAAATAAGACAAAGCAAACATTGCAGAATAGGGTTTTATATTTAATACCTTTGCACCTAATTTGCTACCACCTGTCTCATTTGAAGAAGATAAAGTGGGTTGTAACTCTTGAATTTTCAATCACAATTATACGACAAAAGTTTTTCTGATCTGTCCCTCAAGTAAGGGACTCATGAACTGGACATCTCACCATAAAAAAACCCCCACCCCCGGATCCAAATCCTCTCCTGCCAGGGTATCTGCAGGAGAGGTGGCTGTCTTGCTTCGATGTGCGACACATGTCGCTAAAAAGATCCAATGCTCCTCTTCAATGCTAGTGCAGGATAGAAGACGATGAGCAGCCATCACCTCATCATCTACCCTTTTTGAAAACTCTTCGCCCTTATTTCGTCCCGCTCCCAACTCTCTCTCTCTGCAAAATCAAAAAGTCTCCATAGATCTCTCTGTTACTCAAACCAGCAAACAGTAACTTGAGGCAAAGTAATGGCCCTGTAGAGTAAAGCAAATAAATCCACTGACTCGTGTTATAACTCGGAAGAAACATAGCACAAATCTGATTATTTTGCATAGTCAATGGAAACAAATTCACCTGCCAAAACCCAATCAATACAGGAAGCAAAAAATAATGAAACAAAATAACATCTCCCATGGAGAAAGAGGGAGAACCCCTCGAATGGAGATGGAAATACAATATCAAATTCACCTCTAAACCCAAATTAAATGGCTAGACAAAGAGAAAAATCGCCCCATCTTGTTTATAATCTCTTCTTTATACAAATATGTGTGTGAAAGAATCACCCTGAATGTCAAAAAGAATCAAAGAACGGAATTCTGATTACGAAGAAGAATGCAAAGTAAATGACATCTGTAATGACAACAAAATTATCTGTCATTGTTGCTCTTTAGGTCAGTAGAGATCATAAGGTTCCCATAGCAAATCAAGAGGACATAATTTTCTCGCATCAAGCCCATGGTTTCCCTTTCCCGCTCCAATGTAGCAAACTCACGCCACCTGGATGTAAAGTTCTGCGACTGATCACCACATGATCCCCACCAAGACTATGTTGGTTCCATTGGTGATTTATGGGCTCAACATTTCCAGCAAAAAGCAATAAAAATGGAGGAAGCGAATCCAAATCGTAAATCCTCTTCCATTTCTGCAACTGCATCCAACCCTCGATTTTCTTCCTGTAAATACCCTGCCTCCATCGGTCAAGATCCATCACCATCACACCCATATTGAAGTAGCAGGGGTTTCTGCCCTTGAAAACCCTCGACAACGCTAGATCAGCCCAAGATCAATGAGAGAAATACTTTGTCAAATTAGCATGACAATATTCTAGTGCTCCAATGATGCGCAAATCAGTAAGCGAGGTGTCCCAAAACTTCCTAATATCGTCGACGACGATGACGTCCGAGTCAAGATAGATCACTCTGTGAACGCAGGGTTCGAGTATGTCAGCCAGGTAGTTCCACGCTATAGAGGGGATGACGATGAAGCAGAGGGGATTTTCTGTTTTTGCAGAGAAAGAGAGAGAGAGAGAGAGAGAGAGAGAGAGAGAGAGAGTTGGGGGAGGATGATAACCTGAAAATTGGTCACGGTTTATTATCCTGCACTAGCGCTGAAAAGGAGCGTTGGATCTTTATTGTGACACGTGTCACACATCGAAACAAGGCAGCCACTTCTCCAGCAGACACCCTGGCAGGAGAGGATTTGGATCCCCCACCCCCTTGTATTTAGAATTCCAATAATGTCTTTTCCATCCCATCAAAGGGTGGTCGTAGATCAGCTTGTGCAGGCAATCAGCTAGGGCAGGCTAGAGGTGCTACCTGTGACTTGCATAATGACTCTCCTTTTCATGCTCCACTCCCCCAGAGAATCTACCCCCAAATCTTTTTGAAAAAAGTACTAGATTTGTTCTACAATGTTAGAGAACTAACATCCCCCATTCCATACAATAGGATGAAATACTTTCTTATAACACAAAAAAAAAATGATTTTTTTAGAAGAAATAAATAGAAAAAGAAGGTGGAGGAAGAAAAAAACTATTCAGTTTAGGACACTTCAAAGAGGAGGGGCTTCTAAACAAAGATTCAGTGGGAAATCCCCTGTCAAGAGTGGTAGTGCAAACAATCTGGAAGATGATATTTCCAAAATAAAATGATGAAGAAACAGGAAATAGAAAAATAAAAGAAAAAAAAATTCAGTTCTAGAAGTCATCATATCACAGAAGTCTTCTATTGCATAGAAGGTAAAGTCTGGTTTTCATATTTCTTCAGATTGTGCAGAAGCTAAAGCCAATGGAGACAGCAGCCTCTCAGGGAGAAGCCTTGACATAAAGAAGGTGCCAAGAATGGAGATTTCCTCAAAATGATCAGCTCAAAAAGTGGCTTCCAGTTCTTGGATTCAAAGTTAAGCAGCCACCAGGTTTCTTATATTGTGAGCCTAGGCCAGTTATGTTTTGAAGAGAGAACAATTTAGAGGCCCAAAAGAAAACCAAGCATACAAGGGGTGAAGGCTACAGCACTGAATGCATTTCCTCTTGGTCACCTCCCCCATTGGGTTTCTGCAAGTTGAATACCGATGCAGCTGTAAATCACTCTTCTCAAGGATGATGGTATGCCCGTTTTAGCTCAGTCTCAAGCATTGTCTTTTCCTTCAGTTGCTACAGGGGAAGCATTGGCGATCAGAGAAGGGATCTCAATGGCGCTTCAGTCTGGCTATGGTTCTCTTCAAGTTGAGTCGGATTCCCTTGAGATTATTAATATATGTTAACAGGAGTTGCTAAGGAGGTAATTGTTTTGTTATGTCTATTGCAAAAGATATTAAACATCTAATTGCTAGAGGGGAGTCTATTTCCTTTTTTTATATTTCAAGGGAGGTGACAATGTAGCTCACTCCCTTGCAAGGAGGGCCCTAACTATTGTAGGGAAGGTTAGTTGGCCTCTATCCACTCCGTGGTTATCCAAGTTGTATAATTTGGATGCTACGGCTTTGCCTTGCATTTTGAATGAATAGATCTGTTTTATGCCCCAAAAAAAAAAAAAGAAAAAAAAGGCTACAGCACTAAAAAAACTAATTCAAACAAAAGAACCATACAAACCATAACAGAGAAAAATTAAAGCCACCAGAAAAGTAAAAAGCAAAGGTTCAAATCATCTTGCTAACTTAAAGAGGGGTAACAAAACACACCCAAACCATCTAAGGGAAGGGAATCTACAATGTTCTTCACAGCAGCTACACCCAGCCACAGCTGACCCTTGAAGATTCACAGTAACCCTTCAAATTCAATTTGACATGGCATAAACCAACAAGACAGAGAGAGAATAATGATCTCAAGACACAAAATTTTGGATAAGGTTGGAGATCACCCAACATGTTATTGTCATCAAAAGACTCCCAGAGGTTTGGTTTATCTTTTAGATTTTGCAGCCCTAGCATTGACTCCATTTTTCACATTGTTCAGACAATATAAGTCAAAATTCCTCTTAAGTTGTAGTTTCCCAAGCTCTTCAATACCAGCTTCATTAGAATGCATCTTCTCCAATGGTTAAAAAAAAAGAGTTAATGCATCAAGGTTACTGGAGTAAAGCTCTTGGATTGCTCAAACTCAGGTCAAATTCTACATGTCTGAAAGTTAATCATCTTTCTCATTTCATTGGGTAACCTGTTGAGATAATCATTACCTAGCAGTCTCAAATCTACAAAGCACAGAGTTCAGTAATATATTCAGGTAATCTATTTATCTTATAATTTCCTTAACAATTGAAGTACGTAGAATGCTTCAACTCTCCAATTGAGGATGGTAAATTTCTGATTCAATGATTGGCTAAATCTAATACACTTATTCTATTATTTTGAGAAATGCAGACAAGGAGCATAAGGATGATCAAAACGTTGTTTGTGCCACAAGCTTATTGTCTTTAGCTGCTAATTCTTCTTTTGACGGTAAGAGAGCAAACAAAAGCCTGAAGAGAACGCCGCCCAAAATCAAAGTAGAAGAGTGGCTCACTCCTTTAACCTTTGCCAATCAGATTCCCAAAACAAGCAAGAAGATGAAACAACACATAATTTGCGTAAGGAAAAAAAATATATATGAAAGATAATCATAGCCATAAAATCAATCCATGTAAAGATGTATATATACTTTATTCATTATGTAAAACATTTCTTGAAAGTGTTGTTCATGAACCAACCAATGATAGTTACAACTCTCAAAGTCTGGATTCAACTTTGTCACAATCTTCCTCTCATAAATTTAGAACAAATGAGACTCTACAAGATCAAACATCTTATACACCTCTTCTTCTTCTTTCTTCATTTTGATTTCAAAATTGTCACAATCCTCCACCCTCATAAATTTTGTACAAATGAAATTATACAAGATTCTTTTGCACTCTAAACCTCTTCTTCTAGATAAACGTCTTACATACCTCTTTCTCTTTTTCATCAGGATTTTCACCACGTCTTGGAAGAAAGAATTCCACATTAATGGTTAAAATATTCATCACCAGTATCTCTCATAGAAAGTGTTATAAGGATGAATAAATGTATCTTCTGCCACCATAACTGGATTTACAGAGATGTCACGTATGACACATAAATCCACATTATCTCATTAAAATGTGTCATTTTCATAATTATAGACAAACTTACAAGTATTTTCTTTCCCAGACCCCCAATGCCAACTATAGACAACGAAAAACGAAAAGATTGCTTGATTGTTTACCAACAATTTCTGGATCATCAAGATTTCCCACCATAAAATTGAACAATTTCATGCTTCTCTCGGTCTTACCTAACCTTCCGTCAATTTCCTGAAATTCATGAGCTATCTTCGAACGAAATGAATGTAAATTTAACCGTCAAAAGAAGTTAAATACCTTATTCATCACGCGGTTTTGGATGGCCATCCTCTGTCGCATGGATTCAAATGAAAACTCATCCCAGACATCATAGGCGACATCTTTGAGCATTTTCATCCATGGCCTCACAGTTCTTCCTTTCACTTCCCTCATCTCCGCATCCTGGATTACTGCTGGGATCATTTGTAAGATCTCCTTCAGATTTCTAAACACTTCTCTTTCTTAGGGTAAGAGCTCAGCTTCTTCGATATTTCCCACCACTGAGAACGCCTCCTTGACTAAACCCTAGCCCAGTCTCCCATAGCCAACTTGCAGTGGTCACGCACTTCAATTTTAAATAGACAAAAAAGGATAAATTGCACCAGAGTTATCCATGTTCCAACAAATCATACATGGGTATCTCACGTATCAAAAAATCATATTTGAGATTTTTTTTTTCATATTTTCAACATTAGCCCTCACCAAAAAAAAAAAAAAAAAAAAAAAAAAAAAAACTTTAGCCCACCTATTACCTTGTCTCCTCCAACGCTGATTTCCCAAAACCGAGATCTATATCGACATCTTCTGCAACTCCCCTTCTTGGTCGATCCACCCCCAGTCCCTAAATCCCCAAACCCAACACCTCTCTCTGTTTTCCTCTAATGGCAACCTCCACTACTCTTTTATGACCTTTTGGTCGTAGAAAAGTTTCCCTTCCCTTCCCTTCTTCTCCATTTCAAGGAACCATAAATTCTTCAATACAAGGGGAATGGCTTCACCAGGTTCCTGAGCAATCTTTGATTGACAAAATACAGAGGAAGAGAGACAGCATGGGAGAAAAAAGCAGAAAAAGCAAGAAAGTAGGGGAGAGAGAAAGTCGCCGGTGACAGAGATACATGGGGAGAGAAAGAGGAGAGGGAAAGTTCGAGAGAGAGAGAGAGAGAGAGGGAGAGAACTGTATCTTCTCAATCAACCTCGGCAACCAAATTGGAAGCCATTTTCTCCGACACGAGAAGCCATTTTCACTTCAACAAATCGGGACTCGGGAATTCAAGGTTACAATGGTCGTTCCGCAAACATCATCATCTTCATTATCTCTTGTGGCTGTTGGGAGGAAGACCTTTTTGTCCTTCTCTTATATTAGAATTATTTTTTTATGTCAGGCGTTGCATATTGTCTATTCACCTACGGCTTCTTTACCATACTCCAGATGAATTGCTTCGAATAGTGTCGGTGCTCACAGTCACAGAGACTGGTATACTAATGTCAAAAGCATACAGACTAAAATCAGAGGACGTGTACTGATCCGGCATCGCATTGTTCTCAGCTTCTTATCCTCGCAACCTGAATCTGTGGCGACAGTGGCAGAACCACTCTGAAGGTCTGAGAAAACATAGGACTATCACGAGAAAATTTTTGTCACTAGGGAAACAAAGAGAGAGAGAGAGAGAGAGAGAGAGAGAGGATTTCAGGCACAAGGCTGGGCGGGAGAAGAGGATAACAGGAGGAGATGACCCGAAGGGAATGACGTAGAAGAGGGATCACGGAAGGTATGTATGATCATGGGAGAAATGGGAATGACCCTCTCAAGGTCAAGGTGAGTTAACCCAAACAAAACAAGACAGGGTTAAAATTGAAAATATCAAAATAGAAGATACTTCAAGCGTAACATGTATGAAACGTGGAGTACCTCAAATATGTTTTTTGAAACGTAAGGTACTTATGGTATGATTTTTCAAAACATTAAGTACCTCTGCTGCAATTTACCCGGCAAAAAAAGATAGCTAATATAAAGTAAAATATGATAAAAGATTAAAGGGACTTGTGTAATTTTTATTTTTTGGGTGAAAACTTGCGTTGTATTATAAGATAACTTTTAATTATACCATCTAATACCGTATGATCAAGTGCAAATTCATTTTGGTGACAAGCTTAAATGTAACTAATAATGGTTACGAAGATTTCACAATAAAAAATAGGGTAAATTTCTCCTATCTCCCCTCCAAAAATCCTAAATGACTATCACTCCTTAACTGGACTCATAATGTCTCTCACCTCCCTTACTTTTAAAAATAATATCTCCCATTCAATTTGGTGATGACATTCATCATAATCAATATTTTTTGGACTATTATACCCTTAATTTGACTTAAAAGAGATTTTATCAAAAGATTTTAATCAAATTTAATTTAAAAATATATATTAAAAAATTAAAAAAAGAAAAAAGAAAACGTGAGATACTAAATGGATCTTACCCAAAAAAAAAAAGATATTAAATAAATTTTGAATAATCAAATTTAAATAATAAAATTCCAAAAGAGATTTACTAAAACTCTCCCAACGAACTCTCTCTCTTGCGTTTCAATTTTTTTTTTTTTTAAGTTTCTTCCTTTTTTCTCTACCACTGCCCTCTCTTCTTCAATTCGTTGGAAACCGGCTCATTTTCAACTCGCCAGAGAGTTTTAATAAATCTCTTTTTGAGATTTTAGAAATTAAATTCGATTACCCTAAATCTATTTGTTTTTTTTTTTTTTTTTTTTTTTGCAAGATCTATTTAGTATCTCATGTTTTCTTTTTTAAAAATTTTAATATATATTTTAAATTAAATTTGATAAATTTTTTTGATAAAATCTCTTTTAAGTCCATATGAGGGTATAATAATCTAAAAAATAATGGTGATGATATATATCATCACCAAATTGAATGAGGGAGATTATTTTCAAAAGCAAGGGAGGTAGAAGACATTTTCATTCAACTTGGAAGGTGATAGTCATTTAGGATTCCTGGAGGGGAGGTAGGAGAAATTTATCCTAAAAAACAATCATCTCCCTATAATTTACCTTAATGGCAGTTGAACACCCTACTTTTAAGAAAAGACAAATAACCCTAATTTTTTTAACGATATTAAAATTATATTTTCTGTGAGCAATTTTAACCTGAGCAACCTTCACTTCGATTCTTAAAAACTTTCGTTTTCTCTCCCTCGCCCCAACCCATCCGTATCTGGCTGCTATATCACCGCCTCCACTCTCCTATTCTTCACAGAACAGGAATTTTGAACGGAAATTGGACGGTGATCAGATGCACAAGATGAAAATAGAGATTGAACACTCAATGACTGTCGAAAGCCATTGAAACAAATTGGAAAAAAAAAATCCCAAGAATCAAAGGAACAAAGAACATCTATTGGGACGATGATGGTATGGTATTGCAAGAACTGAACTAAACGAAGAAGATACCAGGAACAGAGAGAAAACTTCAGATCTAGACAACAGTTGTAGATCGAGAAAAACTACTGTGGAAGAGAAGGAGCTAGGTTTTACTGTGGTAGACTCACAAAACTAAATAAACGAAACAAGCGATTTTCTATTATAGATCGTTGGAGGCTTTCTACTTCTTAGATCCCTCTCTTCTTCACAATCCCTAAAATTAAGAGCCTCAAAAACCCTAAAACAATGAAGATCAGAGCGAGAAAAAACCTTTTGCTCTGTTTCGGACCCTTCACCTTGGACGAAGCATTGACTTCCGACGGTCAACCATGTTCAGGCTGAAAAACAGAGAACAGAAAGAACTTCTTCTTGAGCAACAATTTTATTTCCTACTTGAATCTGAAAATGAGACACTAGGCTGCGTTTGGTAACTCTCCCAAAGAACAGTTCTTCTGTTCTTCTGTTCTGATAGAACAGAAAAACTGTTCAGAACAGCCAAGAACAGCTAAAAACTGTTTGGCAAATCTGGTTTGTTCTTCTGTTCTCACAGAACGAACCGGATGAAAAGAACATCTAAAAACAAAAATTTCAGAACATGGTTTACCATGTTTTTACGTTTTAGAACAATTTTGAAAAGAACAAAAAACTAAGTTGTGCCCGATAAAACCTGACACCCTTTCTACCTACTTCCATACACGAAGAAGCACATCCTCCTTGTTCGTTCTCTGCAAGCACAGCAGTTATTTTCCCCTCATCTCTCTCCATCTCTCTCTCTCTCTCTCTCTCTCTCTCTCTCTCGTCTTTACTTCTCCTCCATCTCCATTTTTCTTATCTGAATTTTTTTTTAATATTTTTGTAGAAACTACTCCTTGTTCGAGCAGGTAAATCTACTACTGTTTCGTCTCCATCTCTGCAATTTGCTTGTTCTTTGTTTTAGGGATGGTCACCTCTCCTTTTCCCTCTTCCTCTCTCACACGGTACCAGGGGATTTCTATCTGAATCAATACATCGGGTTTGCAGATTTGGATCTGAAACTAATGTGTAGATGGTTCTGTGATTTAAGAAATTAATGCTTTCTTTGGTTCTCTCGAAATTCACATCTATTTGGCTGTACTCACCAAAAAGATAATCAAGTGGACTCCGATTATTATTCATGTGCTTAATTCTTTATCAAATATCGACTGAAAACGTCAGTATTGACTTTATTTTGTTCTTTTTATTTTCTGTTTCAAATTCCAGATATGAATTATTTGTGTTCTAAATTCTTTTGGCATGAATCCAAATGACAACTACAAATAAAAAATAAAAAATAAAAAGGTTTGCGGCTCTAGATGCATGGAATTTTATTTTTATTTTTTGGAAAATTTTCTTGTTTAATTGATCAACTTATCTCCATCAACCCATAGGTACAATTTATAATTAAATGACATTAATATTAATTAATTTGGTAAGATATCGGTTTAATGGTAATTCTGTAATATTTGAATCCTTTGAAAAAAAATGTTCTAGAACAAATTTTACCAAACAGCAAACAAGTTAGAACAATGTTTTCAAACTAGTTCTGGAACATATTTGCCAAACAGTTTTAAGGCCAAAAGAACAGCCAAAGAACATTATTTCAAAACAGAACAGAAAAAGACCATCTCTTCCGGTTCAGAACAAGAACAAGAACAAGCGAGAACGTTACCAAACGCAGCCTAAGTACATTATGTACTGACTAAGACTTACAAAGGACTTGACTTGTAACTAGAGCTTACCACGTGTCTAACCGTCTAGAGCTTTCTGATTACATCTTTGTACAGCTGGTACTAGTAAGTTATACTAAACAAACGGATCCGAATCGTTTCTTCCCTATATTTCAGGGAGGAGGGAGATGCCCCCGTCAGATGGTCGACACGTGGTTCTCGGAAAAATTTGAGCCCCACGTTCCGAGAGCCACGTGTCGACCATCCGACGGGGGCGTCTCCCTCCTCCCTGAAGTATAGGGAGGAGACGATTTGAATCCCTACACAAACAGAGTAACACAGTAACAGTGTAACACAGTACACTCAATGGAAAATTCTAAACATGGGCCTGACCCACTGTATTCTTATCTAATGGTAATCCATTATCCTCAATACAGGTGATCAGGTTTTCACTTACTTCGTCATTACAGACAAATGAGATTTGATGATTCCAACCCATCATCCATGCAAAGGTGCTCGTCGGATCTTTTCAGCTATGGTCAACGCCATCTTCTTCGGATCCAAGGATCAGCAAGATTACTATAACTTGAACTGTAGCCAACCAAGAAAAAGGGGGAAATTTTTGGATTTTGACGACCTCTACATTGATTCGTCGATTTTCTTCTTATCATCATCTTTGTCTTCTTCTACTTCTCTCTCAAGCTCTTCCAGTGATCTTTATCAGAAACTGAGCAATCGTTCTGTTGGGGAGATTGATAGCAGTAGTAGTCTCCAAGAGCCTAGACAAGAAACGAAGAAGAAGATGGTTGTTGGTTTTGGCCGTTACAGTTCTTGTTATGGATTGCTTCTGCTTCTCCTCTGCTCCATGTTTCTAATAGTTTACCTTCATATCACTTGACAGCGCATTTCACTTTCGAGCTCTTCTGGTATTTTATTTTTTATTTTTTGGTAAAGAGAAAGCCCACCGCCATCGTCTCCTTCATTCCTTGTTTGTTTTTTATTTTTTATTTTTTAGTCAGTCACCCTTGTAAAGGGTTAATTTGGTCAT
Source organism: Protea cynaroides (assembly GCA_028583415.1). Lineage (NCBI taxonomy): Eukaryota > Viridiplantae > Streptophyta > Magnoliopsida > Proteales > Proteaceae > Protea > Protea cynaroides. Next base: position 32,420,778 of record CM053268.1, read on the forward strand.
TAAAGAAATATTGGACTCCCACTATTAGCATCTAATGGAATATTCCTAACGATATGGGTCTATTTGTATTTTATTAATGTTTTTGAAAATGTATTTGTCATTTCCTAAAACTTAGATGTTCAACTGTCATTAAAATAAATTGCAACGGAGATAACTATCTTTTTCCCTAAAAAATAATAACAATGGTCACGAAGATTCAGACCCTTTTTTTGTATGAATATTTTTTTTTCTGAGATTTGTCTAGAATGCCTATCCAACAGACGTTTAAAATCTTTGGTGTCTTCACTTTCAATCACAATGTTGGGATCATTAGGGCTGTCAAGCAAAAGGCTTTTTATCTTTTTACAATGCCCATTGTGGATAGAATAGTATAAGCATTAGATTGTACCAACTTAGTATAAGATAGATTAAAAGCTTAATTAAATGCATTTCATCATCTCTGAAACTGCTGATAGAACTTTTGACATATCGGTTAGATATATAATAGGACCCTCCTTAAGGGAGAGCTTGGGGGAGGAAAGATGCAAATCACATCATCACATCAGATGTAGATAAAAAGAGAACTTGATCCATTGACCAAGTCTTGAACACGCTCTGAAGCAAGCAATGCCAAACCATCAAGGCAAGCCTAGGTCTGCAGAAACATGACCGTCAATGCATAGAGTTTAGACTCTTCTAATAACTCCTTGACAAGTAAATTTAGTTTAGTCCATGAGCTTTCTACTATGCTTGAATTGTGCATGCTGGATAACTGTTTTATTAGCCATATAAAACTTCTGGCAATCCCATGTCCATCATATCAGTGTGAGGGTAATCTTCCATGCCAGACCAATCATAGCAAAAGAAATGGTTTCATCAAAAGGAGCCACATGATCAAAGAGTAGAAAGAATAAATGTGAAGTCCAGATAGTTAATATGTGAGAGCTGATGGGAAAATATCTCCACACTGATGACATTGGATATTTAACAATTTTATATATTTGTAATATGCATGAACATTTCATTCTTCCCTTCTAAACAAACCCTTGTAAACTTCCAAAGCAGTTCCTCAAAACTATTAAGCAGCCTGCGGCTTCCTTCTTTTGGAGTAATGGTGTTGGGGACTGTGCTATTCATTGGATATCATGGGAACGACTTTGTTCATCTAAGGAGAAAGGGAGATTGGGTTTAAGAGGTCCTTCTTTGCAAAATCAGGCTTTGTTTGCCAAATTAGCATGGAGGGTTTTTAAAAATTTTGTAGCTGAGTGGGTAAAGTTTATTAAGGCCATTTATTTTCCACACTCTACTTTTCTTAATGCTAAGCTCGAAAGTGATCCTTCTTGGGGGTGGAGGGGAATCATTGAGGCTCTGAAGATCGAAATATTATGTTGACGGGGTTAACCTGGAAGGTTGGGAAGGGTACTCAAATAAAAATTTGGGAGGACTACTAGTTACCTTCTTTGGGAGGGAATAGGATCCTCTCTCATAAACCACCTTCAACCAATCTATTATTTGTCTCTGAACTCATTGACAGTGCTTGCCACTGTTGGAATCATAATTTGCTTTGCTCCTTGTTTCGGCCAGATAAGGGTAATGCCATTATGAAGATTCCACTTCGTCTTTTTGCGGAGGAAGATACATTAATATGGAAGTTTACTAAAGATGGCCAATGGACTGTTAAATCAGTCTATCACATGTTATCAAGCCAGCAAGAGGAAGAATTGTTATTGCAGCCTTCTAGCCCTAGAAGGAAACCTTGGCAAGAAGTTCCCACTCTGATATGGCAGACCATTTGGAGGAGTAAGACATTGCCTAAAATTAAACACTTTCTGTGGCGATGCTGTGCTGGTGGGGTAGCAGACAGTGAAGGTCTTTCCCGGAGACAAATCCCAGTTGACAGTTTGTGTAAGAGATGCAGTGCAGCTGTTGAGTCAATAGAGCATATTCTTCTTACTTGTTCTTTTGCCAGGGCTGCCTGGCTGTGTAGTAGCATGTCTTTTTTTCGTTCCACAGGTGGAAGGTCTTAAGCTTCATCAATGGTTGAAGATTATTTTGTCTGATCCAAGTACCACTGTTCAGCAGCGAAAGCACATCTTCTCCTTTGCAGCATTTTTACGTTGGCATCTATGGAAAGCACGTAATGAATTTTATTTCAACCAAAAGATCATTTGCCCATCGGAGTTTTGCCACAAAACTGAAGGTGCCTGGACTGAGTTCCTTGGAGTTTCAGAATTTCATCATTCTCACAGGGCTGCTCCTGTTTCCACAAATGGTTCTGTCGCTTGGCAAAGGCCCCCCTCTGGTTACTTTAACTTGAATGTGGATGCATCATTCAATAAGGATACTACTGGTGGCATAGGAATGGTGATCCGAGAAGCTTACGGCAGTCCAATTTTTGCAAAATTAGTTAATATGATCTTTTCATCTGTTTCAGTTGGTGAAATTCTTGCATTGAGAGCAGGTGTTGTGGAAGCAGTCCAATTGGGGATCACGAATCTTCAAGTTGAATCGGATTGCTTGGAGATTGTCAATGTCAACAATGGCAAAGCTAATTCAGGGGATACTTATGTTGTAGCTATGGGGCAAGATGTTCAAACCTTGATTTCAGGTATGGGGGATTTATGTTTCATTTTGTTCCTAGGGGGACAATGTTGTAGCCCACACCCTAGCCCGGAAGGCTGTCACTAAACCAGGGATTGTGAACTGGCTTGTATCCATTCCACAGTTAGTCGATCTCTGTAGACTTGACTCCATAGTTTCTCCCTGTTTATTGAATGAATAGTTCCAGTTTCTACCAAAAAAAAAAAAAAAACCCCTTGTGGATGTCCTGTAACCATAATCAACAGATTAAAGTTGAAGGACCTCTAGTTCTAAGGTTCGGTTCACTTGAGTGGCCAAAAAAGTAAAAGTTAAAAGTGATCTTCAAATTCTTCTAGAAATTTGGAACTTGGAAAGATGAAAGCCACACCTAAAGCTAGTAAAACAGATTAGTTATCCAATATCGGAAATCCAGCCACAGTGGATAAACTCTAATTATTTTCAGCTAACAATACTCCACCCCAAAATCTGCTATGAAGGAAAACAAGAAACTGTAATTGATTGATAACTACCACTCTTGAATTTTCATTCACAATTATATAACAAAAGTTTTTCTGATCGGTCACTCAGGTAAGGGGACTCATGGTTTGGATACCTCACTGTAAAAAAGGTACAAACCCCCCACCCCCTTGAATTTAAAGTTCCAATAATGGCTACACATCCCATCAAAGGGTGGTAGTAGATTAGCATGTGCAGGCTGATTTACAATCAGCTAGGGTGCGCTAACGGAACTTCAAGTGACTTGCATAATGACTCACCTTTTCATACCCCACTCCCCCAGAGACCCCTCCCCCCAATAATATATCTTCCCCACTCCCCCAGAGAACCCTCCCCCCCAATCATATATCTTTGAAAAAAGTAGTCCATACAATATGATGAAATACTTTCTTAAAAGACAGAAAGAAAAATGATTTTTTAAGAAGAAATAAATAGAGAGAGGATGGAGGAAGAAAAAAACTATTGATCTCTCAGTTTAGGAAACTTCAAAGAGGATGGGCTTCTAAACAAAGATTCAGTGGGAAATCCCCTATCAAGAGTGGTAGTGCAAACAATCTGGATGATATTTCCAAAATAAAATTCAGTTCTAGAAGTCATCATATCACAGAAGTCTTCTACTGCATAGAAGGTAAAGTCTGGTCTTCATATTTCTTCAGATTGTGCAGAAACTAAAGCCAATGGAGACAGCAGCCTCTCAGGGAGAAGCCTTGACATAAAGAAGGAACCAAGAATGGAGATTCCTCAAAATGATCAGCTCAAAGAGAAAAATCGCTTCCAGTTCATGGATTCAAAGTTAAGCAGCCACCAGGCTTCTTATATTGTAAGCCTAGCCGGTTATGTGAGACCCAAAAGAAAGCCACGCATATAAAGGGTAAACACTACAAACACAAAAAAAATAAAAAAAATAATAATAATAATAATAATAATTCAAACAAAAGAACCATACAAACCATAACAGAGAAAAATTAAAGCCAAAAGAAAAGTAAAAAGCAAAGGTTCAAATCATCTTGCTAACTTAAAGAGGGGTAACAAAAGACACCCAGAACCATTTAAGGGAAGGGAATCCAGTATGTTCCTCACAGCAGCCACACCCAGCCACAGCTGACCTTGAAAATTCACAGTAACCCTTCAAATTCAATTTGACATGGTATAAACCAACAAGACAGAGAGAAGAGCGGATCTCAGACACAAAATTCTGGATAAGGTTGGAGACCACCCAACATGTTATTGTAATCAAAAGACTCAGCATTTTGGTCTTGTAATCGCCGTTCAATGCAAACTCCCAGAGGTATGGTTATCCTTTAAATTTTGCTGCCCTAGCATTGCCTCCATTTTTCACATTGTTCAGACAATATAAGTCAAAATTCCTCTAAGTTGTAGTTTCCAAGCTCTTCAATACCAGCTTCATTTGAATGCATCTTCTCCAATGGATAAAGAAAAAGAGAGTTAATGCATTAAGGTTACTAGAGTAAACCTCATGAATTGCTCAACCTCAGGTTAAATTTTACTTTTACCAAAAAAAAAAAAGGTTAAATTTTACATGTCTCAATTTTAATCATCTTTCTCATTTCCTTGGATAACCTTCAAAATCTTCCAAGCACAAAGTTCAGTAATAGATTCAGGTAATATTATTATCTTATAATTTCCTCAATAGTTGAAGTACCTAGAATGCTTCAACTCTCCAATTAAGGATGGTAAATTTCTGATTCCATAATTGGCTAAATCTAATACACGGAAGCAACCCAAAAAAAAAAAAAAAAAAAAAAAAAAAACAGATATATGATAAAGATAATCATAACCATAAAATCAATCAATGTAAAGATGTATATATACTTTATTCAATATGTAATACATTTCTTGAAAGTGCTGTTTCATGAACCAACCAATGATAGTTACAAGTATCAAAGTTCCGATTCAACTTTGCCACAATCTTCCTCTCATGTGCAAAAGAGACCCTACAAGCATTTTATATACCTCTTCTTCTTCTTCATCATTTTGACTTCAAAATTGTCACAATCCTTCACTCTCACAAATTTAGTTAAACGATAAGATTTATAATCCTTTTTTTCTCTTCCATTTTGAGTTCAACTTTGTTACCATCCTCCACTCTCATAAATTTATTATAAGTTTGATAGTACAAGATAAACATCTTACAAGCATCTTATTCTCTTCCATCAGTACTTTCTCTTCTTTCCCTCTTTCGATATTTTTTTTTTCTTTCTCCTCCATCAAGATTTTCACCACGTCTGTCAAGATTTTCACCACATCCATCAGGATTTCCACCACATCTTGGAAGAAAGAATTCCACATTAACACTTAAAATATTCATCACCAATATTTTTTATAGGAAGTGTTATGTGGATAAATAAATATACCTTCTGCCATCCATAACTGGATTAGCAGTAAAGTCATATATGACACATAAATCTACATTCTCTTATCAAAATGTGTCATTTTCATACTTGTAGACAAATTTACAAGTATTGTTTTCCCCAGACCCCCAATGCCAACCATTGACAATGAAACGAAAAGATTTCTTGATTGTTTACCAACAATTTCTGGATCATCAAGATTTCCCACCATATAATTGAACAATTTCATGCTTCTCTCAATCTTACCTAAACTTTCATCAATTTCCTGAAATTCATGAGCCATCTTCGAACGAAATGAAAGTGGATTTAACCTAGAAAAGAAGTTAAATACCTTACTCATCACGCGGTTTTGGATGGCCATCCTCTGTCCCATGGATTCAAATGGAAACTCATCCAAGACATCGAAAGCGACATCTTTGAGCATTTTCATCCATGGCCTCACAGTTCTTTCGTTCACTTGCCTCATCTCCGCATCCTGGAGTACTGCTTGGATCATTTGTAAGATCTCCTTCAGCTTTCTAAGCTCTTCATTCACACACCATCCGAGTGTAATCTCTTTCTTAGGGTAAGAGCTGAGCTTCTTCGATATTTCCCTTACACCAGCAACAATAATATAAGGAAATCATGAGAGGCGTGACCTACCGAGCACGCCACTTGACCAAACCCTAGCACAGTCACCCAGAGCCAACTTGCAGTGGTCACGCACTTCAATTTCTTTGAAGACAAAAAAGGTATCGAATCTAATGTTAAAATACCAAAATTACCTTTATAAACCGGATTAGTGGTTTACCTTGAAAATCTGGTTCTCCTTTCCTTCTTTATTGTTTCGCAGGAGCATCTTTTTTCAGTAATAAGTAATAACCACTGCTTTATAATTTGAATGGTTTTTCTAGAGCAATCAAATCCTCTCCTGCGGTCCTGCCATCTGCCAAGGGTTGGATTTCAGTCGGGCCACCCCCCAATGTATTGGCAGGCGGCTAGACCGAACCCCGGCCCTTCGATCGGCTGCAAGAATCTCCTGCCGCAGGAGACGATTTGGATCCCTTTTTAGAAGGGATTCTATGTAGTGAAGTACCAGTACAGGTATCCTCTCCTCTCAGTGGTTTAGGAGGAGGGGCGACACCCTCTTATCGACTCAGCTTGTTGTTCGAATAGAGGATTCAAATTCACTCGAGTCCCAAATATCGCCCATCTAATGAAGTTACTGTCCCTCCTCCCGAACCTCTGAAAAGAAAAAATGTGGATCCCCATTATATTGAAGATTTCTTTCACTCAAAGTTGATCAATATGTATTCTATTCCACTCGAAATACGTCAAGATGTAAACAAGTCATTTAAGTGAATGAGATCCTCATTAGACATCACTATAACGTTAGCTTCACGAAAATCCAAATCCCCTTCTCCATTGATCATAATAAGTCAGTCGTCGGTCGTTGAAATTTAATAAAAGCTTCAAATCCGGAAGCTTAGGTATTGCTGTAATAAAAAAAATAAAAAGCTAAAACTACTCCCTTTCGAGAAGTGTGTATGAAAACTGACTTTGACATTTTTGTGGCTATCATGCTGTAATAAAAAAGAATTACTTTGAAGGAAAAATGCAATTACTTTAGAAGAAAAAAATCAAGAGTTACTGCAAGTTGTAACCAAGTTGATTACCTTCAAATGGACCTCATAATTCCTAACTGGTTATTAGATCTGAAGGAGGGTAGATATTAACAACCAAATAAGAGGAAAAATTTCACCCGCCCCTTGTACATTTTTTTAAATCACTCAAGCCCCAACCTTGCCAACAATATCAATTGCATCCCTTGTTGATTAGATTGACAAACAAATAAGTAAAATTACTTCATTATCTTTCTCAATAAATTGACAATAAAATAACAAATTTGCCATTAAATTTATCTTTTCTTTCTTCTTCATTTTATTTTTCCAACGCCTGTTACCAGTCCCTCGGTTTGGACACTCGTGAAAGCTCGAAATGTCACTCTTAAGTGATGTTTGGTTAACCTAAGTGTTGTTTGGTTATCTTAAATATATTTTAATTATATTAAGTATTGTTTAGTTATTCATGAAGTACTTTCGGTTACATTATTGTCTATTACATGCGTTTTTATCGTTATACAATTGTAAAACCCATATGTCACATTAAGGTTTCATGTGGCACACTAAGAATGGGTGTATGATGTAAATTTATTTAGCAAATTGTCATTGAGGGACTAAGTTATTGCTACAATTTTTAAGTAGTCCATTAAAATTTGTATATGAGGCAGTTTAGTAAATGAATTTCTTAAGCATCATTTGTATTGCAACCTATGCATGGATTTTGATACTTATCCCTAAAGGGAAGTAGTCAATCTTCATGTATGAGTTGGAATAAGATGGAATGCAAAGCAATCAGATGGAAGGGATTCTTATGGCCCAAAGGTACAGGATTCCTTTTGTCTTGGGTGTGATGCATTTTAGTCTTATTGATTAATGTGCAGACCTTACAAATTACGATCTTTGCCCAAAGGTAAACTATGAGGAGTTTGGTTTGCTGCTGAATTTATCAACATAGGTTGATATCAGCAATTAAGTAACAACTTGTGGTAAGTTACAATTTTCGCCCAAAGGTAAGTTGTAGCAAATCACATTTTGTTTATGATTAAGCATTGGTTTTTTCATTATTCAATTATTGAGCATGTCTTTTCATCAATTACTGCTTCAAAATTGTTTGTTTTTCCTATTGGTTAAGATTAATTATGCTTATTGAAAGAACTAATTAAGGATTAATGGATTTGTATATGACCATTAAAGAGCTCTCTATTCTTAATGATACATGTTCAACCATTGGGATGGCTCTCTATCAGAAATGATCTCATGGTAATCATCTAATGTTAAAGCTCATTAAGGCCAATAAAAGTAAGCACTTCAGAAGTTTCATTCCTAAGAGTACTATTATATAAGAATGTCTGAAGGTATTTGGTGAGCATTTTGTCAGAACCATTAAATCCATTATTTATACCCCTATAAAGAAAGTTCAGCTCCCTAGGACACCATGCCCGTATCCATGTGCATAGGCACATCTTGAGTGTGAGGGATATGACAACTTGTTTTGAGTTCATTTTAGATAATACTCATCACAATTATTAGTGGATTGATTTTGGTTATACAATCCATATTACCTATACTATGTAACCTTTCTGGACAGAATACCACCATAGGATATTAAGAGGACCACCTACTCAGCAATCTAGGTGCAATCTCAAGTAGAGATTATTGATGTCTAGATCTATGTAGGACTTAGAAAAATGGTTTAATATTCCATCATGTTCCAAGAACCTTATATTTGTTTTGAGATTGACACCTATTGATAGCGTGTTTAACTTCAATTGTACCGAAATAATACTTTAGCAGGCTCTAGTTCATTCTTAGATGGTTTATATTAATCATATTTTTACTCCAGTTTTGGAAGTAATTTGCTTGCTTCCTCTAATAGTATTGAAATTAAAAAATAAATTATGAATGAAAAACCCAAACTATAACTCTAGAGATTTGATAACATCTCTATATGTAACTCAAAATTTTAGTGATAAATGAAATCCTAGAAACCCTAGATTTCTCAAATTTTGAAACTTGTTTGGACTGCATCTAGGACCAACAGACCAATAAGCTTAAGAAAGGTGTTTGACGTAATTCTGAGACACTTAAGATTATACATACAGATATATGTGGACTATTTTCACACCTTGTTTGATTGATCAAAGATAATTTATCTCATTCATAAATGACTATACTAGATACATGTATCTCATTCTCATGGATCATAAAGCTGAAGCACTTGGTGTCTTCAAGATCTACAGAGCTGAAGTTGATAAACTAACTAGAAAAATTATTGAGATTGTCCGATAAAACAGAGGTGGGGAATGTATACAGAATCCAATACCTTTTGTCCGTTATCTTAGAAAACAATGTATCTTCTTGTACTATACCATGCCTGGGTCTCTAGACCAAAACGGCATTGCTGAAAGAAAGAATCGGATTCTTATGAAAATGGTCAAGATGATTATAAGCTTCCATTATCTTGTGAAGCGAAGCCCCTTAAGACTGCAGTATTTATCTTGAATAGGGTACCATCGAAAGCTACTCCAAAGACTTCTTGTAAGTTTTGGAGAGGATGAAAACCCATGTTAAGACATACATATATGTATGGGGTTTTAATCTGAAGTCAAGGTTTATAATCCATATGAAAGGAAATTAGATCTTAGAACAGTCAGATCCTTTATTAGTTATCCTAAGAGATTAAAGGACTATAGATTCTTCTTTTCCTCACATTCAACCTCAATTTTAGAATCTAAGAATACCAAATTTTTGGAAGATAGTAACAACAGTGGGAGTAAAGATACTCGAAACATTTAGTTGATGAACAACCTGTTCAAGTTTCTAGTCCTACGTGAGAAACTGGAGGATTTATCTTTCAATTAATGTATATTGAGGATCGTCATTTATCAAACCGATGCCTCATGACAATGAATTTGTTGTAAAATCTGTTACTCAACCTTCTCAAGTTCAAATTGAGGTTGATGATCAAACAGTATTAAGAAGATCCTCGAGAGTCAGAAACACTGGCAATAATTTTTTATTACTAAGTTTACCTCCAGAATTGTAATGACGATGATGGAATTAATCTAGATCCAACATCGTTCTCTCAAGCCATAAACTAAAGTGATTTCACTCAATGGTTTAACGCCATGAAGGATGAGATGGACTTTATAAGGAAAAATCAAGTTTGGGATCTTATCGAATTACTTGGTGGAGCATCCCCTATGGGATGTAAATGGATTTTTAAAATCAAAAGAGATTCCACCGAAAATATTGAATGATATAAAGCCCGACTTAAAAATGTTTAATCAATATTTTTTTTTTTGGCACTTGTGGCTCATTTAGATCTAGAGCTGCATCAAATTAATGTCAAATTGACATTACTTTAGTTTGACCTTATGGGGGAGGTTTACATGAGGTGACCAGAAGGGATTCTCAAATGATATTAAAGGGTTTTTAGTCTGTAAATCAAGAAATCTATATACAATTTGAAATAGGCTTCTTCGTAATAGTACTTTAAGAATGATGATACGATCACTTCTTTTGGTTTTTGAAGTATCATGATGATCTATCTATCTACTTAAAGTTGAAAGAAGAGTCTTCTTTATCATTTTTGTATTGTATATATGGATGAAATACTCTTAGTTTCTAGTGATCACAGGCTGTTACATGAGACGAAACAGTTTTCTTATATGTTATTTTGATATAGCAATATGGTTGAAATATTCTATGTTTAGACATAGTATTTCGACGGGACCGATCTAATAAGATCTTAGGATTGTCCTAGAAAGGTTATATCGAGATAATTATGAAACGTTTCCGCATAAAGAAACTGTTATATAAGTGTGACATCTGTTACTAAAATAACAGATTAATTTTGAAATAATGTCCAATGACGTTTTCTAAAGGAGCATTAAATGCATAGTATCCCATATGCGTCTGTAGTATGCAGTATGGTGTTCATACATTTTATGTCATCAGATATCGCATTTTCAGTGGGAGTTTAAAGAAATTTTAAGAAAATCCAAATTCACTACATTGGAAATTGACGAAAAAGATTTTCATATATCTCTAGTGAATGATGATTTACATGTTGGTCAATCATTTAGTTTTGAGACATACACTAGATGTGGAGATACTAAAGATATACTTCAGGATAATTTTATATGCTTGCTGGAAGAGTAATATCTTGAAAAAGTATGAAGCAACCAAAGATTACATCCTCTATATTGTAGCAGAGGTAGTGACATGCTATAAGGCAGTCTCTCATGCGTCGTGATTCTGTAATTTTGTCACAGATCTTCAGGTTATTCCGTCTATAGAAAGAACAATACAGATTTACTGTGACAAACCATGACAATTAAGTTCTCTAATTAAGTATTTATTTGTCAAGAGAATGTTTAGAATTATCATGTTTCTATAAAATATATTGGTACTGAGAAAATGATAACCGACCTTTATTTATATAAGGAGCTCCCATATGTGGAGCATATAGGCTTATGAAGTCATTTTTGTACAAGATGTTTTATCTGAAATGTTACAACATTCAGCTGATGTTTTCTGAACCTTGATTGTTCTCTGTCATTTATTATGTCTAGCGCTACTCAAGTATCTGAAATGATAGAAACCCATTAAGTACAAAGAGCATTAAGAAATGTACCATCGAATTGACCAATGGGTTGATTATGAATTGATCGTGAGATTGATTCACTAAAGTTTTGGGATTACCCACATTAGGATTCATTGTGAAAAGAACATCTCATTGTAATACATGGAAGGGAGTGATCGACATACTGGACATGTACCGCCATGATTCGTGATTTGAAGTTTTCATTATGGATGTTTAAGGAACTAAAGTTCATGTCATGTATGGTCATACAACAATAGCAACATATTATACTAACTTAACTTGTGGCAATATGGACCAAGTGGGAGAATGTTGGACTGATGTGGCCCCTATTACCATGTCAGTCTGACACATGTGCAAGGTGGGACCCACCATCACTTGTTACTATCTTGATGAGAAATAGTTACAAAGAGGCATATAAGAAGGGGACTCTGGTTTCCAGAATGGGTACGTTAATCCATCAATTCGTATCATTCAGAAGAGAACCTGAGAAACCAGAAGGCAGTTTCCACTGATAGGAACAATTAAAAGAAACTTGATGGCAATGGCATCGAATACTTCGAGTTCTTCCGCAGTGGCTGATTCGATATTCGTCGAACCAGGACCAGCAGGAGGTATGTTGATCTTTTTATGGCTTACAGACCACCCATGCTTCGTTCCACGTGCTTTGATAGAAATTCGTTTTTCTCTGGTGGGGTTGTGGATGACCCATTTAGATTTCAGTATCTTTTTCAAGTTTTGTTACTTGATTTTGGATTTTGAGTGGGGAGCTAGACGTTTGTCGATTTGGATTGTTTCTTCCTTTCCTCAGGGGGAATGAGATTTTGTGGGATGGATGGGATTCTATGCTTGTACATAAGATGAGATTCTGTGACAGGATTGTTGTTTGTCCGGTGGTTTTCTAGAACAAAAGGTCAGATTTTGAGACGTCTGGGTTGGGTCTCGTGAGCTCTAGTGAGAGGGCTTTTGCAACTAGCTTTTTAGCTTGGGATGGTTAAAGGAGAGAGAGATCTCGAGAGAGATTTATATATTATTCAGATTTGTTAAATTGTTGGCAGATTTTGCTTCTTCTCCGGCGTAATCGATTTGCAAACGGGAGAGTTAGGGTCTGTGTGATAGTAACCCTTGTTTCCCAGTGAAATCGATATGAAACTCTTCTTGGGTTATTCCTCTGCTGTAGCAAAGTAGGTTAAGAATAAGAATCAGTAGCCATGAGAAGCAGCATAAGGACGAGCAAGACTGAACGTAGACGGATATTCTTCAGCTCTATTGATCTTTCTATATGAGAGAGAGGGGAGATGAAAGGTACAGAAAATAGAGTAACCATGGTGATTCTTATATGGATTCAAATAGTCTCCTCCCTGAGATTTGGTAGGAGGGATGGCGACTAGGATGGATGGCCGATACCTGGCTCTCGGGTGAATTCGAGTCATCCATTCAAGTCGACACCCCAACCGATAAGCTGAGCAGACAGGGGTGTCGACTTGGATGGATGATTCGAATTTATTCGAGAGTCAAGTATCAACCATCCATCAAAACCGCCGTCCTTCCTGCCGAATCTCAAGGAAGAGAAGACGATGTGGATCCTTCTTATATAGGCTTTTCAAAATTCCTACTTCAATACTGCTAAAATCTACTCAGGTGATACTGCACGAAAGATAGGGAAGAAGCGGGCCCGTGAAGAAAATATAAAAAGAAGGTCACGTGCTCACCAATGAAATGAAAGAGTATCCATTAAAAAAATTATAAGAAAAGGAGAAGACACGTGAATCCTATTCGAACAAATGTCACAGCTTGCTGTCTTTTGCACCAAAGAAAGAGTGTCCACTATGATACGTTATATAGAGAGAGGTTATCGAAGGGAGCTCGTCTGCTGCACTTAAAAGTGCTACTGCACATGCTGCATCCAGTCGATAGACGCCATGTGGACATCTATGCATCCAATGGTTTAAATGAAAAAATTGCAACTTTTGGAAATAGGTAACAAAGTATCGGAATTTCGATACTCATTTGCTGAAAACCCAAATCCCTGTTCTTCGGACCGACCGTTTCTCTTTCAAATCCTTCTTCTCCCAATTCGAACGACTATGGCTCTGTTTTGCAAGTTTTCTCTTTCCTTATGGTTTCCTCATCAATTGTTTGTAAAAATACTAATTGTTCAGTCGGGTGTTGTAATACAAATTTGATGGAGGAACTCTCTCTTTTTCTCTCTCTCTCTCTCTCCCCCATTGTTATTTTGGAAGTTCAGCAATTTTCGCCACTAGAAAGAACAGACCATTTTAAGTAAGTCTGGTAGGTTTTCTTCTACCGGTAGATTTTGTTCACCTTTTTGGGTTTTTTTTTATGGTTCTTCCTGATCTCCTTGATAGACTTAAAGATTGAAAAGATTCGAAGTAGATGAAGACGGATCGATGGATTAACAAATAGATCTAAAGAGAGATTGGAAGTTACCTGAGCTTCGGTCATTAAAAATCTGAGGTTAGCTGCTGCTTTCTTCTCAGTTATTTCAGCAGAAGGACCAGAAGAGATGTGAAGGATTTCTGATTTGAGACAGAAACAGTGGATCGAAGAACAGGGATATGGTTGTTCTTGTTTCGGTTTTACAATACTTTATTACCTATTTTCTAAAGTTGCGATTTTTTCATTTAAACCGTTGGATGCATAGATGTCCATGTGCCGTCTATTGGCTGGATGCAGCATGTGCAGTAGCACTTTTACGTAAGGATCACTTGTATGTACATGTATGTTTTATAGGATTCTATCATCATTGATGTATTGTGGGATCTACATTTACAGTATAGATCCACTTGATATGAACAGTGATTAAATCTCAAGAAGGATACAAGTATTTGTTGGTGAACTATTCTCCATTGGCATAGATATTGTTCTATAGCCTCTATCATTCAAAGAATCTGACATTTTGATATTTTCTCTCTCTTTTATGATCATTTTTATGGTTTAGGAGATCATTGGCATTGTGGGAAATCTTTTCCTTTATATATTAAATTTTTGAAACCATTGCTATTTACAAGGTCATAGGGATTCTCTATTCCTGCCACAAGTCCATTACCATCAACGGTGGAGATTCAAAGTGGGGAAACTCCATAAAAGGACACTTAATTTCAATGTTCTATGGCATTTTATTGATATTAATACCTAACATTGATTAATTTCTATATTCTAAGTAATCTTGATATAAATTTTTTATTCTTTTTTCTTTTTTTTTTTAAGATAGAATTTTTTATTGTATCTCTGTTAACCATACTCGCCCAACATTTATGACTCGATTTTACATTCAAATCATGTTTGGTTATATTGCGGAGATTGAGATGATCGAATCGGTATTGGACATGGGTGATGAGAATTAGTCATGCATCATCACATGGCTCTTTAGTGATTTGAAGGTTCCAACAAAGATAATGGATTCAAATCCTCTTCTCCTAGAGATTCAGGAGGGAGACATCCCCATTGGATGACCGACATCTAGGGTTCGGATGAATCCGAGCAGACACCGGGCCGACAAATTGAGCCAACAGGGGGTGTCG
Organism: Protea cynaroides; assembly: GCA_028583415.1. Taxonomy (NCBI): domain Eukaryota; kingdom Viridiplantae; phylum Streptophyta; class Magnoliopsida; order Proteales; family Proteaceae; genus Protea; species Protea cynaroides. Next base: position 32,435,977 of record CM053268.1, read on the forward strand.
GCTCGAATAGAGGGCTTGGATTCATCTGAACCCCAGGTGTCGGCCATCCAATGGGGTGTCTCCCTCCGAGCAGACACCGAACCGATAAACTAAGCCAACAGGGGGTATTGGCTCGAATAGAGGGCTTGAATTCATCTGAACCCCAGGTGTCGGCCATCCAACGGGATGTCTCCCTCTTCCCTCCTCCCGAATCTCTGGGAGAAAAAGATGTGAATGCCAAAGATAATACACTCAACAGCCCTGGTCTGAGGGTTCCCATGGAGAGATTCTGTGTATTGGACAGTGCAATGTTGGAAAAGGTAATTTTGGTCCTTCAAACTTGAATAATTAAAATAACTAAAGCCTTTTGTCTATTCATATTTGGCCATGTTAGACCTCACTCAAGCAACCCAGAAGAACATTAAAAAAATAAAAAAAATAAAAATAAAAATAGGGTTAAGCTGGTTCTTGATCTTGAATGGATGTTTTATTTGCTTATGAAAATGAGAAAGTCTCCTCAAGTAGCAGTCAAATTGCTACATATAGCGAGTTCCAAAGCAGCTACAGAAAATAAATCCAGAAGCCTTCAGACCTTGCTTGGTGTCCATCGGCCCTTTTTACCAGCACGTGGAAGAGTTACAGCCCATGGAAGCACATAAATTGCCGTATCTAAATAATATTTTAGAACGAGAATCTCGGGTAACTTTGTGTGATCATGTTAAGGCTATGACACAAGTGGAAGACAAAGCTCGGGAATATTACATACTCAGAAATCATCCAACTCAAATATGAAGAATTCGTAAAAATGATGCTACTTGATGGTTGTTTCATACTTGAACTCATCCTTAAATATACTGTTTATGGATCCAAAGACTCCAAAGACTCCAAACACCCAAATGATCCGATATTTAATACGACTTGGATGTTTCCCGTTATACAACTTGATCTGTTTCTACTAGAAAATCAACTTCCCTTTTTTGTTCTTGAACGTCTATTCAACCTATTAACCAATTATAGTATTGGAGTTGGTTCACTGGACTTTGTTGAGGATGTCAATTGTTCCTTGGAGATTATCCGACACTACCCCAAATTACTATCGTCAAAAGTTCGAAGAAAAATGATGTAGATCAGTCAGGAGATGAAGGAACAGATCAAATACGCGAATATTCCCAGGAAACTGCAAACCAAAGCATTTGCTTGATTTCATACCACTTTTGCTCCTCCCATCATCCTCTCCACCATCCTCAAGGATGAAGCCGGAGAATAATGGAGAAATGATGGATATCCGTAGTGCAACAGAGGTCCATGAAGCAGGTGTCAAATTTGAGAAGGGGCCAACAACATCTTTGTTGGACATATCATTCAGTAATGGAGTGCTGAAAATTCCAAGCATCCGAATTGGGACCCGACAGAGTCTATGTTTCGAAACCTCATTAATTGCCTATCAGCAATGTCTTGATAAATATTCCAATGAATTCACAACTTAAGTCACTTTCATCCATAGCCTTGTCAACTCTACGAAGGATGTTGAGTTGCTTCAGAGAAAGGGAATTATTGTGAACTGGCTTGGTGGTTCAGAAGAGGTGTCTGCCTTATTTAACAGTCTTGTGAAAAAGGTAAGTATAACTGATAGTTTTTATTTATCTGGTGTTTGCAGTGAAGTGGAGAAATATTACATGATCCCATGGCACAAATGGAAGGCCAATTTGATACACAACTATTTTAACACTCCATGGGCTTTCATTTCAGTCTGTGTTGCACTATTTCTCCACATCTTAACTGGAGTACAGACAATATTTTCTATCTTACCTAAATAAGAAAAAGTTGTATGTATCAGGTCTGTTTGTAATGGTACATTGTCTTTCTAAACATGTATTATTGTAAGGAAAAAAAAAAAAATTAACAACATCTAGAGTTTCGCAATTGAAGAGACGGTCTGCCTATACAAGCACAAATTTGCACTCTTAAAATAGTTTTCTAGGCCAACAATACTAATGGAAATCCTTGGAGGATTACATATCAAAGCTGGTTGAGTTGAAAGTTGATACCTAGGTACTTGAAGGACTGACTTTTAATGGTGTGCATACTTTAAGTTTACGGCATCGAAACGGGTATCAATTACTTCGGGGATAGGATACATAATATTGCCTTATCACCTATGTGAAAATCGACGTGACCTGGATTATAGCTGATCCAATCTGACACTACAAGAATATTGGTCAATGAGGTGTTCATAAACCCCACCGTGGACATAACAAACACTGGAGAAAACCTACACCGGCGTTTCCTAGGAACCGCCGTTATAGGATTAGGTAGTGTTTCTAAATTTCCAAGCCATCGCAATTTACAAGGTCACAGGGATTTTTCTTTCTATTTATTTTTTGTTAACAACAAGTATCCAGACCTTTGGCCTGATTAATCACAGAGATTCTCTATTCCTGCCACAAATTCATGAACATCCAAAGGTGGAGATTCAAAGTGGGGTAACTGCATAGAAGGAAAGTTAATTTCAGCATTCTATGGCGTTTTATTGATATTAATACCTCACATTGATGAATTTCTATATGCTAAGTAATCTTGAGATAAATTTTTTTTATTCTATCTCGGTTAACCATACTCACCCAACATTTGTGGCTTGATTTTTTGTTCGAATCATGTTTGCTTATTCTGATGCTAGTTTCGTTCCTGAAAAGGATATTGGTGGTCTTGGATTTGCTTCATGAACTTTGACAACAAGATTTCCAATGCTGTCTCATGTCCATGGAAGTTCTACGATAGTGTTGAGGGTGAGACCTTGGCTGTTCGTCTCGCTTTAACAGCAGCTATCTCTGCGGGATGGAGGAAAGTGGTGATTCAGTCGGACTGCAAGCAATTGGTTGACATTATCGATGGAGATGGGAAAAATTACCCGAGGAATGTTTTTTCCATTTTTGGGGGGTATCCTCTCTTAAATCTTGTCTTGATGAATGCCGTTTTTCCTTTCTACCTAGGGCTGTGAATGGGATCGCCCATGCCTTGGCTCGTTTGGCCCTCAATGAAACCAAGTTGGTGAGGTGGCCTTTGTCCGAATCTTGGATTCAGGACTTTTGTAATAAGTAGTCTTTGAACGATTCTTTTGGTTTTCAATAGATTCTCTTCTTACCAAAAAAAAAAAAGAAAAGAATGGTCGAACCGGTAGTGCATTGGGTGATGAGATCTAGTCATGCATCACATGCCTCTTTGGAGATTTGAAGGTTCCAACAAAGATAACAGTCAGACAGCCCTTGTTTAAGATTCCCATGGAGAGATTCTGTGTATTGGGCAGTGCAACGTTGGAAAAGAGAACTTTGGTTCTTGAAACTTTGAATAACGAAAGGAGAAAAGAGTTCTCTCTCTCTCTCTCTCTCTCTCTGAGTTCTCTCTCTCTCTCTCTCATGAAAGAGTAATGTGGTTTTTCTATTAATTATGTAAGGTAGTGGTAAAAATTATTTTACTATAAATTTTAGTCTCAAATCTAATCATGTATATATCGTTTTATCTACTTCATATATATATATATATATATATATATATTTTTTTTTTTTTTTTTTTTTGCATTTTTTTAGTTATTCTGTTTCTCATTTTGGTTAAGGGGTATCAATAGGTTGGTTTGACCAATTTTGGTCTGAATTGAATCGATTTCAGTCTTGTTCACTTTAGTCTAAAACTAAACCATTAAGATAAGTTTGGTTTGGATCTAATTTGGTTTCGGTTTTTATCAGTCAGGTTTAATGGGATCTTAGTAGTCCACTATTGGATCGATTTCAGTTTGGTTTGGTTTCCTACATATTTAGTAAAAAGTTGGTTTAATGGACTCTATTAGCAATTTTTGGAATAATTTAGTTTTGATTTTCTATATGTATATTTAATAAATTATTAGTTTAATAGGCTCTTATTGGACCGGTTTGGTTTCTATTTCAATACATTGTGTTAGTTTTGTTTAGACTTATAATGCGATTGTAGAAGAACCCATCCTTACAATCAGCTTGAAAGAAAAATGAACCCAAGACCATATCAACTCACATCAAATCTCTTACAAAAGCAATGTGGGATTAGCATCTTATAAAGCTAATATGAGATCGTAAAAATCCAACTCGCTTTCGAACCGATATCCACAGCGGCCGGATTAGGTAGCCCTTTTCAAGGCGCTTCACCCTACTCTAGGGTCCCTCCTTGGCGGTAGGTAGTCATTTTTTAACGGCTCTACTTTGGTACTAGGTTGCCCTTTTGTAGGGAAGTAGGGTCCGAAGAACGGTTGCTCTGATACCACTGATACGAACTTTGGGAAAATTTGTTCCTAAAACTGGCTTGTAAGGAAGAAACCCAAGATTATATCAACCCACATCAAATCTCTTAGAAGAACAATGTAGAATAAACTCCCCATAAGGCTAATCTGGGGTTGTAACAACTTATTAATTGGTCCCATCTAATCAATTTTTCATTTGTCTCTCCAAATACAGACCAATTATGACCCAATAAAGTTCTAGTCTGGTTCGATTTTAGTTTTCGATTTAGGTTCAATGTTGTCACCCCAACTCTTGGTATTCGTAAACTTTTTCATGCTTTATGTTTTGTGAAATATATAGCTAACTTAGGGTTAAAACTTCACATTTAAGCAAGGACCTTGGGACCGGACCTTTCACAAAATTTCAACCCCATATGACTTGTCACCTAACAGATGTAGGTGGCCACCCACGTTTAAACCGTGCACCCGAATCCCACGCTACCTAGCTAAGTGAATTGAATGAAACACCCTGACTCAAGCAAAGCTCTAATTGCAAAATGTGTTTTTGAAGATCCCTTGGCCAGTCTCTTTCCTCCAAATGATCGGTTACTGATTCTTGTATTCTCATTTTGTCTGCATGCTAGCGTAAAAAATTCTAATATACCCTGCTAGCATGTAGATCTCTCTCCCTATAAGTTTAAAGCTTTAATAATTGTAATAGTTTAAACTTTGATTCTATTTCACCAAAAAAATTCAGTTTCTAAAATTTATTTGTTTTCTATCAAAATTAAAATATAAGTATTGGAATTCATATTGTCAAATATGAGTTTATATGGCCTAAAACCAGCTATGCTAATAAGCTTGTTAGGTCTGCCACATGGCAAATTAGATTGAACCCAAATTTTTTTAGATTGATAGGCCTCATGAAGTTCTGCAGTCTGCTTTCAATCCAAATCGAGTTTGCCTATGGGCATATTAAAGCTTCAAAAATTTAGAGACTACAAGAAGGTGTATGTGTATACATGGATTTTTGAAATATATATATATATATATATATTGAGAGAGAGAGAAAGAGAGAGAGATGGGGGGGCGGGGGAGGATGCATGCTAATGCATAAAAACGAATAACGAATTTGCATGAATTATAGCCTAAGAAGCTTCTTATGAAGATGGCCTTGACGAACTTTAGCCTTCAATTATTTTTACCATGTGATATCATCTGTGGGCATTTCTGTACTTTTCAAATTATTTGATATAGGTGGGTCCAAGTTGAAAAAAATTGGACCTATTTAAAATTTAGAAAAAATTGCATCTACACCCCATCAAAGATTGTTAACATCATCTACACCCACAAGAATGCAGAAACATCACCTAGGTCCCAAAACTTTGGCTGTGGTAATCAAAGAAGTCCACTCCGTCAGTTGATTCCCGTTAGATGCTGACGTCAGCTGAAATAAAATTTTCCATGGACAATACTACCCTTAGAGTAAAGATAAAATATCATTTTACCCTTCTTCTTCTTCTTTCTTTCCTCTTCTTCTTTCTTCTCGGTAGCTTCGGCTTTTGGCATTCATTCCTTCGGAGAAATCCGTGCTTGGCCATGGCGTTGTCGACTCTTATCAGATCTGTAGCTCATGTGATTGAGGGATCTCGTTGTGACCTCTCTTATTTTGATTCTAGAGTTCAAGGCCCTAAATTCTAAAAGGACAGTTTTTTCTTCTTACTCTCTGTTTTAATGGTTACATAGAGCGACTCATTAGTGAGTTGATCCTTTGGATTTTTCCGGCAGTTTTGTTTTAGTTGTTGTGATGAACTATTGTTGTTATTGTGAAGATCTGATTTTTGAATGTCTGCTATTTTTTACGATTAAGTCGATGTTTAAATGTAGATATATTCCCTTCTTTATTTGAATTTTGTGGTAAATAATTGGAAAGATCTAGTTTCTATTCCGTTGGATAAATGAGCTGATTTCTCTCTCTCTCTCTCTCTCAATCATTTTGGTTTTAGAAATTGCTTTAAGATCCGTCATGGAAGAGCTCTGGTCATACGTTGGCAAAGGCACTGGAAGAGTCTTCTTCGTTCTCTCGCTTCTGCAAAACCAAGAGGGTCTTTTTCCTTCTTGGTTTTCCTCTGATTTTGGTTTCCCCCTTTTCCTCTGAGTTTGATTCCCATGGCTGATGTTGCCTTCCTCGTGGTGAGCCATGAATAAATTAAGACAGAGAGCATGGCTGAATATGGGTTTCAATCTTTAAGCCATAAAGGATTTGGAAGTTGCAGATCGAAGAATGGAAAACTCCAATGTTAGGGTTAGGGCTTGGTTGAGATTGAAAAGGAAAAAGGGAGAGAAAATATAAGTTTGATTTGAAGGTTAAATTAGTAAATCAACATTATCTTTTAACTTTTCAATTTATAATATGAGGGGTAAAACTGTATTTCAATATTTTTACTGATTTTCGTCAGTTAAGTGGACCTACGTGATGTTTTTGCAATCTTGTGGATGTAGATGATGTTAGCAATTCTTGATGGGGTGTAGATGAAATTTTTTCTAAAATTTAAGAGTTAGCCTAACGTGTGTTGAAACTTGAGACTAGAGAGAAAACACAAGGTTGCATAAATTCAATTTTTTACGATGGTAATTAACGTAACACAAGACTAGAGAAAGATAACATGACACAATACTAGAAATGTAAATGGATCAGACACGAACAGATACGGATCCAAATGTGACCTACGTAAATGGATCAGACACGAACAGATACGGATCCAAATGTGACCTGATTGGATACAAATACCCTTAAACGAATACAGAATGAAGACCGAAAACAATTCGGTTCACTTTATTCTTAAGCACATCAAATCAAAAACTATAAATAAAGATAGGACTCAACAACCCCTTCTTCAGAAGATGCTTGTTAGTAATATCTGCTTCATACACAAGCTTTGGTGCAGTAGCATTTTCGTTCAAATCCCCTGCATTTGCCTGCATGAAAGCCCTCCAATTTGCAGACATGACCACAGTTATTCCTACGTAAGCACGTCCCTTTGAAGAGATGGCTCTGTGACTCACAAGTTCTAGTTCTAGCTGCCTCTGCCACCTTTGGTCCCATCTCTAATATAAATTAAAACAAACCAAATATTAGTTATTAAAACTGCATAATGATGATAATTATATGAAACCAGAACAACAAGAACTACTACAAACCAGTAGCCATGAAAAGTAACATGACAACAAGGACAGCTGAAAATAGCTTCATGCTGCGCTCCATTGATAGCTTCTCAAGGAAAAAGAGAGACAGATCAACTAAGAAAGAAACGAACTATTAAGATGAAGGACAGTTGCAGGAGAGGAGACGGCAATCCAGTGTTTAAATAGGCATTTTCCAAATTTTTACTGCAGGAAAACATTCTTGATTTACTGCATTAATTTCTTAAAATAAAGGGTGTCACATGTATTGAGGAATAAAAATATGGTTAAAAACCAATATAAAAATAATTTAAAAATGGATAAATTGACTAGTGTTTTCTGCTTCATGCCTTCACTAGTTCCGATTTCGCACCCCCACCAGTTCAGATTTCCTGGGTGAAATAGGCTCATATGGTACAAGGGTAAGTTTGGTTGTGACCTAGAAGGAAACCAGTTTCATTTGGGCTCACTTCATTTACAATATTGATGGGTATATGACAGAAAAAAATTAAAATTATTTATTTATTTTTAACTCAGAGTTCTAGTGATGAGTTCCCGGCCAGATGACACCAGTTTCCGTGAAGGTCTTACATGCAGAGAGAGAGGGGAAACTAAGAAGAAGGGTACCTATTGCACAAGGCCCACAGATCACAGGCACCTAGTAATGAAAATCAATCCGAATCGTCTTCTATGCGTACGGGCATAAGAGACTTGGCAGAGACCATTGGATGGTTGCCACATCGCTTTTCTCCAATCCAAGGGAGATGATTAACTCAGTTACAAAATAGTTTTGCTGGAAGCATATACAGGTAATCAATCCCTTCGTGTTTTTCTATTTTGGGTTTCAAAATTGTGAAACAAAGAGGAAGGAAGAACCTACTTCAACAAAGGGTTTTTTTTCTACCGTCTCCAATGTGAGGAGAACGAAGAAGAAATTGCAACTCCTTCGTTTCTCTTGCTGGCAATCGATTTCCAGTCTTTCACCAAAAAAAAAAAAAAAAAAAAAAAGGATTTCAGGTGGGCTCTTGCAACTCCTTCCTTTCTTGTTCTATTCTCCAGATCTGGATTGGTATATAAGGTTCTTTTTTATTTTGGACTTCAAATCTCTCTGCAGCTCCTTCATTCCTTGTTTTGTTCTCCCTGTAAGGTTCTTTTTTGTTGACTTTGGTTTGAGATGTCTCTTTCCAAAGTTTTGTTGACACAAGTTTTTATTAAGAAGTAGTAGTAGAAGAAGAAAAGTTTCAGTGCTCCGGAAAAAGGCTAAAATGTGCCGGACCGGAAGGAGGCCAGAGCTATCATCTTCCAAAGTAGGATTATGAGAGAATTTTACCTTGTGTCATTTTTACACTAGTTTACAATATCAGTTCTCTTTCAACTTATGAACTTATGTGTGCACTAAAGTAGTGCTTGGTGTTTTAACAAGGCTATTTTTTTTTTTTTTTTTTTGGGTGTTTTAACTGTTATAGTCTTTTCAAGTTGAGGATATTAAGCAGGATTAAGATATTGGTAAAAATGGCATCACCATGATCACTTTCATAGTTAATTATGACTGGGTTGAGAGTCTGGAAGATGCAGTCAAAACCAATTGCAGCAGAGATATTGTGTTCTATAAGGGCTAAAGCATATTAAAATGATCCAATCTGCAATGGTTTTTGGTGTTTTGTTTTCTCATGGATCCTGCTTTTTTCAATTCATTTTCTACAGGTGGGAACGAGTCTATAGTAACGCACTTTTTGGGTCTACTATTATGACAAAGTCTTCAATTGATTGCCAAATCAGTTTCCATTGCTGGACTCTCAGTGGATTGGAATGCAAATGGGGTTATAATACATTGGTCAGAGATGTTGAATCAGGGAATTTAGGTTTTAACTATTAAAATTATTGCTCAGAATTGTAATTGGGGATTGGACTTGTGAAAATATACCTCAGAAAGTGGTATTGGCCTGACAGTTAAAATGATGTATATACATTTGTTCATAAAATTAAAAATTTCCCCCATCCCAATCCCAAAATTTGAAGACTGATTATGTTGCCTTACTTATATGATTCTTCCTTCCTCGATGAACTTTGCCAACGATATAGAACTTTCTCATTTGACTTTTTATCTTTCAATCTCAAAATTTCAAATTACAAGTCAAAAAATTTATGTTTCAAAGTAGACAAATAATTAAGGGAGCTACAAATCCTATGGATTACAGAGCAATGATCATCTAATTTCTGTTTCAAAGTAGACAAATAATTAAGGGAGCTACAAATCCTATGGATTACAGAGCAATGATCATCTAATTTCTGTTTCAAAGTAGACAAATAATTAAGGGAGCTACAAATCCTATGGATTACAGAGCAATGATCATCTAATAATATTGAGGTGAAGCAAATTTTCTGTACAAAATTGATGTCAAAGAACATTCAAAGTGGGTTGCTATTGCTACTTTATAAGCTCCTGCTTCATGTAACAAAGGCATTCCCTTGAATGAGAGTAGTAAAGATCCACAGTCATCCCAGTTTTGCATGTTTGGAATAAGTCTGCCTCATCCAATCAAGGCATTCCTCTGCAGTCCCAGATGGGTG